>VFFE01006523.1:282278-344368 GCA_008921705.1 Burhinus oedicnemus | reverse complement strand
TATATATAGTGACATTTCAGGCTATTTCAACTTGTGCAAGAAAGATCTTATTGCAAAATAATGAACTAAAGGAATATAACCATCAAGAACTACAATACCACACAGAAGAAATGCTAAAAAAAGCCTGTCTTCCAAAAAATTACATAGTATTTGCATAAATATATGACAGCGAAGAACACACTTCTGAGGTTCAGTAATAGAGTCTAGGAGCTGAAACTCAATGTTCGTAAGTCTACAGACAAAAGCCGTAAGAATTCTAGCAAACTGGGGACTTTATTTTTTTATAATTTAATTTCAGATGCATATGCTGCTTTCAGTGCTTTACTCCTTGAAGATCTGTCAGCCAGTCCTTGACTGAAAGGGAATAGTCCATTTTCTAGTAAATATTAATACATTTTCTGCCATCAGTCAAGCAAGTGTTCATTTTACACCAAATGCTATTTTCAATAAACTAAGCATAACTTTTTTCAAAGCTGTAAATTTCTGTCTGTGTATGAAGTTAATTGGTAAAGATCCACTAAAGTACTGTAAGAACAAGTCAGCTTTGTAAACAGGACCAAGTCAAGTTTACAGCAAACTTGTGATGTAAGGTTTTATACTGCCTTTCATCACTGTGAAGTTGCACACACTGGTGGAAGAATGCTGTTAAAGGAACATAAATGACAACATTACAAGCCTATATACAAAGACTCTCATTTGAATTCATCTCATGGACCCACATAACTTTTCACAACTCTCCTAAAATTTCAGAGTGGAGATGTATTCCCTGACCAGCCCACAAAAGCAAGATTAACCTAAAAACTGCAGGTAGTCACAGCCTATGATGTCCTAAAGGCAAGCCAGTATGGGCACGGGAAACATCAACAGCACTTCTGGCCTGTAGTCCAATTTCAGGAGCATGAAAATTTAGTGAAGAGTTTCAGACATAGGAGTAAGAAACACTCAAACCTTTTGTTTGTCTGGATTTGCAATTTAAGACATCAGAGTGCTCCACAATATGCTAGAGTGATCCTCCTGAGAGGCAAGCCCACAGAGCACTTGCTTGTGCCAAGACAGGAGGATCATTCAGCTGGTACCAGCTCTTTTTCCAAAAGAGTTACTGCATCTTCATAAATCACCACTGTCAGCTGCATCTGATTCAAAACACAGAGTATGACAGTATTATTTTGACACTGAATAAGGCTAGAAGCACACATCCAGACATGTAATTCACTTAACTGTAGAACTGTACATAAAAACTATTTACATAGCTATGATCTCTCCAACAAGAAGGGCTAAAGGAATAAGCACAGAATACCAGTGTTACTTTCTTCCCATTTACTTTTAACATAAATTATTGTTCAAGTTTCACAATCCTTTGAAGTTTGCATTAAGGCTTGAACTGCATTTTAAAAGCAGCTTCAGCAAAATGAGGGAAGCCACATGAGCGATCCCCAATTTAATTGCAGTTTGCTCATAGTTCCAGTAGATGGATTCTATTTACTGAACACTCATAACTCATACACCACGATCTAGCAAGCTAGGCAGCTTGCAAGAAAATACCTGTAAACGAGTATGGTTACCAGATTTGAGTATTTGTTACTTTGATGCCTCTTTCTCCTGAAACCAGTTTCTCAGCTATTGCTCTGAATATGAAAAAATGGAAGTTGAAGACAATGAAAAGAATCAAACACTGATCAAAGTACTCGACAGTTTATCCTGCCATACAGTAAGAAGATTATGTCTGTAATTAAACAGCTATTAATAGAGCTGTCTTAAAAGTCAGAATTTTTCAGGATAAGAAACTGAAGTCTCACCTCAGCCAGGTACAACTCTACCCTTTTATGAAGTTGTGCCATTCTCTTGCCTTACATCTTGCATGGTTCCTCACATGTGAGGAACATCGTCAGCTGCTTCATCAACACAAGCTTGTTGATGTCAGATACAAAAATGAGAGTGCAGCTCTGGTTCTTCCCCACAGGAGGCAGAGAAAGTCAACAGTACAGTGTACTGTGGATGCTAAGATTTACATGAACCTGATCAAACATGATTGGTAAGCTGGAAGAGACATTAACTGAGGGTTATGAACAGATACACCATGCCCAAATAGGAAATCTCAACCCCATAAACACAGTTGGAAGCAGGGACTGTGTGGGAAGGTGTATGATTTCGCACAATCAAAAGTAATAGGGCATTTGCTTATGGACACTACAGGAGGTTGAACATTGATACTCTTGCCTGTTATGGCCTATCGCATTCAAACATAACTAATGACAACCATCAACTGCTTGAAATAACAAGGACTGACCTAGGGAGCACACCTTCTTACAAACTAGCGTGTCAATACAACAAGCAGAAGGCTCCTTACTAGGCTGAAGTGAAAGTATACCATGGAATTTATACTACGGAACTTGCTAAATCAGTTACTTTTTTGAAAGCCTGCTTTACCTTTTAATTTTTACCACTATTAGTAGTAACACGTTCTATGCAGCTCACAAGTTTCGTCTTTCACAGTCAATTTGTTCCTTGTCAGGAATATGGCCAACAGTGTTAAATATTCTGTCCTGTTGTACCACCTAGTCACATTAAATGATAGGCACGTGAATACAGCACCTTGCTCTGCTGCTGAGGTGTTCAGAAGTGTGCAGTAATCTGTGCATCCAAGTAAAAACAAAATAGCATGACACTTGGAACATAAATTCTTTTCCCAAACTTCACATTAGTACATACTATTGTTGGAGTTGAGGATTTTTTTTTGTTTGTTTTTGGTTTGGTTTGTTTTTTTTCAGACTATCTGCTACTTAATCTCAGAGTTTTGAAAAACATCCTGAAATGCATCATGATGAAAAGTTCAAAAACTGTTTTTCCCCCCCCAGGGCACATTTTTGCAAAAGTTAACTCGCAGTGTTGCTTTCAATCATGTGGGGGTTTTTTTTTGATCTTTACTGATGATTGAAAAACAGTAACAAAACAATAAATTGTTGTCAAAAGATAAATTCTTTTCCTAGCCTAAGTGTTAACTGTCAACTCAAAAAGTATGTCCTTGCAAGTATGTCAAAGGGGAATACCCTTCTTTCAGTTTTAATAGCTGTCATTAACAAACAAGAACAACTACTAATCTGCAATGCAGAGTAGTAGAAAACAATCCATTTCTCATTGTAGTTGGTAAATACACACAGGAAAAGGAAATGCTGAGAAAAGCTCCTGTTTTCATTACTTGAAACTGAAACATGACTCCACAAAATAATTCCTGTAGGAACACAGTAAAATTCTTCTGGAAGGAAGCTATTATTATTAAAGAAAAAGGGGGTGGGGAGGGAATAATCAATGTATCTTGCTATAGATGCAAGACTTCATAACTACTTTGCAGTAACGTTAAGCTTCAAATGCATTTCAGAAAGGGCTGTGGCTTAACCTGCATGAAGCCACAGGTACCAGAAAGACGAGGAGATGAAAAGCAACTTTCATCTTCAACAGCTCCAGAAACTCAGGAGACAGGAAACAATTCACATTACAAGTCTCCTTCTCTTTTAGTCAGTTCTACCAAATGTCTCAAATAAGAAAAGGTAAAAACAAAGTAACTGAAACAACTGGTCAATAGCATGGAAAGCTTTAAGATAACACGGTTGTGCCTTTGGTAACTCTGGTAGTCGATGGAATTACAAAAATTGTTTAAGGACTCATAAAATGAAATGCAGGATCTGAGCTGTATTCGTGTCAGTTATTTTCCCTTTACATGTGAATTAAAGTATTATGCCACTAAAACCAGAGGTTTGCACATTTTTCTTCTATTGCCTTCTACAGCTTTCTACCTACTTCTACTCACGTTGATGACAAAAAAACCCATGAAAAAAAGTAATAAATCCTTTTCTGCAGTTGTACACAAAGAAAAATGATGTCAGCCTGGCAAATCTGTATTATAAGAACTGCCAGTTGAAGTGTACCATGATGAAAGCAAATAAAATGTAGAAACAGTGCACTCATAAAGCAAGGTAAGTATAAATATATGAAGCTAAAGAAAGTTCCTTGGACGTATTTAAGGTCTTGTTTCTATAATGCAATATACTAGCTGCTTCAATACATAATAGACCAACCATAAACCAGTTAGGACCATCTGCAGCTTGAAGTCTTGATTACTTACCACTCTGCTTGTGGTGGCTGAGAGGGAGTACCCACTTTCTGTAGTGATATCCAGGTCCTTATAATCCACATTATGTCCTTGGAGCAAAAGGGCTCCCGGGTGTGCAGGTCAGTAACACTACTACCCAAACCAAGGTAGACTTCACTGAAACACACCTTGATTATTATAAATACTTCGCACTATCTCACAGCACCGTTACCCTGAAAGGCAGTGATGCCTATAAAAAGTTCACATTACTCAAGGTCTCTTAAAACACAGTAGTTTCCACTAGAATTAACATTTATTCAAGCAGCTGGCCTACAATCACTAGGACATAACAGCAATATATACCTACAAGTACCTATGAAAGAGTAAGCAATGATAAGATATGCCAAACAGGCAGCCTAGAGAATCCCAAGGTGGACGCGAAGAGCACTACCTCTGCTAAAAGCACACAAGATAACCCATGTCACTAGAGGATCAGTGCCAATTTGCAAGACCCAGTGTTTTCACAGGCTTCTTGTAAGTTACTGCGATCACTGACAAGACTGAACTTCAATTTGTCTGCAGAAAAGTGCAAGAGAATGTATATTGCACTAATCTTCATCAAAAAGTACAGTGCTTGCTGAAAAGCACAGTGATTTAATGAAGATTATGTTCTGATTCACTACATTCAGAGAGGTCCCTAATCATATTTAACCTTATAAAAAGAATTCCAGTTTTAAAACATCAAGTCCTTGCTTATGTCGTATATTGAGATCAGCTTATTAATTCAGGTTAATATATGGATGAATAAACTGTTTAACCATTTTAAAAGTCGCTTGTTTTCACAATGTCGGTAGTAAGAACTTACTAACTAGGTAACTTAACTGAATCCCTGGAAAAGACTATGCAGGTTTAGTCAAATAGGTTTTTGCTACCTTTTAAATTTTAAAAACAAAACCTATAAACTTCTGAGAAGTGAAAACATTGTGGTGCCTGCAAAAGAGTGAAAAGCAAGTAGATGGAAGTGCAAAGGCAATCAAGTTCTTGAGCAATGTAAGATGAAACAAGTTCCTTCATCTCCACCTGCCTGCATGACTCACTTCCAGGAGACATGCAAAGTTCAATAAATTACACAGTTTACTATGAAAAAGCACAGTTAACACCCCTAAGTCCTTTTCAGTAACATTAAATAGCAATATGCAGAATCAGAGAAGAGCAACTATAGGATAAGGTATTAACAGGGTTAAGACAAGTTTTCATTACCACTGCTCTGGATCCACACATAAGGCTTGTTTGAAACCATAACTGCTTCAGGATTATTCCTGTAGTCCAGACAACAGGACAGTACTCCAACCATCAGCTAAGTAGATCAATGCTCTGCTGTTGCACTTTCTTCCAACTACCACACGAAGTTCAAAACTACTTGTTGTGCTGCAACACACCAAGTCCCTAGGCCACATCAGAGACTGCATTTTAATAGCTGCAGAGTTCAAAGCATGGACTATCTTGAAAATTAAAAAGCTGACGTTAAGAACAACCCTCCTCTTCACACCCACCACCAGAAAAATCTATGCTTCAAGGTTTTAAGCTAGTTGCTCCAGAGAAGAGATCAAATAGTCACCATATATAAATACAAATTTGCCTCCAATCCCCTTGGGTTTTTATTCTTGATTTCACATTTTAGTCAAGTTCTGCACAAGGGATCCTGCCATCATGGTAAAAGGTTTGCCAGACAACACTTTTTGTCCGCATGCCTGCCCAAATCAAAATTGTCAGGCTACCAGAATTCATTCCTTATCTCAGCACACCACCAAGCAGCAGCCAGCAAGAACCTCTGCCTCTCACAGATTCAGCATACCACAAAAGAGCAGCCAGCTTCAGCTAGCTCCTCCTTTAGCTGCCAAAGTACTCTCCCACTACGAGTGCACTCAAAACCTTGCAGAAACATCTGACAGATTAGAGTGGTATAGGACTGCAAATATAATAATAAATGCTGATAAAGAAAAAGAGCTGGGAAGTTTCACAAAACTGGCAAACCTCTTTTGGAAAGTGGCAAAGTTACAGTTGCCTGTTCATTCATGTGGTCCTCCCTGTATCAGGCACTTGTGCTATATAAACAAATACCTGGAATTTCAACTACTCACTGCCCTACCATCCTCAAAACTTTCTTTTTTTTTGCCATGGGAATGTTTAAGACTTTCTACACTGTAGATAAATAGTCACATTGCAGACTAAGCCACTCCACAGATATTCCATACTATTTGCCTCCTCTTGCTTACTCTGGGACATGAAGAAAGAAAGACAACCTGCCTAGTTTGTCTCCTACCTTATCTCCACATACAGTACTTCAAGGTGGCAACAAGTCTAGAGTCTCAGGTTAAAGCATAATTATAGGACCACACTTTCTTCCCATATTCCTGTAATGTTAGTTTAGATGCCCCAGAATTAGTCCTACATTAAGGTAAGTGAAAGATTTAGGGTTGAAGAGCAAGCTAACACTTTTCAAAGCAACAGTGACAAGAGACTTGAAAGTAACTGCCAGCCTAGGCTCAACCAAGCAGTAAGATCACTCTGAACTTACAGTTCACATACAAAGTCAGAAGCTTTGCAGTAGCACTGATAAGGGAATAAGGTTTCCAACAGTTCTGCTCTTGCCAGACACTAACATGGGCTAGGAGTTTCTGCATTGGTATGACAGAAGTCAAGAAAACTAGAGGTTAACGCGTTTCACATGTTGTAGATTCAAGAAGTCAGACAACATACTTTTTACTGCTTCCACTGACGACACACAATATCTTTCCCATGATGACTAGAAGATTGCTGTAGAAGTCACAGCAGGCATAAGAGCTATCACTAAGAGATCAGCGTTTCACCCATGCTCTGCCAAGACAGAGCACCTACCCCACATAAAGAAAAATCCTTCTACATCCCACACGCTCAGTTATTTTGGCAGACTACAATTCAGCACTGTCACCAGGTGTTTCCTCAGACTCTGCACCAGAGGAGACTACTCTATAACCAAGGATCTGACAGTATAGAGTCCCTCCTAACATTGCACTGGCTATATGCACATACATCGCACACGCTGAATTACGACCAATATTACTAGAACAATTACTGCTGTTAACAACATAAGCTCAACTCTGATGACATCATGTCCAACTCCATAAATGTCTTCTGTTTTCTTCTGTGACCAACTGTCGTGCTTTGGCCTCAGCCAGCAACAAAGAACCAGGTGGCTGTTCGTTCAACCCCCCACAGCAGTGGAGGAAAATCGGAAAAAAAAAGGCAAAACTCATGGGTTGAGATAAAGGTGGTTTAACACAACAGCAAAGGAAAGAGGAGAACAACAACACCACCACTGACGGAGGGATGTACACACATGGTTACTGCACCACCACTCCCCGACCGGACCTGGGCAGCCCCAGCCCCTACTTCCCCCCCCTCCCCCGGCCAGCTCCCCCTATGGACTAGGCATGGCTCACATGGTATGGAATACCTGTGTCCTGGGACAGAAAATTAACCCTATCCATGCCAGAACTAGGACACCAACTCAGAATCCTTTGCATTTATTACCATGGTTCCTCCACGAAAACAGAGAACATGCATGAGAAATTTCAGTATTAACAACTAAAAACTATTTCTGTACAAACTTCAGTTGCAAACATACTGACTACAACTGCATCAACAATTTTCTGGAAGTGTTCAACTTCTAGGCAATTTTTTTAGAATTGTAGTTCTAGACACCTGCCAACTTGTGTGCTGCATTTTGCATCTACACTATGTGAAAAACAGTAATGGGACAATACTACCAAGTATCCGAGAACTTGAAACAAGATAGAAACACCCGTTTCCATAAGACTAAAGTTGACAGGACAGAAGGAGAAAGAAATGTGACCCTTCCTCTATGTGCCTGTCCATCACACTGTATTATTTCTAGATTGTCAGAGTCTAAAAAATTTTCAAGGGTTACATAATAAACCTGAAGCATTTTACTCTGAGAGCTTATAACACTGACCATAAAGAAACCCCACCTCGATGTCACAGATAGTTATCTGCCACAGGCCAAATGGGAACACAGATTTTTGGGAAAAGTTGTGCAAAAGGATCAGGCTTTCAACCAACAAGTAAGCTTCACAGTAAGGCAGTTTGATCTAGTTTGAAAAACAGGCCCACATACCAGTGATCAGCAAAAAAGTCCTGAAATAGACTTTCTCTTTGTCTTCAGGTTTAGAAGGCAGAAAGTTTGACAGCAGGAAGCGATGCAAAAACAAACCTTCAGGTGGGAGCACCTGGCTCCTTCTACTAAATGGAACAATCTGTTAACAGAGCTTCACAGCTACACAAGTCTATGAATGTGAACTACCGTTCCAGGCTAGATCTCTAAACATATTCTGCCTCGTTTTCTAGGTAGCACAAGCAGGTATGCTAAACCACAAACCAAGTCTACATGGATACGTTATTACTAGTTCAAACACACTGTGTCAAAAAGACAAGAAAAACTGACTCATCAACAAATAAGTTCTCTTTTAGAGAAAGTAAGCTGTTATTTTTATAAGCATATGATTATTAGAATAGAATAGTACAGCAGCTTTGAAGCCAAGAAAACTAAGAAATTCTCCCAAATTTAAAACATCTGATTTCAGCTGCTCTCTGAAATGAGCCTCAGTTCCACAAAGTTTCAGTTTAGCTAACAGCTCTGCAAGTAACTCCTGGGTAAATAACGAAGAAGCAAAGGCCTGAAACCATGGATTATTCCACAGCGTGAAAACCTAGCATTTATTTTCCACACATACAACTGAATTTGAACTAAAGACAGTGGGCATTAAAAAGTGGTTATCTTTTTTGTAAGGACACCACATTGATTGTCATTTTTACTCACATTCAAGTTTCAGAAAACTAGGTCTAGAAAATACAGTTTGCCTTACTAAGGTAAGTGTTCATTTTTAAGTGGTAGCTACTACTGTCCCTTGCATTTTGTCAACAGGTGCTAAATCTACCTGTCACGCATAAGCAGAAAGCTTGTGCTTTTAAGTGCTTGAACAGGGGCAGTTTGATAATTAGACTTCATCCCATTTTATCTTCTTTCCTTACATCTGAAGCATTTTTAGCTTAATTTTTATAATTACACATGCTTAACATTAGATTAAGTAAAATGTTATCTGCAGCTTTTAAATATGTAGAAACACATAAGAAACAAAGTTAAACAGCTATCTAGAGCAGCTGATAAGAATTGTTACGATACTTTGTTGCGATGAGGGTCTCCCACCTATTGTACAACTATAATTAGTTCATGTGATAGTTTTGTACCTTGCGTATACATACATCTGCATTAGGCAAAAGCACGTAAGTTAGACTCCAGAATATCTGGGCACAACGGCTCATTCCAGACAGATGCTCTGGTTAGCAAGCAAAGATAAGTGACATTCAAGCCCCACTTCTCAGATGCTGCTCTTGTTGATGGGATTCTCACATGAAGAGAGACTCCCATTCAGCACCCTTTCAAATCTTCAGTAGTATCAAGGTTTAATTTCTCTACCTTCAGTAAAACAGAACAGCAATCAGCTATTTTAATTCTTGCTGAGAGCACTTTCAATGTTTTTCCCGTTAGTTGAGCAAGTAAACGTCACTTCAGCTACCAATGTTGCCCCAACAGCAAGCTGGGCCCATGAATGGCATGCTTGGAGATGACCAGCAAGAACCTTCTGCAATTCAGCTGTCCTCCCTACCTCCCTCACAACTAGAACCTTAGATAAAAATCAGTAAGGGACACAAACTTTATGTTGACAGTACACTACAAGGAACTATAACCATTCATTGAAACAATTAAGATGTTTTAACAAATCCCAGTCCATGGAAAAAGCACGGAAAAAGCATACTAAAACTACAAGAACAGTCCTTTTGAAACAGGGCTTCAGACTGCTCACATGAAATTAAGAAGTGAACTCCAGGGTGCCTCTCCCTTCCCTCCAATAGGTTTTCCAGAGGCAGGGAGGCCCTCAGGCTCAACTCATCTCAATCCTAAAGCATGCAGACAGCTTCAAGGAACTGGAGCACTGCTTTAACGCAGTATTAAATGCACTCCACTGTTACAAATGCGACCGCAGACTCTATTAAATAACAGGGTGGGAGATAGTTTGGTTCAAATCCACAGGATACTCTGACAAGTGTTTCGGTCAAGATGGCAGTATGCCCCTGAATTTCAACACATGGCTTTCATGACCCAGTATGCAGCAGACTTCTTCATGTCTTAAAATTTACTAGTGGATCACATCAGTGAGGTATCATCTGGCACTGACACCAACACTGCATACTAACATGGCCAGATAGGTTAGAATTTCTTTTCTTCTTCATCAAGTAATGTTTCACTGCTGAGAAATGGCTCATCTGCATGTTTAATTTCATTCACCCATGCAGATAATACCAAATTTCTTAGTGTTCCTATAGTGGAGCTGTCTCATCTGCTTGGCAAACAGCCTCAGTTCCAGCATGTCATAAATGAAATTTCACCTCATGAAGCAGCCAGAGGATGCATCTAATACTGATATGGACCAACCTGAATTACACAGTCAAAGGCAGACCAAAGCTTTGCCCCTTATCAATTCTCATTTGCAGTTTAGACTGTATGAAAGCCTATTTCAATTTCTACACTACCCTAAACTTCTCATCAGTTAAAAGTATTCACCAAGTATGTAGTACTCATGACAGTTCATTTAAGATGAAAAAAATAGTGCTTTAATACAAGAATTAAACCAATATAATTCTGAAATGCATGCAAAATCTCTTCTTCGAAGAAACCTGGTAACAATCCCTGTTCTGAATTGTAGAAAGAAAAGGAAAATTTGCTTTTCCAGAACTCTCTGTAGAAAACCTGAAAATGAGCAAGAACAGGACTGGAACTAGAGCATCTCCCCAGCATCCACAAACACAAGGTGATCTTGCTCCAGGCTACTTAAATCAGAAGCGTTGCTCCCAGTGCAGTTATAAGGTCAGACACCACATTTCTCAATCTCATTTATACTAAAGCCTTTTGGAACAAGACTGATTCAATGTTTTTGCTGGCAGCTGAAAGTATGCCTCAAAGCTGAGGAGCTGCTCTCTGATAAAGGAGAAACACCAACTATATCTCAAATAATTCCAACCCTGGACTTCTCACCTACTAAGAATATAATTTAAATTCAGGATCCTTCTTAAGCATCACTTTATGGTATACAGAAGACATCACACCTTCAAACAAGAGGTCTGCAATTACGTACCAGACAAGCAGTTTCTTGACACTAAGTAGCAGCAATGTGAGCTTCTAGCATATAAAACATCAAAACCATCATTTAAGGATGTGGGCAATTTGCACATCCATCACTAAGACCTTGAGGCTCACTTCTGTGTGCCTGCAGCAGCCTCTTAATTGGGAGAAGCATGTAATCCTTAAACAACTTTAATAAGAAATGCTAAATATGTGAACTCAGATCTGCAAGACAGAGATAAACACTTTGAATAGCCTTCTCACTAACTGATCAAGTACCAGTTAAATCTTTCCACTTCGGAACAAAAGGTCAGGAAATAGCTAAGTAAATGACTTTTTGTTTCAAAGCACTGAACTCATGCCTTACAGAGAAGACAGGCTTGTCTTCTGCATCAACAGCCTTCAGCTGAACACAGCAAGCTGCAGCATTAGCCCAGTCTAGTGTCCTTGGCATCCCCAAGCACATTAGGTACATTAGGGAAGACGCCCGGCATGGCTGAACAGGGAGCTCTTGCTCAGGGAAAAAAGGAGAGTTTACCACCTCTGGAAGAAGGGGCAGGCAATGCAAGAAGAGTACAGGGATCTAGTCAGGTCATGCAGAAAAAACATCACAAAGGCAAAAGAACAGCTAGAACTTAATCTGGCCACTGTCGTAAGAGATAACAAAAAAGGTTTTTACAAATACATTAACAACAAAAAGAGAGCCAGGGAGAATCTCCAGCCCTTATTGGATGCAGACAGATTGGATGCAGGAAGATTGTCAACAAGGATGAGGAGAAGGCTGAGGTACTTAATGCCTTCTTTGCCTCAGTCTTTAATAGTAAGACCATTCATCCTCAGGGTATTCAGCCCCCTGAGCTGAAAGACAGGGATGAAGAACAGAATAATCCCCTCATAATCCAAGAGGAAACAGTTAGTGACCTGCTACACCAACTGGACAGCCACAAGTCTATGGGCCCAGATGGGATCCACCCGAGAGTGCTGAGGGAGCTGGCAGAGGAGCTTCCCAAGCCACTCCCCACCATTTATCAGCGGTCCTGGTCAACAGGAGAGGTCCCAGATGACTGGAGGCTTGCCAATGTGACACCCATCCACAAGAAGGGCCAGAAGGAGGATCCAGGCAATTACAGGCCTGTCAGCCTGACCTCAGTGCCAGGAAAGATCATGGAACGGTTCATCCTGAGTGCACTCACGTGGCATGTGAAGGACAACCAGGGGATCAGGCCCAGCCAGCATGGGTTCATGAAAGGCAGGTCCTGCTTGACCAACCTGATCTCCTTTTATGACCAGGTGACCTGCCTGGGTGATGGAGGAAAGGCTGTGGATGTTGTCTACTTGGACTTTAGTAAGGTGACAGTCTCCCACAGCATTCTGCTAGAAAAGCTGGCAGCCCATGGCTTAGACAGGTGTACTCTACGCTGGATTTAAAACTGGCTGGATGGCCGAGCCCAGAAAGTTGTGGTGAATGGCGTTAAATCCAGTTGGTGGCAGGTCTCAGGTGGTGTTCCTCAGGGCTCAGTTTTGGGGCCAGCCTTGTTTAATATCTTTATTGATGATCTGGAGGAGGGGATTGAGTGCACCCTCAGTAAGTTTGCAGATGACACCAAATTAAGCAGGAGTGTTGATCTGCTTGAGGGTAGGAAGGCTCTGCAGAGAGATCTGGACAGACTGGATCGACGGGCTGAAGCCAACTGCATGAGGTTTAACAAGGCCAAGTGCCGGGTCCTGCGCTTGGGTCACAACAACCCCAGGCAATGCTACAGGCTTGGGGAGGAGTGGTTGGAAAGCTGCCTGGCAGAAAAGGATCTGGGGGTCCTGGTGGACAGCCGGCTGAACATGAGCCAGCAGTGTGCCCAGGTAGCCAAGAAGGCCAACGGCATCCTGGCCTGTATCAAGAAGAGTGTGGCCAGCAGGAGTAGGGAAGTGATTGTGCCCCTGTACTCAGCGCTGGTGAGGCCACAGCTTGAGTACTGTGTTTAGATTTGGGTGCCACAGTCTAGGAGGGACATTGAGGTGCTGGAGCATGTCCAGAGAAGGGCAACGAAGCTGGTGAGGGCTCTGGAGAACATGTCTCATGAGGAGCAGCTGAAGGAATTAGGATTGTTTAGTCTGGAGAAGAGAAGGCCGAGGGGAGACCTTATCGCTCTCTACAACTACCTGAAAGGAGGTTGTAGTGAGATGGGAGCTGATCTCTTCTCCCAGGTAACTAGCAATAGGACAAGAGGAGTCGGGTTCAAGTTGCGCCAGGGGAGGTTTAGGCTGGACATTAGGAAAAAATTTTTCCCTGAAAGAGTTATCAAACGTTGGAACAGGCTGCCCAGGGAGGTGGTTGAGTCACCATCCCTAGATGTGTTTAAAAGTCTTGCAGATGTGGTGCTTAGAGCCATGGTTTAGTGGCAGACCTGGTAAAGTAGGGTCAATGGACTAGATGATCTTAAAGGTCTTTTCCAACCTCAATGATTCTATGATTGCTTTGAGGTTTGGTCAGCCCAGAAGTACTAAAAGCAGTGGTTTCAGCAGCCAAGGCTACCATTCTGAAGCAGAGTACTTTACAGACTTAATCATTCCACTACCTGATGTCTTAAGAGAAGCCACCTGCTATGGGAAGAAGTGCTAGTCATTCAGATCCAAAGGGAGGCAAAGCAACGTTCATTCTAAGGCACAGAAGTCAATCAGAGACTATTCAGTAAGAAGGAAGCCAAAGGATCAGTGTTGGGCTTTAAGAAGCCTCTTAGCTTGACTCATTTTGTGCCACTAAATGCTCTCTACCTCAGGGAGCCTAAGCTGTCAGCAATCACTAATTGAAATGAGAAACAGCCATTAAGCATGGCCTAGTGAATTCATCAAGACAGAAGTATATGTTCTGGCAGTCATCTTTTAAGAAGTCATATTCTTTGGGCAGGATTCCCTTGTTTTGGGGCAACTCGCTTTCAAATTAACAAACTGTATGTAGAATAGTCAGTAGAAAAGACCAAGACTTAGAAAAAAAAATCCCATTCTTGCAGTCTCAGAAGTACAGCATCACCTCCCTCCAGCCCTCAGTATAGACATTGCTCCTTCTCTTTAGTTTCTATTTCATAAGGTACCTGAAGTGAAGCATAAAATTGACTGGTGCTGTACAGAGCTGAACTGCAGGAAGTCCAAGAAGTAAGGCTTGAGAGTCCATCTTGTGACTGGGGACACAGAAGTGTAGGACAACAAAACTGTCTAGAAGATAGTAGCCAAGACCTATGATCAAGAGCGATCAACACCAAAAACATCCCTTTCTATGTAACAGGTTATTCTCACACCACACACAAGTAAAAACCTTATCAGACACAGTCACAAATGCTGTCTCCAGCATGCAGAGACTAGTGATAGAAAAAAGTATCCTCAAAAAAGATGGTGATTATTCAGTGTTCTATCAGTATTTTCACCAATCGTGTATTAGCAGAATGCAGGTATAAGCACTGGCAATTAAACTACTTTGTATTACTCAAAAAAGGTATGGGCTCTGGCTAAAATCAGTCTCACTGTGCAGCAGACTAGATGGCAAAATTTAGGAGAAGAGGTCCCTAACTTAGCTCATTCTGCTCACCCTCAGCAGGTGCAGATGTAGATGAACTAAACACGTGGGAAATATTCCCCTTAATATCTTTTTGCTGCCAGGTTCTTGTTTAAGCATCATCCTTGTACTGAAGACACAGTAGAGTCTGCATCGATGTGGGAAAAGGTGGCATAATTTCTTTCTGCCATGCTAGAGGAGCAAATATGTCATCAGGACAAGAGAAGAAAGCATGCGCTGCATGCCAAAGACAAGTCCTGGAGTTGGGGCCAGAGCTGCCTGAAGGCTTTTAGGCCTTGTCCTCCACTATTCACGTACACAGGTGGCGAACACATCTCTCCAGCATACCCAAGCCATCAACACAAATGTGAAGTAGGGGCTGAAGCCACAAGCAATCTCCATCAACTAAAGCTTTTGCCTTCCCACTTCCCACTGTTGCTGCTTGGGGAACGCTCAGCCACAAAAAAGTTTTATTTAGCGTGAGAAAAACGTCCGTGTTCTGCCACAACCCTTCTGCAATAGCAAGTATTAGCTTCCATCCCTTAAACCAAAGCACAGAGAACATACAGCCTTGAAGAGGTGTAGTTTTAAACACACAGAAGCTAACTAGCATATTCAAGAGTTGCAATCAAGAACCGAAGTTAAATCTGTGTTCTTGAAAGCTGGGTATTTGAGAACTCTGCAAAAAAAAAAAAAAAGCCAGGAAATAAAGTACAAAAGCCAATGCTTCTGAACAAAACTAATGAACTGTTGACATAAGTGGTACATCAATGTTTTTTAATTTGAGTGCTTAGAGTTGAAAAATGGAGATGAGACAAATTGACCTTTGCCAACCATCCTTTCATTCTTGTTTTAAAATGCAGACATCCATCTGGCAGTTCTTTCAAAGCTAAACACTTGGTCTAAGTGCATGCGACCTGTGCACCAGTTGTTGCTAAAATCAAGTACTAATAGAATACATCAGACTGCAGTTCACACTTGCACCCTCAGACAGCACACATTGATTCAAGTGCACTTGCAGAGGAACAACCCCATGCACCAGTACAGGTTAGGGGCTGACCTGCTGGAAAGCAGCTCTGCAGAGAGGGACCTGGGAGTCCTGGTGGCCAACAGGATGACCATGAGCCAGCAATGTGCCCTTGTGGCCAAGAAGGCCAATGGCATCCTGGGGTGCATCAAGAGGTGTGTGGCAAGCAGGTCGCAGGAGGTTATCCTCCCCCTCTATTCTGCCGTGGTGAGGCTGCATCTGGAGTCCTGTGTCCAGCTCTGGGCTCCGCAGTTCTAGAAGGACAGGGAACTGCTGGAGAGGGTACAGCAGAGGGCTACAA
The DNA here is from genome assembly GCA_008921705.1 of Burhinus oedicnemus. NCBI lineage: Eukaryota > Metazoa > Chordata > Aves > Charadriiformes > Burhinidae > Burhinus > Burhinus oedicnemus. The sequence continues at coordinate 328,169 of VFFE01006523.1, read as the reverse complement.
AGATAATTAGGGGGCTGGAACGCCTTTCTGATGAGGAAAGGCTGAGGAACTTGGCTCTTTTTAGTCTGGAGAAGAGAAGACTGAGGGGGCATCTCATCAATGCTTATAAATACTTCAAGGGAGGGTGCCGCAAGGATGGCACCAGTCCTTTTGCACTGGTGCCCAGTGACAGGACAAGAGGTAATGGGCACAAACTTGAACACAGGAAGTTCTATCTGAACATGAGGAGGAACTTCTTTACTTGGAGGGTGGCAGAGCACTGGAACACGCTGTTCAGAGAGGTGGTGGAGTCTCCAACTCTGGAGACATTCAAAACCTGCCTGAACACCATCCTGTGCAACCTGCTCTAGGTGACCGTGCTCTGGCAGGGGGGTTGGACTGGATGATCTCCAGAGGTCCCTTCCAACCCCTGTGATTCTGTGAAGTGTGCATTGTAAAGAAATTGCTCAAATGCTGCAACGCAAAAGCAGCTTTACCTACAAAGCTGGATAAATCAAGTCCACCGTTCTCCCAAGCTACAAGTTTAATTATCAGCATCCCTGAAAAACAAAGTTTGCATCAAATGGGGCTAATGAAGTCGTGCCTCCAATGGATTTGAATAAAACCTCAAGTAGACCTTGTATAAATAACTGTTTTTCCATATCTTAACTTTCTTTCCAAAGACTCTAAAGCTCAGAAGATTTACATGGCCCGTTAGCATTTATAGCATTCATACAAACCTGGATGAAATGCAAATACAGACAATTTTTGGGTGTAAAATGTAAGTAGCGATGAACCTAAGTTCCTTCTGACTAGCATCATCAGCACTGGTTTCTTCTGCCTTTATTCCATGATTTAAGAGAATTGCAAAACACTATCTGACAGCTCACTGGTTGGAAAATGAAAGGATGCAGAAAATCCCCAAACCGACATACCTGTTATTTTGTCCCTGACAAGCTTGCAGGATTCTATCTCACCAATGCTGCCAAACAGACTCTTCAGCTCCTCTTGTGTCATGTTCTGTGGAAGGTAGTTGACTATTAAATTGGTCTTGCTGTCTTCTGTATTTCCAGAATCAACTGGTGATGAGCAATTGTTTATGGTGGTTGAACCATGCGCTGTGTTATTGCAAGTTGGTCCATTAGACAGTTGTGTTTCCATGGCAGCAATTACCTGCTGAAAAACATAGAAAACAAGAACCATCTAAATTCACATTTCACCATCTATTATGAGAGTCCAGACAAGAATCTTAAAGACCTGTCACTATGCAGAAGTGGTATTGCCAGGGCCACATACTGCCTCTATATGCAAAAAAATCCCACCAGTAGAGAAGGATTTTTAACTCTTAGTCAAGGTAATACTTTAAAAAAAACCTCGCAGACAAAAAAAGTTGTCACTAGAATTTTCTAGGAGCTCTCTCAATGAAGACAACACTCACAGCTTAGTTTCCATCCTCCCCCATTCCCTCCATTTAGGGGCATCACAACCTTTCTAGCATAGAAGTTACCAGGCAGAATTGGCCTGTTGCAAGGGTAATCAGTTCTATTAACTCACAACTTATTACTGAGTGATAAAGCAATGTAACTTTTAAAGTGATAGTATTTGGTTATTTTCAAAAAGAGGTGGGTGTTAACTGTATCCTAGGCCTATTTCTCATAAGCAGTAGCAGAAAGCAAGATTAGTAATTTAGAGAGATACTTAGAGATATATGAATGGGCTGGGATGGAAAACAAACTCTTCCTTGATAATCTCTAGGTCAACCTTGGGTCACCACAGGTTGGCAGTAGGTTTCTAAATGCTTTTATTTGATTAAACTGACAATTCGTGGCTCTTACTTCTTCCCTCCCCTGCACCCTGAAAACAGTTAAATTTGATACTTGAACTTGATTTACTTTTAGACATTGAAATATGGGAGTGATCACCACTCCAGGAACTACTGTGTTTCACCTCAAAGTAACTGACTATATGACTGGCAGATACAACAACAATCGTTTCGAGAAGTGTCAGTACTTGCCCACAAGCTACCACACGTACAAAAGGCTCTTTCTGCCATCTCGGTCACTGAAAGGTAACAGTTGGTAAATACAGTGAATTTTTAATGGCAACCTAATAGCCAAGACTTGGGCAGCCTACCCTGTTTGAGACCAACTATACAGGACAACATCCAACAGAAAATTCTTTAAGTTAATTCTCCAGTAATAAACATTTCAACACAGAGGCAAGATTCATCAAGAAGTTTCACTAAAAAAAAAAATCCAGCAGTCACTGAAATCCAACCTCATACTTCAATTTCTAGGAGTTGTTCTCACACAAAAAAGCCTACTGTAAAATCACAGTGTAATGTCAGGAACTCTGGAGGTTATCTGTCCTAACTGTCCTGTTCAAAGCAGCATATGCAATCAATGCATACTCAAACAGCTGATGAGGTCAACTGTACTCGGGGAGTGCAAATCTGAATTTCCTAAAAATATGAAAAGGGGTAAGTTGAGTGTCTTAAGCTACAATTCAGACATTCCTAGGAACACATTTCTATGTTCTGCATGCAGAAGTATTTTCCAAGAGGTTAGTTCAGCAAAACACAATAGAGGGAAGATGTAGCTATTAAGAACATTTAAAATAAACATGTGATCTAGTTTTCCTGAGGACCTACAACTGGAACAGCATTTTCTTCCCTCATGACAAACTCCAAGGGGTAACCTGCTCCTGGCACTGTGAAGAAACAAGTCTGCTGAAAAGATAAGAAAATAAATGATCCCAATTAAGATAACTTACTTCTCAAAACATTAGTATTATCTGGCAGAGTTAGTAGCCACAAATGCTACGGTCTGACTGAGGCTCTCTAGGATTGACTTTTTTCCCTCCTCTTTTTCTTTTTTCTCAAATTTAAAGTGTTCAGTGATCAAAACTAGCAGGCTTTAGCAAGGACAACAAACAATTCTCACTTAATTTCACATTTATTTTCATGTTCAGGTGGCAAGAATGAGATCCTAAGCCAACATTCAAGTGAACAGCTGCAGTCGCCTGTGTGTGATGAAATTACAGCATTTCTCAGCCATAGAACCATCTGCTCTATGAATAAAGTGATACTAATATGTTTTACAAATAATGCATATTCTATTGATAGGTTGAATACAACTGTTCATAAAACACAAAGCACTTCTTCAGCAGTTACTAAATATTTTCCACCCACAAAAATAGTGCAAGAGATAAATTTACAGTTTTCAAACAGTTTCTTAGAATAAGACTTGTAAATATACTTTTAAAATAGTAATCATAAATACACAGTATACAGGTTTTTAAAGTTACTGCAATTTAGTATTCAGACCATACCAAAACCATTTTAGTACAATACTATTCTTCAATTATCCACCGGATATTTTGAATTAGTACTAAAATCTAATTGACATTAGAAGAAAGGCAAGCCACTGCAGTATAATTTCTACAGGAGATCACCATATTATACAAAAAGTTGTCATGGTATGCCAGTGTGGTCTGGGCTCTCACAGAATAGGGACACAACCTACAGCCTATAACGAAACGTAGAAGAAAGTTAACATTCCAAATGGGAGATTAAAGAGTTTGGTATGGCCTCAGCACTATTAACATGTAAAAAAGTAGCCTACAGAATTTAAGAAAAATCCCACAGACCCCAGTCCAAGGCTCTGCTGCCCACGAACCACTTCTAAGCAGAGAAGCCACATCACACAGTCTGACTGCCATGTTAGTTTGGAGTTGCCGTCTGCAATATGGACACAAAAAGTACCGTGTGTTAGATTAGCAAGATAATGCAACAAATCAATTTGTACAAATTTACAGTAATTGCATTTATATTCCCAGCACGTCCATACAGTGTGGCTTAATTGGATTTGAGGCAATTCCAATCTAATCTTTCCAAATTCATTTCTAAAGTTATTTTTCTTACACGAAATAAGATGCTTATTTTTAGGAAGATTTAAAAGATAACCCAGTCTAGTTACCCCTACATCTACCCTGGAAACTACCTCCAGAATCACACCATGCCTAAAAGGAACTATACCACGACACTAATTTTTCTTCAAGACTGAAGGAAGAGGAAAGAAAGAAAATGCAGTGAGTCGGTTTTCCATTAGCACATAAGATAACCATGCACCACTGAAAAAAGCTCCCCTTACATGCCTTTCCCAGCCCACAAAAAAAAAAAATATATGAAATCAACAAACTACTTCGCTAGAATCCTAGGCTTTAAAAATTATGTGATTTAAAACTGGGCACAAATGGTATTCAGTAAGTTTCCTTGCTGTTTAAGAGTACCTGTGGACATACAAGCGGCAGTAGAGTCAAAGATTTCTCAAGTGAAATAACTGGAGCAAAGTACGCAAGAGAGAGTTCTTCATAAGAGTATTTTTGTCCCCAAGCACACTGTTGTTTTTAACTAAAACATCATTGCAAACCCAGTTGGATTTTAATTGAACAGTGCTAGGAGGATACGAAAAAAGCTAATGGGTCATTTGCAGATGATTACAAGTAGTCCAGATGTTAAATATAACCACAATACTGGCAACAAATAGGAAGACAAAGCTTGAGATTGGTGTGAATAGAAGATATCCTTCTTGCTCCTAGTTAGCAGATAAGGTAAAGCTAAACTTGATAAAAGAAAAAAACCAAGGACGACTCAGATTTTGGAAGGCTGCTGCATCCACGGTTTATGAACACGTACTTGAAAACAACTTTTCCTGTTTTAAAACAGTGTAAATTAGTCTTCATTTCAGTTTGCTACTGAAATCCATACGGTTAGCTCACTTCATGTCTGGTCTTTATTTCTAACTTAGGTTGATGAAGACCTTTCACCATCTCCAAGGCTTTCGTATCAGCTGCAAGCCATTCTCTCTGGTCTCAACCCAAAACCAATGCCTTTCTGAGGCTCTCCATTGTATACAGGCAAGTATGTCTGATGAACTGCTTATTACATGAATCAAAACTGAAGGTCTTAACTCACTTCTTTTAAGTCCAGACAAGCTTTATTAAGGAGACTGCATTAAAGTAGCAGTCTACAAAATTCTCTGGCCTACAGAGACTGTAGTGATGTGCCTAAGATGATGTATTTGGACCTCTATGGGTCTCAGCAAAGCAACATGACCTGATAGATTATTTGCTTCCTGTAAGCCACAGGCTGCAGATGGAAAACTCCAATAGGACAGCTTACTTGTGTGTACAGGACTTCAGTGTACTCACTGCACAGACTTCACTGAGCCCTTGAGCATCGCAGCACTTCTCAAAAAAGCAAAGAACATTTCTCATTTGAAGTACTTCCAGTTTGCATAACACATTTATCTTCACTGAAGTGTTCCACAAGGTACTCATATCAACGTACAAGTCAGTTCTCTAACTACCACACCATTATGTCTCAAAACAAAGTTTTGCTCTACCAATTTTTTTTTACCATTTATTACTTTCAAAGCTGTATAGAACGTTTTTACATCTAGTTTGAAAATCTAGAGTTCTTACCATTTTATTTACCCAACTGACTTGAAAAAAGGGATATAGCCAATTACACCAAATAAAAAAAGCTTTTGAAAATCGGTTTCCAGCCTAAACACTGTACTTTAAAATTAAAATGGCACATGAACATAGAATTTGAGCTGTGAATAGTCCCCCAAAAAAGTTTTAAAGTACTGAACTACTGAAGAATCACTAGTATAATTTAAAAAGTTAATATAGTTTTTGGCTATTAGCCTCAAAGACAGTAATACACTTTGGATTATTAAAACAGCTTAGTAATTGCTGCATTCAAAAATCTAAGAAATCACTAAGTTCAGGAAACAGGGCTCTATGCCTATTAAAGAAATGTAAGTTTGTCTTAAAATACATCCAGATTAAGAGGGGAACAAATAAGTGAAGTTGGAAAAGGAAATCTGCTCTTTCTTTACAGTCCTGAAAGGAAGCAGAACCGAAGACAAAGTTGTTCAGTTCAACAAACTGTGAGTGGTTCCCTTTGTTAACATACAGTGCATGGGAATCACCTACTTTTCAATAAACTTACTTTTAATTCACCAAGCACAGTGAATTTTAAATCCAAACACTCTTAAACCTTGTTTGTGTCATTAACTGAATCCCAGTTTTTAATTAGCTGCAGTTCAAGTAAGTTCAAGTAAGTCATGAGTAAGGTTTGCCTAGCAGAGAAGCAACTAGGCTTTTGTTTTTAAAGACCAAAGACATCAGGAGTTAAGCTATATGGTTTATGCGATCGGTTCTGGTTGACATAGAACAGTTTGAACTACATCAACAATAGGTTTTTATATGAGAGCTTTAGAAAATAAAGCAGAACTAGCAAGATGAAGACCAGCAAAGCAATAGTCACAGTGGTCTACTAATTTTCCCTGCAAAACAGGTAGTTTTGTACATAACACACTCTACTGCTCATGTTCAGCTGAAAAATGGAAGCTGAAGTTGGACCCTGGCAGCGCTGAGACAGAACCAAGGTGAAGCAACAAAACAGAAAAGACTTCAAACACTGTTACCAACTCAGGTGCATATGCTAGGGAGAAACCTTTACTGCATCATACTTCTGGCAAAAGCCTTTCTACCACCTGTTTTGATTCATACGTGTGCATTCCTGTCACTGAGAAAACAGTTTCACACAGGTTTTATACATAGAATTTAGTCTTATTTACAGACACCACAGCAAAAAATCACCGTACACATGTCCGCCCTTGTTAAGCTATGTTACTTCTAAATGGTATTATTACATAAAGGTGATTACAGAAAAATCAGCACCCAGAATCTAAGCGGCCGGACACCAAATATAAAGCACATCTGCCTCCTCCAACAGATTACCACTGTTCAGAGGCAACTGAACCTGCACCATGAGATGCTTCCAATCTCAAGGGTCACTTGCCAATACAATGCTCTTGATAAAATCCTAAGATCCTGAACATGCTCCTGAAGAACCTCCTGAAGAGTTACACACCAGAAGACTTTCAGAACATGCTTTAGAATTCAGTATTTGCCCTTTTTCCTATTGCGTACAGACAATGCAACAGAAGCATGTAACAGTTATCACATGTTGCTATTTGAATAAGCACGTTACAGATTTTGTTTTCACAATAAGCAGAACAAGGGGAGCCCTATGGCTGAGTACAATGTCCTTTTTATCTTCCAGATATGAAGGTCTAAACCAGAACTTTAGTCTGAGCTTGTAAAAAAGTTATTCTCTTTTTAAATGTAAATACTCAATGTGTTTTACAGAGGATTCATACCACCTGCTTTGACTCACAACAGGTAATGAAGCTCATTTAGCAAGGATAAGCTGTTTGTTGTCTATGTGGAGTGTTGCTAAACACCTTAAAAAAATCACCAGTATTTGAGGGCTCAGTGAAAGGCCCTAACATAACCTAGATGGTGAATTTTGCTTTAAAAAAACAGAACTCCAAAAAAAAATTTTAACAGTTCCAAAAAAAATTTAAATGCACAGTTATTTGTACTTTGAATAGCTGCCATTCTTAATGCTTCCTTCTTTACTGATTTTTATCTTTACTGTTAATTTGAAGGACTCTTTTTTTCCTTCCAACAGTCAAATACTTTATGAGCCTGCATGCAAGCACAGCATTAACTCGCGCATTTGCAAAAAAGCTGTACAGTAAAAGATACCAGAGTCTGTTGAAGCCAACATATGCAAAAACTATTACATAAGCTGCTAGAAGACCCCAAACTTCTTTATGGATAAAGGCACATACAGCTCCAGAGGTCATCTCTTCAGTCGGAAGAAACCTGCTTGTCAGAACAAAACACTACTCACTCTTTAATTTTCCTTGTAGGAAGTACAGTTGTCAAGGAGACAGTTTGACAGTTACTCTGATGTCCACAAATTAACAGCACACATTGTGCTTGGTGAGTCTGCACAGTCTAAACAATGTTAATTTCTTAGCCTGTGTTTTCACTGTTATTCTAAAACAGCATAAACCAGCATTTCTGCATTAGCAGCCCTCTCCATTTGCATGTCCATTCATTTGTGTCATTCCCTCCATTACACTACTGAAAAAAATCTGTAGCACAGACTAGATTAGGGTAGTGCTCCAGGAGAAAACTCACTCATACCAAGAGAACCAACCAGCAGAGTATCTCTTGATTTATGCATAGTTATGAGGAAGAACTTGGTGATACAATACTGATCAAAGACCAAAAAAAAACTCACAGAAATCTTAGAACTAGCTTCTTATAATAAGGTGGTTTCAAAATTTTCAAAGTAACTTAGAAAGTTAGTAATGTGAACACAGGCAACTGTAAGACCAAAAAGCAGACGACTCCTATGCAACAATAAAATCCAACTACGTAGCCTCTCTAAGGTAGATGACAGGTTAGAAGGGAAACCATTTCACACTGGCTCTTGTATGAATCACTAAACAAGTAATACCACTTAACACTTCTGTATATTAGCCTCGAAGGCATGGTAAGAAAATAAGTGGAGAGATGGAAGCTGGATATGAAAAAAAAAAAAAGCGCTCTGAGATGTAAGGAAAAGCATTTTAATTCATCCTTGTGATTGGTGCCACAAAAGTTAATCTACAGATGCTTTCAGCAAGGATGAAGAGGCAGCTAGACAGACCTGCCCATTCCAGGTAGGCAGTAAGACAAGTGCACAACTGCAGTCAGCTAAACAAGAAACAGCCATCAGTATGGATGTGAATTCTGCTATCAGGAAGAAAGCTTGGTAGTCCTGATGACTGCACTAAAAGGACAGAAGGAAGAAAGGGCAAGTTACCTACTGAATGCAAAAATTTTTACGGAACACTAAAAATGTACACACAGATTAAAAAAATGTCTCCACACAGTATGCAATGTTTTTGGAAACCCTTGGCATTCCTGTAAAACACCTAAGAACCTATGGGATACTCTAAACAATGCCACACTAATGCTACTAGTGTGTTAGTAGCCAGCATAAAGATTTGCAAGCAGTTCTGAAAAAATAATGCATGAACAACAAGGTGAGGACATTGCTTGACAATGCAGTGATCTAGAGATCATGAAGGAGCTCTTCTGGCTGACTGCAATTACTGACTAACTACCTTGTCCACTGGGGTAATGGGAAAGAAATGTACAGGGTAATTTATCTTAGAAACTATATTAGAAATATCAAGTCTAATAGTCTTCTGTGAGAAAACAAACACCTGCATTCTGTTAAGCGATCAGTTCAAGTGAGACTCCAATAAAGTAAAACCATTTTTATGTTCCTAATTATTCAGGCCAATTTAGACACATAACCACTTCTACCAACATAACAACTTATTCCCTGAGCAAGAGAGCATCAACATATGCAGCATTAATTAGCTCATGCACAGAATGAAAGAACTCAGCACAAAATTATACTCTTCCTTTTCATCGCCCTCTTTCACTTACAAGTTTAAAGCCAGCTGAGGGGAAATTATTACTTTTGTTATAATTGAAAGCCTAAATGTCAAGTTGGGCCTGTCTGAACACAGCCAATATTGCTGATGTTCAGCAAGAGATCCACCAAAACTATCACTGGATCATGTAGACAGCCATTCAGGCCTGAAACAAACAGCAAATGTCAAACAAGGTGTGAACAATTCCAGACCTGATTGACAGTTTAAATGAGACTGTTGTTTAAAGGACAGGATATGCTCAGATTTTTCAACTGCACCCTACCATTCATAAATTCTTGCCAACTACAGTTTTTGCTCTTACTCATTTAAACATTTGCATATGATGTCCCAGTCTTATGTGCTTGCTCCCAGCCTTCTAGCAAAGCGCTCTCCCAAGGCAATAAAATTCTGTCAAAATGCAGATGTATTCTGCAAGAAGTAACAGAATCTTACTGCAGACATTTCCCTTCAGCCTTATACATCTGCAGTCCTCCCGAGCCTACTGAGAGCAACAGAAGAAAACAGATTCAATGGGGTGAAAGGAGCCAACTTGAGGACTCTTCAAATACTGCACCTTGATAGCTTGAAGGGTTTCAAAGTCAACATGCGCTTTTAGACATACAGCGCCTGCTCCACTTGAACTGGCTAGGATGCCTACTTCAATTTTTCATCATTTACCTCTCTATTCCAGTTGGTCTATGTAAAACTTTTTACTCTTTCACAGTGCAGTTACATGCCTCTGCCCACTGGCAATTTCAAAAGCTGATGTTTTACCAATAACCAGGAAAGGGAGGCAAACCACATTAGTCTGACTATGAAGAGATGCCCCAATTTAAAAAATGGAAGTTAGAAAAACAGCTTTATCCTGATCAAGAAAGCATGTGTCAACTTCAAGGCCACCCACTCCTCCATTTACTCTCCCATTCCTCTCCCTGAAAGAGAACATAGCTAAATGGTTTTGTCCCACATGCATCCAACCTTCCTCAGTTGCCCAGTGATGGGTGACGGGACTCATCTTCCAGGCTGAAGAAAACAAGATTAGAGAAACACTTCTGCTCCGCTGGTTTTTCATGGCAACACTCCTCTTGCTCACAGCTCCCCGGTAAACTGGAGGGATGGTTGCGCCTAAAATCCGGCAGTACCGCAGACACTCCACCAGGGGCACATCCCAGCAGACACTGAGCCAGATTTTGAGAACTTGGTATCTCCGTCACAGCCCTCCCCTTCAAAACAGCAGGATGAATCCCCTCGATTTCCTCCCTGCAGGGAAGTTTTTGTTGTCTCACAGTAAACTTTAATCTCAAATGTAGAGTAGGCAAAGAAGTTGCATGACTGGATATCCCTACCCCTTAAACTCTCACGTACACAGCTAGTTAGCTAAGCAACTGACATCCTCAATCCCATACAAAAACAGAAAAAAAGCAAGCAGTTGAAAGTCAAAACCCAGCATCCTCCACGCCTCTCCCTTCTTCCATACCCTTCTTTATAAGTCCTTTCAAAGTGGTGTCAGGCTGGGACAGCAACACAAAGCCTGAGCACTCATATACCTCCAACTAACACAGATCACCAGTAGCCTGACACACAGCCACATTACAAGGTGGAGACAGCATCCTTCTTTTAGTTCTAAAACTGATGACAAGCAAAGCTTATGTGCAACGTAAGTGTTCAAACCAAACTGAAACATGCACCATTACATGTAGAATCAACTCATTTTTGCACAGGAAAAATTAAGCCTTCCATTAAACCTTCTTGGGAAGAAGAGATCTTCAGTGAGACAAGAGGTCAACTAGCAAGACAGGGCAAGAGGCACTGGAGTTTGCCATAAACTCAGCATCGCAGTAGATATGGCAGCAAACTACCTGAACAGCCCAGGGCATGATGTTGTCCAAAATTGCTTCTATGACCTTGGATCAACATCTTACAGATATTAACACTATAAGAATACGAAATACCTACCTCCCCTCATAGGTGAAAGGCCTCAAAGTAGCATATAAGGCAAAAAATAGGGATTTGTGGCACCAACTGACTTGAGTCGCACAATTCTTTTCACAGCTGGGCATGAGGGGTTGGAAGACCAAAAGGAACACCATTCAAACCAAAACACTTCCATTTAGCATTTTCTGCCCTCTTCAATCAAGAGCAGCTCAGACTTCACTCACAGCCTTATAAGGCTTCCATTACTTCACTACTTAAAAAAGATCTAAAGCTCATCCAGAAAGATTGAAGACATCAACAAGCCACTCTTCTCCAACAATTCATAATTAACTAATGTGAAAAAACATGCACAAAGCCAGTTTACTCTGAACACCTATTACAGATAAAGACTATTCAGTTTCTAAATAGCACTCTTAATGGTCTGAAGTTAATAATCACATCTTTTAGAAAAAATAGCAAGCTTAAAGACAGCTATGACTCCTCCTCTGCCTGCCCCACCAGGGGTAGGACGTCACTGCAGCTCCATGAATGCAGCTGACTTCCAGTAGCAGATGAAGAGAACTTCATTTCTTAATCCTGCTATACCACGAGTACTGAATAATGCAACAAAGACATAACATGACAGACCCATATGCTGTACTGAGACAACTTACATGCAGAAGTCTTTTTTGTATAATCTAACTAAAAATGCAGAGAGATGGATACCTAAGAATTCTTCCTATTTTAAAATAATCTTGCTCTTGATTTCAGTCAGCACAGAAACCTTACTCAAGGTTTCTGACCTCTACGGATGGGAATCCCTGCACAAACATGAATTGAAGAACAGAGAAACACAGCAGCCAAGATGCCAGAACCCTTTGTTAAATCTCTGAGAGTTGGATACATCATAGTTAATACTGCTAATCATATTTTCCTATCACTCTGTCCAGAAAACACAAAGTTTCTGAAGCCATTTGGCTTCCACATGCTCTAGCTCCTTCTCCTAACCTTTTGTTCATGGAAAGCCGTATCTAATTTGTCTTCTACCTCCAGTGTTTTCCAGTACTCCAATTTCCATTGAACTAAGTATCACTAAATTGACCTAAGATACCCTTGTTTCTTACATGGTTGTTAACCTACATGTTTTTATTTGATTCTTATGTCATATTATTTATGTATTATCCTATGCTAAGTGTTACATCCAAACCTATTAAAACTTCAACCCATTAAACACTGCATATACATATTAATGAAATCTAGACCTTGTAACAGCAAATTCTAGATTAGGTAATTTCCTTTCAAATTAGTTTTGAAAAACTGACTTCACTGTATTAGGAGATTTATCATAGCATCAAAAAACTGAAGTAATACCCCATTTCATAGTAAAACTAAATATATGCCTAATTCAACAGCAAGAGAAACAGTAGTCACAGAAGTAAAACACTGCAGCAGAGCTCCCAAATACTCAGAATCATATCTTTCCCAATTTATTTTATTCTCCTGAGCACATCTTCGAACTTTAGTATCAAAGGAAAATCAAGAGAATTGTTTACAAAAACAGTTGGTGAGAAGTGTCAAGCTAGCATGATAGCAAGAACAAAGTCACTACAACAGCACACAGCTCTGAGCAAACTTATACTTCCCTGCCTTGCACCAATGCACATCAAGCATTATAAAGGCCCCTACACTGCAAAAACCTCCTTGTAACACACACAACAGGACAAAAAAGAACCTGGACAGAGAAATCAGACATACAGCAGCAACCGAAAATTTGAGAACATCAACAGGTGGAAAATATGATGCTGATGATATTGTACTTAAGATACCCTTGCTTCCAATATGGGCTAACCTGCATATTTTTATTGCCATTTCACTACAGCAATGCACCAACTCTGAGGCATGGGAGAAACGCAGCTGCTTTCACCCAGCACTAAAGTTTGAGATCAGGAAGTTAAGACCTTTTTTATCTCTAGCACCCTGTATAGCAGACCTGACAAATCATGTTATTTGCCATGGCACCCAAAGGCTGACCTCGTAAGTGCTGAAGAATACCTCAAAATAAACCAGATAGTGAATTTTACGCTGTGACATCCCTCTGACATGGAGAGAAGAATCTGCTTGGAAGTTTTTGTCTTTGTTTCATAATGAATTACTTCCAAAACAGCAACAAGTCCACATTCATGAGGTGAACATTATGCTTGGGGAGGGAAGGGAATGTCTTGTGAAGCAAAGGTATCAATAAATTAGAAGACTGTTCAGAAGCAGTATGCATCTTCCCTCCTGGCACTTTTACCTTGCAAAAAATGTAACAGTGGTTTACACAGAATCTCCTAAAGTACAGGGTATTCATACACACACTTTATCAGCATCAAGTAAAGAATGTGTTTTACTACAGCAGAAAAAACACCAGAAGTAAGCACTGGAGACATGCCGACAACAGGTCAGAAAGCATCAGTGCTACGGAGAAGTCTGAACAAACTGCTATTGTCAGTATTACAGTCCTTGCTGGTATCAGGTATGGGTTCTCACTGTCCTATATGATCATGCATTCCCACTAAATATACACAGGAGACCCAAACAGTTAAAAAGGTAGAAGTTACACTACTTAAGTAGTTTGTAGGAGTTCAACTTCTGTAAATCCTGTTTTCAAAGAAGTGCCATCCAGATTACATTGGAACAGATTCTTCAGCAAATTAAAATAGTAGCACCTCTGAGTTTGAAAAAGTCTGTTTCATTAGGTGTCAGCACGATCTAGCACTAGAAGAAAGTCTATCAGGAAGAAAACTATTTACTCCACACTATTTATTTGGACAGGCTGTTCATTTAAGCTCTGGTGCCCACATTTTAAATGTGGACATCTAAGAGAACAACGTAACTAAGGACATAGGCATAAGACAAACAATCACCCAGTTCTGCAAGTGAACTCATAATTATGATAGCCAAAATTTGAAAAGAGTCAGTTATGGAAAGCGCTATACTGTCTCACAGCCAGAAAGCAGGGATTTTTCCTTTTTTGCACTGAAGGTAACTACTTAAAGACATTACGTTTTCCTAGAAGTAGTGTCATCATTCCATCTCCTCTCCTGCTACCAAAAAGAAGTAAAAATGTACTGGAACTATCTTCCACCTATTTCCTAATACACAGACCAGCACCTCTCAATCCTGAAGCCCTGACATCAGTGAACCACACATCTCTGCCTGAAAGATCAAAACTGTATTTCATTGTCCCATTACATAGGTACAATATAGAAGAACAAGATGTTGTTAGGTTATTTTTAAATGAATTCGGAAGTCAAAAAGGGTATGTTTCACTCTGCTGGCATGTTACACCATTCTACAGTAAATGGACCTTTCAGTCAATGCTCAACTTTTAACCTTCAGAAGTTTATTCATTGCTTCGTACAGTTTTTGGGGAAAGTAGTTGAAAAATAGCTTCAAGTATGCTTCCTAGCAACAGCAGTAAGGAAAAAGGAATTTACACCTTTCTTACTGCAAATCCTGCATAAATACTCTACAAAATGCATGGTCACTACAATTTACCTGCAAGTTATTCTGCAAGACAGTGTCTCAGCTGACAGATCTGTAAGTGCTCAGCCTATGCATAGTGGGCAATGCAAAAGCTTTACAGCTCTTTTACTCTAGGCAGAGAGAACACATCAGGACTAGTTGCCTAAGGCTAGTAGTAGCTGCATCTGCAGTAAACTTGTTAATTTATAGAAAAAACATTACTAGAAGAACTTTGGTTTGAGACTCATGACTGCAGAAGTTCATTTAACCATACCAAAGTTCTGGAGCCTCATGTTGCAAAGACTTTTAAAAAGCCGGTGCATGGGAAGGCCGGAAAAGTTAGAGTCACAGAGTTAAAGTCACAAACCTACAAGTCACTTTAGAGAAAGTCCACGCCATCAGAAGAGACAGGGGCAAAAGGAAGGCGAGATCAGAATACCGCACAAGTAAAACATGAAGAGCAGCATCCTGACACTGAGGACCAGCCACCAAGCATCATTTGACTGATGATGAAAAGAGCTTGTAGTACAGTTATTACTTCAAATTTGCAAAAAAGACACTATTGGTAACTTATGTCCGAAACCTACCACAAACTGCCAGCAGAAAAATACCAGATATATTACATACGTAATTATAACTTGTGCCACACAAGTGTGTACAAGTTTAGAATTTGCCTTCCTTACTGTGCGTCTTTAAAGGACATGCAACTACTCTGTAAGGATTATTCTGTTTGTATACAACAGCTTACTGGAAAATGGACTCAGCATAGGCCAAGTATCAAATGTCTCCTTACTTCTCTCAGCAGTTTGTGAACTCCCTACAGCAGCGAGAACAACTACTGAAGTAGGGTCTGTCAGGCACATCTCTGATTAACCTCCACAGAAGCTACAAATTCTCAGTCAGTTGCTAGAAGGTTGAACAACTGTAACAGGCTTGAAACAGACACAAGTCAGGTGTTACAATTAATATTTGTTGCATTTTTCACTGGTGTAAGATCAAAGATTTTTACATGTTTTTAACTGAGATCTAAAACAGATCCAGTAGAAAAAAAGATCAAACACAGAATGCTGCCATATCCACGTCTACTAAATTCAGAGAAAATAACTCCCTTTCCTCCTAGATCTGTGGACAATGACAGCAGCTCTCATACAAAGCCACATGACGACTTCATCTAGCTGAAGAAATAGCTAAAAATGTTTAGGCACAGAAAGTGCTTAAACACAGACAGGTTCTCGAGTAGCAGAGACTGTCCTCACAATAAAGACATCCCATATGGTAACTATTTTTAGACTGTTAAGTATCAGAGGTTAGAGAAATCACATGGGTGTCTCCAAACTACCGGCTCCTCAACTGATTTTTTTATCTTTTGAATAAAGAAAAGGCAAGTTGGGATGATTTTTAGAACTAATGTAGCTTAAACTCAAAAACTGTGTCCCCTTAAAGTGCATTTAGCTTCCACAACTAAACATTCTTTCTAGTAAGTACCTCAAAAGGAAAGCAAACCTGTAACTTTTGATAAAAATACCTAGAGCATTCAAAGCAGGTCAGTTGAGTTACTTTTAAGCTGGTTCTAATTCACTGCAGCTGCATCTAATGAACTGCAAAGAAAAGCTTATTAGTACAATAAAAGCAACAAGGCTTAGAGCTCAGTGGCTGAACACTCTCCAAGTTTCCAGCATTCTTCACCGTTGGCCGTACTCAGTATCAGCTACTGGATGATCTCTGCACTGTGGCTAAGGATGTAAAACCAACACAGACAACACCACCTCCCCATTTGTAACCTCTTGGATAAATTATCAAGGGAGGGTAATCAGACAGCACATGCTACCTGGTATGTTCAGATGGTCGCTGGCAGAGAATGTCTGCATTTCTCAATCCCTCAAGTACTCACCTGCTTTAAACACAGAAAAAGAGAAGTCCTTCTTGTAAAGATAACTCATACACAAACTTCAACGTAGGAGTTTGTGATCAGCCACACTGAAATCAGATGAACCACCCAAGCTGCCTGCAGGATTTTCAAGCTCCTATTTCCAAAAGGAAACTATGGGTGATCTAAAAAATCAGGTCTCAATGCAACTTGGACAAATAATCTTAAGAACAGATCCATGCATTAGTTCTACACAAAAAAAAAACCCAAACATCATTTAGGGATTCCCACAGAGAACTATGTAAAAGTTTTATTTAAAATGAACAGAAATGTACAGCCCACACGAAGCCTCAGTGACGGATTACTAAACTCAAGACTTTGGAATATTGTCAGTTCTCTCCACCAAGAACTTCTCAAACCCACGCTTGAGTAGTTTACTGGTAACAACTGGGAGTCATCAACTGGCCTTTGATACGCTAGTATGTTTTTATGGACGTCATTATTTAAGACCAGGGTTGTGTCAGGAAGTTCACCATATCCTCCTCCAAAATTTTACAGGCATTTTTCCAGTCTTACAAAACACTTCTGGTCTCCAGAGCATCTCCTGACTGAGTCATTTGACTGCAAGTTATCCAGTCCCAAATAGAATAGTACATAAAATACATAAATCTAAAAACATACTAAGTAATCTAAGTATTCAAGATTAAGTTAAATGCATTTACTTCACCTTCTTTCATCTTCTACTTCAGAAAGGGGAGAGGGAAGGGAGGTATGTGGTGCAGGAGAAGCTTCAGAAGCTAGTCAATGTTTTCAGCTTTGACAAAGCCTGATCCACATCACGTACTTCAAAAAGCTCTGCCTATATGGAAAAATTAGTAAGCTTAAGTCTCCCCCATCTCTGGTAACACGAAAGTGGCACTTATGCTGAATACAAGAAACTTCACCAATTTACTCTTGACAGCTGCATTCCTTGTTTTGCAGCAGCATTTAACACATGAAAAGGTTCACAAATCTACCTGGGAGACAGAATGAGGGAGGGACAAAAAGCATTTTGTTCCAGGATGTTTAACAATAAACTATTTTTTTGTGCTACAGAGAGCTTTGAGCTTTCTACTTCATTAGTCAAAGAAAATACAAAATTCAGTCAGCATCCTTAAATAAATTCTTCATATGGAAGTCAGGTAAACCTCGAGGAAGAGAGGTAGATCAACCACACACCAAGCTGTTACACACACAGCACTGCCTTTAAACACCCTTCCAGAAGAAGAGACACTAACAGGTACTTCAGAAGTATGCCAGTATGCTCAAGTACTACAGCCTAAAATGAGGATGATTGTTTTCCCCAGAATTGCTCTTGTATTTCTCTTCCCTTTTGATTTTTCACACAGCACTGAGAACATTTTATGTCCTATTCATCCAGAGTTTCAAAAAAAAAATTTGTGAGCACTATCTGTTCAGTGACGCACTTCCTCACAGCCGACTTACAACTGAGGTAGCAAGTATTTCTCTCCTTACCACCTCCCACAGGCTCCCAAAACCCAACAGAAACAGTGCTGGATGGGAAACAATCTTTAAACAGTAAACCAGAAACTAATATAAAATGGTAAAGAAAAAAAAAAAAAGAAAAAAAACCAAAAAGTATCCTTAGTTCCAATATTTTAAAAAACAGTAAGCAGTGCAGTCTCCCAACTGTCACACCAGTCTGTTACATTCTAATTTGCTTTATGCAAAGTACAGATTGTTATATTTCTCTACAGAATCCACTACAGTAAGTGGATTAGCTACACAGACTAACATTATTAGCAAGACTCTTCCCTGAAGCACTAAGAGGTATGACTCTGGGGGTGGACTTCTGCATTTATTGAGACAGGTGGCAGAAAAGAAGCAGCAGGAATCTTTCAACAGACCTCAGAAAGGAGTAAGTGGTAGATGTGATTCAGCTGGCTGAGAGAGCCCACTTGACAAGCAAGTGGAGAAAAGTGGCATCGATTGTTTTGCAAGCCTATCACAATTGGATTACCTGACCCACAATAAACTGCACCAGTGTAAGACGACCTGGCAGATTCTGTTCACCTCAGGGAGCAATCTGCTCCTGGGACTGCTTGTTCCTCCTGGTTTTCAGCAAAATGTTTGTGATTCAGTGATTCAACAGCACATAATCATGGGATCTTGGGAGTCCATTATGGAGGGAAAAGCTCTTACTACCACGTCTATGAAACAAACTCCTTCAGCCCACCAAGCTGTGTCCCCCAAACACTGGTGCTAAGCAAGACTGCAAAACAGAAAAAGATTATTAGTCAAGCTTTTCTTAGCTAAAACCAGGTGCTCCTGAAAGCTTTTAAAAAGAAAACTGAACTGAAGGCTCAACACCTTAGCTTTTACTATTAACATTTAAAAGAAGCAGCTTCTTCAAGAAGAAGAGGAAGATATGCCAAGTCAAAACGGACATAAAATGTTAAACCATATCAGTACAAGGTAGGCGATGACAGTGGGAAATGAACAAAATTGTCAGGTGAGCTCTAGGATGCTGGGGGTGCTCCTTTACACAGAATCATTTCCAAGCCTTGCATATTTGAATCTTTCATTTATCCCTTTAAAAAAAGTGACAAGTTACCAATCCTTACAGCCTGCTATAGTCAGGTGTGTCTCAACAGCTTTTAGACAAATGCTAGCCATCCCAAGCCAGTTAGTGGTACTGAGTGGTCAATCAAATCACTGCTCCTAGAAAGAGTATGCCTCCATCCTGTCTGGAAATCCAGACTGTCCACACCGTACTTTCCCTAGCTAGAGGGCTTTGGGTAGCTTTCTAAACTTAGCACATCAACTTTGTCTTAGTTACTACATGAAAAAAAGACCAAAGTCCTAGTAAGGTACATTAGTGCTTAATCCCAGTGTCCATCAAATGTACAGTCACTTGCACAAAGCAGAATTCAACAACAAAACAAACCCTAACACAAACTTGTTAACCAAATTTGAATTACTAGAGAAGATTTCAGAATCTACACACAGAACATAGACAAGAGACCTTTCACCTGCAAGCCTGATTTTGCAGACCCTGCCATGTTTCAAGTCCCAGTAACATCTTCTATTTCCCAAAAGTTTTCCAAAGTTGAAATTCAGCTCAATAAATATACACTATGCTTAGAATACCTGAGCAATTAAATCACAGAATCAGAGTGTTTGAGGTTGGAAGTGACCTCTGGAGATCATCTGGTCCAACTCCCCTGCTCAAACAGGGCCACCTAGAACCAGTTGCCCAGGACCACATCCAGCCAGCTTTTGAACATCTCCAATGCGGGACACTCCACCGCCTTTCTGGGGACCCTGTGTCAATGCTCAGTCACCCTCACAATAAAGACTGTTCCCTGAAGTTCAGAGCCTCCTGTTTCAGTTTCTGCTGATTGCCTCTGGTCCTGTCATGGGCACCACTGGAAAGAGCCTGGCTCCTTCCTCTATGCACCCTCCCTGCACGTATTTATATATATGAGATCCCCTGAGCCTTCTCTTCTCAAGGCTGAACAGTCCCGGTTCTCTCAGCCTTTCCTCACAGGAGAGATGTCCCAGCCCCTTCATTGTCTTCTTCACCCTTCATTGGACTCTCTCCAAAATGTCCATGTCTCTCCTTCATCTCTTCTCCTGAGTTCAGAGCGTACACCTCTATGCATAAGCCAGGCAGAGGCTTTCTTAAATAGTTAAATTTATTTCATTCCTAATAATTAAACACAGAAACCTACCTCAAGAATTCGAGCAAGAGTGAAAAAAGCTGGAAGTTTATCAATGGATGTGAAACCCTATCCACATGAGATACCACTGGCTGCTAACAGTACTTTAGTAAAATCTAAACCATTGTAAGAACACGATGCAACAGACTCAACGCTCCACTATCACTCCCCAAAAATTTTGTGATCAGAGTATTTTGGTCAAGTTTTGAAGAGTTATTAACTGAATCAGACTGTTCCTGTTTCTAAGTGACAAGTACTTTTCTAACTTTCCACTGTGAGCAAAAGTAATTTGAAGCCTTCCTCTGTCATGACAGTTCGAGTATTTCCCATTTCAGTGGCTTGACAAGGAACCAAAAATCCAGAAGACCTGAACCCAGAAAACAGCAATCCCCACAATACATTTGCAAAGCGTTTCCTTGAAAGATGGGCAGAATTACAGAGATATCTGATTTCGGTTGTTAATGATGCAAACGCTGGATACCACGACCCAGGAGATTATGTTTGAATTTGGTAAGACATTCATCCAAAATCTCATTTCTCCCACTTTTGGGATGCTGCAAAAGCACTTCCACTGATGCCACATAAGAGATCCATCTGTACCTAGGGCGCTGTGCTAAGTCTCGGAGCTTGGCAATGACTCCTTGCATCTTTATAAGCAGTGCACATACACAAAAAGATAAAAACCATGAGGACAGAAAACACCCATAACCCTGTGGTTAATTATCCAGAGCACTATCAGGTGAAACACCCAACAACCTTGCAGTTCTTTTTTCTGCTTTTTCATACCAACAATCCCTGAAGTTCCACTCAAAAGGCAACTTTCTTTACATCTGAAGTTTCAGAAGTCCAAACTGTATAATGTTTTCAGGAAAATGGGAAATCCCAAATTTGATAGTGATAAGCAGTAACCAAGTGTAGGCATCAAAAGTCTCATGGTTTGGGCTGGGCTGGGCACTAAAATGAATGCTCTCTAACTTCTCTCCCAAGTGAGAGAAGAATGTGAGACTTATGAGTTGAAAAGAAGCTAAACTACTTTATTGAAATTTTAATAATCAAATAATAAAAAGAAAATATCATTATAATAATAAGAAAATAATGAAACATATACAATATATACAAAACTGTATCAAGCTCCCAGGATGACGATCACAACACTGGCAGGCACTGGGAAAGTCCCAGAGTGGACTCAGTGATGGATGGAAACTGGATTCCGATCTGGATTCGGGAACGCATGGATTGGGATCAAAGGCAGACAAACAAAGAGTCCTCCTTGGAAGCCAGCCACTGAAGAAAGAGGCTGATCCCTCTGATCCCTCAGCTTTTATACTGAGCATGAGGTAGATGGGATGGAATACCCTGTTGGTCAGTTTTGGGTCACCTGTCCGCTCCTCCCTGCAGGTGTGACCCTTCTAACGCTTTTCTGCTTCCTACCCTCCAACAGGGCAAATAACAAAGTTGGCTGGGCTTCGGTGTTTGTATACGCAAGAGCCTCTCTGCATACCATTCCTTGGTATTCACCGAAAACATCAGACCTTATCTGCTAGAAATGGATACTTTCTGAAAAATATACCGTTAATTTCAGAGAGTGCAGTTAGAACAGACTTAATTGAAAAGTAAAATTACTGAAGAGAAAATTGGTTCTCTTTTTAACCTCAAACCAGGACAAAAATTTACTGATAATTATGAGCATCATCAGTTTATGTCTCGAATCTAAGGCAAACCATTTACTTCCTGGCACTGCTCCAATAAACCTATGGCACAATAAATGCTGTAACAGACAAGCTGTTTCTTCAAGCATGTTTCCTTTAGTCTTTCATATACAAGTACCAACAATCTCACCCAATTCTAGCAGATTAACTGTCAGATAAGAGACTTCTGAAATTTCCTTTTATATTCACTGTGAAAAAAAAATATCCCAGTTTAAAAATAGTTGCTTTCATCAGGAGATAACTGGAGTTAAAAAAATAAGGAAGTCCAGCCCCATCTTTATTCTAGCTTTTAAAACAAGTATTTCCAGACTACCTGCTTCTCTTCAGAAATTGTGTGCATTCAATATCAAGTTCTGACACACCAGATACTTACCCAGAACACTGTACACCATACCACCTGGCTTC
This sequence comes from Burhinus oedicnemus, assembly GCA_008921705.1. Classification (NCBI taxonomy): domain Eukaryota; kingdom Metazoa; phylum Chordata; class Aves; order Charadriiformes; family Burhinidae; genus Burhinus; species Burhinus oedicnemus. The sequence continues at coordinate 305,707 of VFFE01006523.1, read as the reverse complement.
TGAAGAGAAACTTGGCCTCAGGAAAAAAAAAAAAAAAAAAAAAAAAAACAACTGTGCCAGGCTGTGTCAACATGCTACATCAACTTCACTTTTCCCAAATTACCACCTTACCCAATCCCTTTTATTAATTCAGTTTGAGTAATTTTCATGCATCAAGTGTTCCACTGCCATTCAAATTTGTTTATACTGAATTTCTTTCAATCCATTAACTCAGCAAGTTAAACCTTTACCTTCCTCCTCAGCACAATCTGTCATACAGGGATAACACTGTCTCACAACCAGGAAATCTCACATAATGAATGATTCAAGCTTATTGGAAGTGTTAATGGGCATGAGGCACAAAATAGTAACTTTGCCTTAGCTCATAACACACTTCATTTTTGTACAGGTTGCCAAAGCACTTTTAATTCTATTTTCTATCCTTTGCACCAGCTCAGCTCAACTGGTACACAGGACACAAAGTTTTGGCACAGAATGCAGTTATTTAAACACTGACAGTTATACACAACCTAAAACAGATGGCCAGTTCTCCTGTGAGTTTAAGACTTAAGAGCCATGCAAGCCTGGATGTGCTCACTAGGCCTGTTTTTCTGATAAGCCAGGGAACTTAATGAACCTGCCAAGTACAGTTACTGCTCTGGAGCTATAGTCTAGTAGACTTACTCAGAAAGACTACCCTACACAGGTTCTGCCTGTCTTCTACCTTTTCATCACCATCTTCTACTACATAAATAGATGCCAGACATCTGCTGTTTCTTCTACTCAGAAGAAACAATTTGAGTCAAAACCTGTTAAAGGAGTTCCTATTTGTGCCACAAAAGCTAAGCTGGCCAACATCCATTGAGTAAGCTAACAGAAGAGTTTCTGTCCAAGGTACTTCAGCCTTACTCAAACCACACAAACAGTAGCTCCAGTTCAAACTTCGGTCCACTAAGGACAGAGATAGTAAAAGGGGTTTTTAACTCTTGGGATTTTTCTCTCTCTCACAGAAAAACAGTTCAGAATCTATGGTATTTTCCATAAAGTCTTCCCAGAGATACTTCTAACGATCATGCCTTTGGCATACTAGAACATTTTTCTCCCACAGATCTTGTCAATGGCTAAACTTGTCAGAATAGAGCCATTTTATGGAAATGTCATTGAAAAGCACTATAAAACCTTCTTGCTGAGCTCAAAGACTTATGACAGTTTATTTTCAGTTCCACCATTAGTATTTTTGCCCTTTATTTAGAAATCACGCAAATTAAGATGAGGAAATGCTCAAGTTTGTCAAAAATAGGACAGTCATGCTAGAGAACTGGCTCAGAAAAGCAAGACATTTAGCTATTTCTGTAATAAGAAAATACTACCTCTAACATTATCTGTGATTTTTGTTGGTACACCAATTCAGACAGAAAGCTATCATGTAGCACCTTTGATGCAAAACACAAGCAAAAAGAAGAGCAAACACCGAAGACAGAAGAGGTAAATGCCAGCATGCAAGTAAAATTTTCCTAGGAATGTTACAAACTAGGATTTCTTCCACTAGCTCTCAACTACAACACAAACTTACCAAGAGAAATAGCCATCTTTCTAAATAAGAAGTGTCTACTATAATTTCAGGTTCCACTAGAATCCAAGCGGTCCTGCATGCAGATTAGAACTCCTAGGATTACTTGTTCTTCTAAAAAGTCCGCAAAGTACTATGCAGATGAAAGACCTCCTACCTGCAAAACCCAAAAGGTTGCAGAAATGATACAGAGACAGCTGTGGCAAAGGTCTATCTTGAGACAGCAATAGCTTCCACACACTCAAAGACAATGAGCTTAGTATACATTTACTCAGCCATGAATTGTCTTCAGTCTTCACTGGTTTATTAGACGCTGATGATGATAAACAATGCACTTTACTTTTCTTCTACAACACTAGAGTTTATGTTTTTCCTCATGTAACATCCATGTAAACTATTGCTTAGACAGTGCAAGGTTCCTCCCCTAAAGGTTAGAGATGAAGAACAAACTCTTGACACACCTGATTGTCATTGGCATTCTGACAAGGCCAAAAAGACCTTCATCTTCCTACCAGACACATTCTTTGAGGCAAGTCCCGAAAACAAGAACTTAGCCAGTACTGCACATCCAGAGCTTTCCCAAAATCACATCTCCAGGAACTACTGCTCCCTGCTCATGCATCTCACAATACGGAAAGTAGATTACAAAAAAACCCAGTAATTTCAAAAAGAATACTCAATCATGCACTCTATACCATAGCAAGTCTCCAACTATAGCCTAGCAGACTGCAGAGGAAACAAAAAAGAGTAAATACCCATGGTGTAACCCAGGATTCTGAAATACTGCCCAAGTTGCATCTTTAAACACAAGGAAATTAACTGCTCTTAGGTAAGATAGAAAACATGTAACTTCTCAGTAAGTCAGAAAAAATTCAGTTTGCAGATCTTTACTTCATAACTCTTTTTGTTGATGATGGTAAGAAGTGCAAAGAGCAGAACTAAAAACAGCCAGTGAAAACAAGCTCCTAAAAAAATCAAGCACTTATATCTTAATATAGAGGGAGGAAAAAGCATTCTAAGCATTTTTTTTTTTTTTTAAGGGCTAGCAAGCTGGCTGATTACACAATGTGTATTTTGAAACCGTAGAAGTTAATTCAACTTAAAGGCATTGCTACAGACGTAGGTCAACTTAAGACATTTGGAAAAAGAAAAGCAAAAGGAAGACCACAGAAAATGTGGGCCTGCTGCTGAACAGGGTAGGGAATTTGGTGACAATGGACATGGAAGAGGCTGAGGCAGTCTAGAGAAGGTGCCTTCCTCACCTTGATCTTTACTGGTAAGACCAGTACAAATACCAGATGGAGGGGAGTAAAGACAACTGAGCCAGACTCTTCTCAGAGGTACCCAATGTCAGGACAACGTATTATGATTAAACATGTGAAAACTTATTCCCACAATAAACATGGACAAGCACTGAAGAGCTTGTCCATAAAGGATGCAGACTCTCTCTGGGCAGAGCAGGAGACATCCAAAACCCAACTGAGCATTGTCCTGTGCAGCCTGCTCTGTGCTGACCCTGCTTTAAACTGGGGGATGCACCAGAAAATCTCCCGAGGCACCTGCCAACTTCTGCAATTCTAAATAATTTCAGTCATTAATATAGCTGATTAACTCATTAATTTACCTTTGATAGTTTTTAATGGACTAAAAAAGCTAAAGGTTGCAGTAGACGGCTGTTAACCACTAGCATCAGCTCTAGTCATTAAAACAACATTGAACACAAGCAGAATACATTAAGTCTGTGTCCTTCTATTTTCCCACAACTGGAGAAAGAGTTACTGAGAAGTTTCCACCATCCATAAGTGGTGGAAACTTATGGACCATCATGGAGTCATCCGATTATTCTACCTACAATGGCACATAGAGTTCATTTATATTATATTTCATTAACATTCAAATGTACTTGCAGGTACAGAAATTCATTATGGTACATCCACACATCAACTTTTACCTTCCACAGTTGCGTCAACAGCAACAGCGCTTAACAGGCAAGAGAAGGCAATGAGAAACAGGGGGAAGAGAGACTTAAAGAGTATCCAAGGCCTACATTCCTAGCCCAAGGTCATGCTATTAGTAAAGTTTCAAACTATCACTGTGTTATAATCCACACAAATGTTAGGGAACACTAAGATGGCATACCACCCTGTGGATGAACTGATACCTTTAAGGCATCCCTAGGAAGTACCAACAATAAAGCAAAGGATACACTTGTGTTACTCAATTAACCACACAAATGGAGAAAGAATTCACACACATGAGACTCCAGAAAAATTACTCAGCAAAGTAGCATTCAACTTTTAAAATATTAGCCCAATATTGCTTATTACACCCTCATCAGATTACAACTCTTTACGAAGTCCTCCACTTACCATGCAATTTCATTCTCCAGTTTAATCAGATAAATACACTCTAGAACATGGCTCAGGACAACAGTGTTCTCAAGAGTACATTAAAGCATTCCATCTATGCTCAGGGGAATAGCCCATTTTGTCTAATAAGCACCATTTTTTTCCTCGAGATTATAGCCCTGACACTGTTACCAGCATAAATAGGTAAGTAAAAGCAAGACCTGTGTCAAGACAACGTTTATTTCAGAAGAATCCTGCCAACACTACCCTTACCTTCTCAGTAAGTCAATGCACTCAGTGAATTAACAGACTTAAGGAAGTGGAAGAACTAAAGCTTTATGCTTCAAATTTTTTTGATAAAGATGCAACTCCTGATACATCAAATTGGTATATCTCCCCAATTCTGTTCTGACATTTCTACTGCATAGTCACCTCCTCAAGGCTGTTTGTGACAGCTTCCTTATCAACTGGAGACAGACAAGATGTGTCATGCCTTTACAGAGGCTTCAGAACTGAACTCTTCAGTGTTAAGGAACAGCTGTATGTAAGCTATAAAAAGAAAAGAAAAACACACTTGAGGACGAATTGAAGCAGACGGAAATTGCCTTGAACAGCAATTGTTGTTTGATCCACTGTGCAAGTTCATTGTCGTTGTTCTGGCTTTCTGGGATTTTTTTCCCCTCCACACATCAAATCTTGCCTATGGAATTCTTCACCAAGCAGACTTTCCACCACCATCTCCTGAAAGCACTAAGTTTCACAGCTGTGCAATACTGAAATAATTCCACACTCACGTCCATCTGTTTAATCTTTTCTTGCCTGGAGCACTGGTTAGTTTATTGAGTACACCTGTGTTCTTCTGCTACAACAACCTTTGCAGTGCTGTAGCTACCATGCACCACCAACTTTAGTTAACTGTTGACAGTGGCTTTGCTTCCAACCCATCACCCTCCATCCTGACGGATGCCACAATGAGATGTTTCAAGACACTGCTTCAAAAAGCTGAAGGACAAAATAACCCGACAACAGTTCAGTGATACCACTCAAGTTAGCCATGTTCCAATTACTTCTAGTTTAACATCTACAGCCGACTTTCATCAAATACCCACCCCAAAACACAAGCTCGTCTGTGTAGCAGAATTATAACTAGAAACAATCAACTAAAGTTGAACAAAACAAACACTATTTTAAACTCTGCTGGTTATTCAATACATTCATTTTTTTCACGTATAATAGGGTTTTCAAATGCCATACATACTATGTACAAGGAGGCACCAAGAGCACAGTAGAAGCACTAAATTGATGAACAATTCTAGTGATGTATAATCAGTGAGTCTGGCTTTCTTAGTCTTACCAACACCTTGGCTCATACTGAGGGAGAAAACTGCCATCAGAAACAGTATATACCAGAACCGGCCACAGCTACTCACAAGTGGCCACTTCTGCTTCCAGGAACTCTACATAGAGCATCAGGCAGGTGAGAACTCCAGCACAGCTGCTTATTTCACTTCTTGACTCAGCTTATATAAATTTAGCATAAGATCTACATGAAAAAAGGAGAAGACAGCTGATACCTTAATATGAACAACAGTAGCTTATTGCTACTGGACTGAAAAGTACACAACTGCAGTATCAATTGTTTGCTCATTGGCAGGAGGCCCCACAATGAACATGGCTACCTGAAGTCCTCACAGATTCCACTCACCTCCAAATCAGACAATATTATATGTAAGGTAGACAACTTCATAGAATATTACACCCTGCTTCCCACAAAAGAGTGGAAAGTACATAAATTCCAGGTCACTTACAATCCATATGTTCACACAATCTTTTCCCTACCCTAGTATTTGTGGGGTGGAAGGAAGGAAGGACAGAAGAAAACAAGCACAGGTCTGCATTCTTGTACCATTTCCAAGGATGTTTTACTGATACGTAGCAGTAATGCTGCAGGTTTTAAGGGTGGCTACATTCAGCTTGAGCAAGACTGATTTCATAATGCAAAAAAAAGCAGGAAAATGTTGATTAGCCAGCAAGTAGCTGTGCTCTAGCTACACCCACACAGCACAATAAGTCATAAGCACTTCCTAATCAAGGAAGAGCAAAGCATTTCAAGGAAAATATACTGCAGATAACTGTTGTGAAGTGTGCTTTTAGCGGAAGAGCCACAGAGATTGCCAGCTGCTCACCGTTAAAAGTATTCCAAATGCCACTCTCCTTAATAAACTGACATCACTCCAGAACCTGACCTTGAGGAAGAGGCTATTTTTTTTATTATTAAGCTGAAAGGTTTTAACAATTCATTGGACTGAAAAGATGTACAAAAATTCAGGCAGACTTCTAAAGAAGAGGGAGATCAAGCATTCCTTTTATACAATTCCTTCTTAACATCACTTGGAAAGGATAAGTTTGAAGGTCTTGCCTCGAGATTGTGGCAGAACAACCCATGAACATCTAGTCATAGAACAAGGATTAAAAAAGGATATCCAAGAGTTTCATCTGACTATTATAGCTCTGGAGGTTTTCTCCCTCCCTACATCAGCCTATTTCCAGGCTTCTCACATTTCCTTTGTACCCATTCACATGACTGGATTCAGCAGCTTGGGTAGAACAAGTTTCCCCGTGTCATGGCTCCCACATTTTGATTGCATGGCTGGACCTTTGCTAGCCCCACCATAATCTATTCAGTCTACCTCACTCAACTCCGATGCATCAAAACTATTCCCAGGATTAAATCCTGAGCAACAGGCTTCTCCTGAGAAAAGCAGGAATCAGGAAGGCAGAGTGAACAAGACTATCACTAATTCTACTTTATTGAACTGAAACACTAACTTCAGTTAATGTTATAGTTTTAAAGCCGAGGACAATAAGTGCCGCATTTCAACAGAGCAATGGCTAGTTACTAGCAGTCCCACATGAGCAGTTTTAGATCCCCTTATCTCCTCCCATTTAAGAAGAACTTCTTGTTCAACTTTTAAGAGCTGTCTTTTGGGTTTGAAGAGGTCACATGACTGTAGAAGACAACAACCATTTCTGTTTTCATCTGCATAGACAATCCCAACTGCTAATTGGAATGAATGGCCATGAGCTGGAATGCACTAGAAATGCAGTTTAGGATCCTTGCTTTTAAGTGCCTTTAGAGGCCACTCACAAGAGGTATGCATTGCACTCGAAGGACTGCAGGCAGTGAAGAAAACATCACTACTGAGGCAAAGAAGCTGAAGCACAACATTAGCCATTCACTGTAAAATAGTCATGTTTTCCAATTCTCCATAATCCTCCAGGTAGTTACCTGGTTTTCATGACCACTACTGTTTGTCCCACAGAAGACACTGGGAAATGCTGTTTAAACTTGTATTCCGTTCCTTCCTACCTCCAAGTTCTAAGAAAATTGTCCACATCATACCACAAATTAAGTATTTTTTGCAGCAAAGTGAAGTAAAAATGCAGAACAAGGACAGCTAGCTATTGTTAAAATATCGGAGCCAGAGGCAATACCTCAACTACTTCCAACCCCTCCCTCCCCCTCTGCCACCACTGCCTTTCACGCTTAGGATAGTTCTTCACCGTATCTCTGCATCCTAATCCTCCGGAGACCACCCAGTATTATGTAACACAGAAAAATGGACAGCAAGTAAGGTATTGTTGCTACCAACAAGTTGCGGTCAGTTGGCCACATACTGTTAACTGCAGAAGAGGCATCCTGCTGATGCATGCCACTTCTGCAACATTACCAGCTCATAATCAGAAGCAGAAGTACACGGCAGAAGCTTTACTGTCAAAAGTAAGTGGTTATAGACAAAGCTGTATTTTTTATTTGCTACACAGAAGTCCCTCTATTGCATAAAAGCACAGAAATGCAGCTAGTGCTTTGCCTCCCCTATTTAAGCTACCGTTTAACTATACAATGCCACAGCTACTTACACAACTCAGGAAGCTGGAAAAGAAGCAAAAGTCACCTCTGGAAGATCAGAGATATCCGAGTCTAACACACCATAAAATAAACCAGACTTACATTATGTGGCTGCATGAACAGGTTTACTCTGATCACTACAGCCACCTTCAGTCTTCTGACTCATTAGCCACATCTTTCCATTTTTCATTTCCTCCCAAGCCATATTTCCTCTCTTACTGCACCCAAGACTGTTCTAGCAAAGGTGGATATTGCCCACACCAAGTTACTTTGATCCATAGGACGCTGGATGACCTGCCTCTGAAAAAGCCTAAACCTGGCCAAAGCTCAGCCATGCTCTCCTACAAGCATGCCCAAAACCCCCTTTGCCACCTGAACTAGTACTAATGTTCCTGGAAAAAAGCCAAACCCCACACTTAAGCGGACAGACAAGCAACAACTCTGAATAGCTTCTACTTGGCGCAGGCAGATTGGGTCAGTGTTGGCCAGTAGCTTTCTCATTATAGCTCACCTCTTACCCACACAAAATATCACAACTGTTGAAGGATCCTCATTTGGCCCAGAACTGCCCTCAGGGATTTCCAGGAGAGCCTTCTGACAGCCACTGCTCTCAAGAGGATGTTTCATGCAGAGGTACATCCTTTTAGCTCCAAGAGGGCTCTGAAGACTACTTAAAAATCTAAATATGAAGCCTGTGTGCCTCTAGGCTGATCCCCACCAGGAAAACAAGTCCTGACAGATCACTATTTATTCTTTGAACAGGTCAATTTGCACAGAGGCAGAGACAACTAAATTCTTTCCTCTCTAAAGAACAGCCCCTCAGAATCAGGAAACATTTGGCTCTACTACTATTCAGGAAAATGCCTGGGGAAAAAACATTAACTGATGATACACATTAAGTGTAAAGCAGCGTCATAAATGCAGCTGCCCACATAGTGGGTAATACTACTAGGTGTCTAAATGCTATCCCAAATACCTACAACCTGAAAGACAGGACAGGGATAGAGTGTCAAAGTAGTATTACAACTGCTAAACAGTGCAAAAGACTGAATTTCACCTTGAAAGGCACTCATAGGAACAGCCAGTAGTTTCACACTGTGCTGGCATTTCTGGTTATTAAAATATTTCAGCTTCTGTACATAAAGCTTACATCACATGAAACTGAAAGCTACAGCTCATCTTCCAAACCAGTGACCTCTGAAAGAGCTCAGATGATAAAGCAGAATCTGATCTTGACATCTTCTACCTACCCCAGCCTGTCCCTCCAATACAATTCTAGGTTTTTTAGGTCAGATACAGTAAGTCAAAGCTACTCCCCAAAAAAAGATCTTTCAACCATGCAATGAAAACAAGGGTTTTGTTTACCAGGGTTGAGTTTGTTTCTTCTTTCTATGAGACTCAAACCAAAGGACCCCACCATGCCTCAGTTCTCTGTCCAGTGAATGTATTTCATAGGCAAAAGAGGTAGATAGATGAGAGTCACTCAGGCCAGCAGGAACTTCAGGAGGTCTCCAGTCCAACTCCCCATTCAGAGCAGGCTCAGCCATACGGTCAGACCATGCTGCTCAAGGCTTTATCCTATGTGGGCTGGAAACCCTCCAAGAAGGAAGACAGCACCATCCCCTTGGATCCCAGGCCCACTGCCCAGCTGCTCTTGCGGAGGAAAAACTGTCCCTTATCTCCAGCCCCTCCAACCCTATTCAGCTCACTGCCCACCAGGGCCTTCTGCCCCAGTCCCACTGGCACCACTGCCAGGTTTCTGCCCACCCAGAACAGGGCTGTCTGCACACTGCACCTGCCTGAACTGCACAGGGTCCCTGGTAGCCTCTTCCTCTCACCTGTCTTGGTCTCTCTAGACAGCAGTACTTCAGAACATCAGCTACACCCCTCAGTTGCTGACTGTAAACTCGATGAGGGTCAACTTTCTTCCTTTCCCCACGTCACAGAAGAAAATAGTAAACAGAATACGTGGCACAGAGTCCTCAAGATCTCCACTTGTAACAAGCCTCCAGAAGACCATGATGTTTTAACCACTGAACTTCAAGCTCCAAAATCCTACCAGTTTTCCACCTATCTGTCTGCCCACCTAAACCTTCATATCCTAAAGCTCTTACAAAGATTCTGTGGGAAACCACATGAAGAGTCATGCTCAACTCAAGGTAGATGACATCTATCACCCTTCTCATCCACAGACCTATTCATTTCAAAGATAGTCTGTTCCACTACAATTTATCCTCAGTAAATCAACACTGGCTACTTCCAATCACCTTTGTTTTAATTTGCACACAAATTACTTCAAAGACAGCTCAAACAATTATTTACTCAGGGACTACAGTGAGGCTCCCCATATAATCCTTACTGCACTCACTTTTGATAGCAGCAGAACTTGTTTTTCTCCTGTCATCAGGAACCTTTCTGATCTTCTTGACCTGCCAAAAATATTAGTGGCCTCACCATGACAGCAGAAAATTCTCTCAATACCCTCAGACCCACGGACCCAAAACACTTGAGATTTCTCAAAAGATCCCAGATCTGATCCTCCCAGCAGCACTTCCCCCTATGCAAAAGGAGCTCAGGAAACCCCCCATCAGTGAAGACTGAGGCAATAAAAGCACTGGGCACCTCACAGCCTTGTCTGTCTGTTGTCAGTAAATCATCCATCCCATTCAGCAGCAAGCCCACAGTCTCCTTTTTTTTATTCTTCTGCTGCTACATTACTGGTACAAACCCATCTTGTTGCCCTTGACATCCTTCACCAACTGCAGCTGACCTTTAGCTTTTCTAACACCATCCCTTTATTCACTGGCAAAGTTCCTCCTTTATGTCTTGTCCTCACTGCCATCCCCTGTACATCCCCCCCAGTGTCTTTTAGCACTGGAACTCAGTCATGAGTTTCCTGTATAACCAAGCCTGATACGACTATTCATCTTCCTGAGTGCTAGAAGAGCTCCATGCATCTGAGCTGCAATTCCAGACAAAGAATAGAATGTTCTTCCCTCTCTTCCCAAGAGGGTCTGTATACCTCCATTACTGAACAGCAGCCACATAAGCCCTCCCCACAGCTCAGTTCCACCAGCAGTCCCCACAGCTCTATGCAAAGACCGCTGCTTCCCACTGTTTGTCATCTGGGCTGCGCACACTTGTGCACAGGCATTCAAGGTGGGCTTTGTTTTGGCCTGGTTTATCCTTCCTGGGGGCTCTCGCTTTCCTATAATACTGCCCATATTTAGAGCCCCAACCTCCATTCTCCCCGCTTAACTGCAAGTTATTACTACTGCCCACATCCACTCACCATACCTATTTTAAAGTCCTTTTCCCCAGGCTGGCAAACCCTTTGGCAAAGACGTTCTTGCTTTACTTTGTGAGCTGTCCCGCATCTCTCACTCAGTCCTCACTACTGTCCCTACACGCTGTCCTAAGAGGCAAAACGCTGTAGCAACACCGCCACAAAACCATTTATTAACTGCCAAATACTGTTTGCTTCCACCAAAACTCTTAACCTTAAACTGCAGGATTGAGAAAACCCCCTCCAGAGCTCCCATGCCCTTTGCTTGCATTCCCAGAGCTCTGTGGCCCACTTGATTTACTTAAGTCCTCCCCTGGCTGCCAGCAGCAAAAAGTGGGCAATTGTCCAGGAGCTGGATGAGCCTCACCAAACCCTCTAGAGCATCCTGAATCACAGATCTGACAGCAACAACCCTCCCACAACAGCATGTCTGTAAGGCAGATGCCCCTGCACCTCACTAAAGCCAATCTCTGACCACTACCATCAGCCCTTAATTCTATACACTCATGGTTATTATGGCTCTGCACTGACACTGTAGATTGAGATCATCGTTCATAAATTTACTATGGATACTGAAAAACAGGACACAGGATAGCAATGGGGACTGATCATCAGTTTATCACTGGCTAAAAAGTGAAGACAATTGAGTAGACAAGTTTTAATACCCAACCACTTGTTAAGGAGGACTGACCCGCAAACTGAAGTTGCAATTACTACACATTTGAGTATAACACCTAATACCGACACCAACACTCTAAACTCTTTCACTGCTCAAAAGAAGGGACAAAGACCTAGCAGAGATAGACGATTTAAGCTCTGTCACTGCTGGGGAAGGATGACTGTGTATCTTTAATCATGGCACTGAACACAAGACATCAACAACAGTTGCCTAGACCACAGAGAGGTGGTAGGACCAACTTCAACAGACAACTTCTTTGTTTAGCAAACAAAAGAAGAACAGAGCAAGTCATATGCCATGTAACTATTCCCTACCTAAAAATCAAGAAAACCTCCAACTTCTGACTCCCTCTTGGGAAGGACAGGATCTGCGCCTGTCAGGAATACCTGTTCCACAAACATTTAAAAACTTCATCAAATGCCAGCATGAATAAAGACAAAAATCTGTTGTAGGTCAGGTACTCCTACAAAAATGCATCTAGCAGCTATCCTCCCTAGGGACCTACAATACTTACACAGAGCAACCAGCTCTTCCTGCAAGCACAACTTTGAGCACAGCAGAAAATACAAAGCTTTTTGCTAATAACACCCCAGATCCACATTCCTGGGCCACTTTAAAGCCTGGTTATTCCTTGTTAACTGGGTGACAGTTTGGAGAAGCCACATCTCACAGGCACACAAACATTAGAGCACACATACTTAAATTTGGAAGTCTTAACACCAGGCACAGCCATCTTCACCCTTACGTATCATTCTGGTTAGCCAACTACGTCTGGCCACCAGTACACTGCCCATTTTTCAGAGATTCACTGCCCTCTGACACAGACTAAGCCACTGACTGGTGACCCACATGGTGGGCTTGCCAGACACCTGACCAGCCTCCAACAGGACAGGGGAGAAAACGGGATGAGAAAGCTCACGGGTCAAGACGACGACGACAAGGAGATCACTTACCAATTGGTGCCATGGGCAAAATGGACTCAACTTGAGGAAAATTTAGTGTCTTGCCAATTCAAATGGATTTAATCAGTGAGGAAAAACCCCAAAATTAAAACACCTTCCTCTCACCTCCATCCCCATCTTCCCTGGCTCAATTTGAGTCCTTCATTCCCAACTTCTTTGCCTCCCCCCCTCCCCCCTCCAGTGAGGTCAAGGAGAACGATGGTTTATTGACACACTTTTCCTCTGCTCCAGCAAGGTCCCTCCACGGCCAGTAGCTCCTTCGGGAAACATCCACCTGTTACAGCACATGGTCCTCCATGGGCTGCCATGCATGTATCTGCTCCAGCATGGTCCTCTCCATGGGCTGCAGGGAAAGGCCTGCTCCACCGCGGTCTCCTCCCCAGGCTGCAGGGCCATGCCCATCCCAGGCTAGCGGCACCACCTTTCTTCCCCTCCTCCAACCTCGCTGCTCACAGGGCTGTTTCCTCATGCTTTCTTTTCCCCTCGTTCTTCTCTACCTGTGTGTTATTTTGTCCTTTTTTAAGCAGGTTTTCATGGAGGCACCACAGACTACCCTGACAGGTGAGGCCATTGTCGATCTGGCTGGAACCGGCCACGTCTGGTATGGGCAGCTCCAGACCTCCTCCCAGAGAGCTTGGCCTGCTGCAAAACCCTGCCTCGGATACCCAACGCAGCAAGCTACTCCTCCGCAGAGGGAAAAGTTAGGCAGCCAGCTCTTGCCCAAGTCCAGACACAGATCAGCATCACCCGACTAGGAAGTTCCTTGGCAGAGAAAGAGGCGGCAGCCCTCCTCGAAGTCTTACTTCAAGTTTCCCTCATCACTGCTTTCCTGGCGAAATCCAGGGAGCTCAGGAGAAAGGCAGCAATTGATGAGAAGTGCTGAGACTTCAGACAAAGCTCCTATTTCTCAACCAGCACAGGGCTACACAAGTAGTAACAAAAGTATTTTCCTGGAGTGAAGCACCCCATCTAGGTGCCTACCACCATGCAGCAGGAGGAACTACTGGACCGAGTTTATTTTCCACAAGCCTCAAACTCCGGATACAGAGACTGAAACAGGTCACTTTGCCATCGACCCCTCAGGGAAGCGAGATCTGTTGCCCCTGGTATGGGGTTTTCTCCTCCCCGCCTCCTCAAGCACAGACGAGCTCAGTGACCTTCCTCCCGGTGGCTTTGTCACTTCTTCAGCATCTCCCAAACCACCACACCAGGTCCCAGGGGGCCTGCATCTGCCTCCACTCCTGCAAGACACCGGCTTCACCAAACAGTCTCCATGGGAACGGACATCAGCATGTTCAAGCTCACCAAAATCAACTTCACCCCTCAAGCTTCAGGTGGAGATGTATGGAGGACCTGTTTGCTGGAGTCATGGAAGAGTGAGGGGAAGGCAAAAACTACTTCTAGAAATCCCCGCAGAAGATTAAGCAAGGAAGCAGCCTGCTTCATAAACTATCTACACAGGGCACAGAGGTCCCTCTGCTATGGGAAGAGCTTCTCACTATTTAGTCCCATGTAATTTTGTGCTGCACACAAAGCATTCGTTTTTGAACAACAGCTAGCAGCAGCAAGAAAGGCTTAGGCTGTCATCTAAGGTTGCCTGGAGCAGAGGAGCCACCTGTGGGAAACTGCTCCTCAGGAAACGCTTTTCTTGACCCAGTAGCTAAAAGCCTGGTCTGACACTTTTTTTGGTTAACAGTGGTGTGGAAAATGAGATATACTGCACACCTTCCCTGGCCAGACTTAAGACCTACAAAAAAATTACCATCTAGGACTAAGAAAAAAATCTTCGATGTTTGCCCATGCATCTTCAAGTCAAAGCAGGGCAGAACCTCTGCAGTGAGTAGACCATCAAGCAGCATAAGCCTTCAAGCAAACTTTTTAAAATGTTCAACACGACAACATGATGATGCCACCAAAGTTTCAATTTGGAGGTTGTCATTGACTTAAAACTGTAGTGTCATCAGCATGCAAGTAAGCTCATCATCTTCCTCAGGCCAGGAAAGGAAAAAACAGTTCTGACACATACCAGAAGGAAGGGTATACCTGGAAGCTAAGGACTCATGAGCTATACACACTTTCTACTGAGTTTTCAAAGAGCATTACAAGTCACATGGAGTCAGGCATACCTCAGCAGATGTCCCAAGAGACTGATCAGCTTTACAAGTTCTCAAATTTGGGTCACAGGCACTGCTCAAACTATTCATCTTGCATTCAAATATGAAAGGCATCTTCACCTCTTGCTACATCCATAATAATTCAAATAATTTTGTTTCAAGAAATTGATGCTCCCATTCCCATTTAATCCTATTGCACAACTTCGGTATTTTTCCACTGAGGATTAAATAAGACTTCAGTCCATATGCATCACACATAACAAACACCCACCATCTGCATTCAAGTGTTCAAAGCTGCCTAGGTAGTATTAGATGTTGTCTACATCATACCGTACCTGAGTGTACCATTTCATATCCATTTATGTAGATCAATGGAAAGTCCTGCATACATGTACTACATTTGATGGGAATTTATTCACAGTTACCTGAATTTGGACTAAGCATACGACTAAAATCATGTCCCTACAGCTCTTCCTAATAGCCTGACAGATTTTTCAGATGTATACAGATAAAAGCAGCACAACCTTCTTAGGGAAGCAAGTAAAGAAAAGATATATAAATCAGTTTTTAAAAAGGCAAGTCAACCCAATTTAACAAACAGCAGGACTGTTACAATTAGATGGTCATTAACTTTCAATACTAGAATATCTGAGCAAGTACTAGCAAGAGTCATTAAAATTAGGTCCCTGATCTTGGGCACTCTGACAGTACGTATGAAGACTATGTGAGATTGATACACAGAAGTGCAAGTTAAATCTGATACTGCACAGTTAATATAAGTCAAAAAAGGAAACTTCAGACAGAAACTATCAACTCATTTTCTGTTCTCATGCTGCTTCAAACAGGAAAACCGCTGCATTTGGTCATGCTATGCAATTCACACCAAAGACGGGTAATTTAACTTACCGTTTCTTCAGGAACATTGACATACCTTGTTTCAAAACACCTAAACATGTTTCAAAACAGGTAATCCTTATTCTACCTGGCTGCACACATGCAGTATTTGTAGAGATCAAAAAAGGTCATATCCACAAAAGAAGAAAAACAGGTTGTACTTTTGCCACAGCAGAAGTCCGCAGTATCTACTCCTTTTGTAACAGCTACTTCTGAAAGACTAGATCGTAAAACCCAAAAATTAATAATGGAATCCACGTATCTCCTAATGTCACCCAGCTTGGACAAAAGTCCCCCTCTCACACTTTACCATAGATTCACAAAATGCTTTGGGTTGGAAGCCACCTTTAAATATCACCTAGTTCTAACACCCCTGCCATTGGCAGGGACATCTTCCACTAGATTAGGTTGCTCAAACCTTTGTAGTGCCATCTGTGTTACACTACTTGATATGGAAGCAGTCACCACCTCATAAACATTGAGTTGTGCAAGAAACCTTCCACACAAAAAAGTAACCCTACAGCCCAGTTATCATTTCAGCAGAGAAGAGATCCTTGATCACCAGAGCTATATCCAAAAAAAGCTTTGGTCTCCATCAGGATGGCTAGTTTTATATCTTTCAGCTGCGCTGCTTCAGAGGAATTTCACTACAAGAACCACTCTCCTTATAAAAATAGGCTTTATCAAACGACAAGCATGACTCCATTTAATTTTCTTTCAGTTTGCTCAACTGTTACAGAAAAAAAATTCAGCTACTCAGTTGGTTAATGAGGCTGTAATTCTCATCTTGCCTACCAACCATGGATGCAGTCCAAGGCAAGTGCTATTGCTATGCCAAGTTTCACAGTTTAGCTCTCTGAATGCAAAAGCAGCTACTAAAGTCTTCCTCATTTTATGCAGTTCACTTTGTCAGCAATTTTCCAGTACCCTTCAGAAACAGGTGCTCTGGCTGGATTAGCAACAGTAGTTTTAGGCTGGGAACTCAATTTTGGGTTATAGCTC
The DNA here is from genome assembly GCA_008921705.1 of Burhinus oedicnemus. Taxonomy (NCBI): domain Eukaryota; kingdom Metazoa; phylum Chordata; class Aves; order Charadriiformes; family Burhinidae; genus Burhinus; species Burhinus oedicnemus. The sequence goes on along the minus strand of VFFE01006523.1, from coordinate 288,963 downwards.
AAGGTGTAAGCATATCAAAATGAAAAAGGTAAACTCATTAATAAACTAATTTCTTCACTACTGCATGCATGCAGTACATGCATAGTTGGTTACAAGAAGCATATGGTGTTTTAGAGTTACAACTTCAGCTGTCCCTCTTTGGAAATAGAAAGCAGCTTGTAATGCATATTTGGGCAGAAAGCAACCATAGCAGGAAGTTTGATAAGATTTCTAAGCATGTTACTAGATATAAAAATAATATCCTTAATTACAATTATCACAGGTACTAGGATTTTTAGATTTAAATTCAGAAGATTTAAAAGCCCTTCTTACGTCAACTGTGATATGCAAGCAATAGTGTTCACCTCTTAGCTTTAGTTTCATTTGCTGGTTCAACACTGGAGATGAACACTAGATAAAGAAAAAATAAATAAATCCCAACGTCTTGTTCTGCCTCTAAACTGGGTTGATGCATATGAAATTTAATGCTAGTGAATGAATAAAAACAGAGGTCACAGCATTAGTTTTCTGGCATTTCAAGACGACAAACAAAATGGATGGCACGGAAACAGAGTCTCCATCACAATAATAAAATGGAAACATAGTGAAGGCATGTTTGCTGCTAGCATGCAACATATCCATTTCAGTGCAATGGCTATGCACGTATATGCTCAAAGCAAATTCAGAAGTCCAAACACCCCCTAATAATGTTTTCCTCTGCCATGATGGCCACAATACCTACTCCCTCCTGCATCCAGCTTCCTCATCAGAAACACCCCTTTACTAGACCAGAGCTCCAGGTGACCTCCTCCTCCTCCCCACCTTGCCTGCACTTCTCACAGGGTCACCTGGGGCAGAGTTGCAGGAACCTTAACCAGTTCTGTAGGTAAACAAGTGCATTTGTGCCCCACTGGCTCCATGAGCTATTAAAAGCTCTTTGGCCATTCAGCATTCTCTTCTCCAAAGGTGCTGCTTAAGTCCAAGCACAGCCGTTTCTGCAGCATGTAAGGGAGGAGACCATAACTTCAAGAATGCATTCACAGATATCCTGAAAATATTGAAGTTAATCACAGGTAAGAAGCAGAAGTGTGCTTATGTGCCACAAACATTTACAAAAAGTGCCAAGCTCACAAGGCCAAGTATAAACACTAGCCAGACAAACCCTTGCCCTTCTTCTGGCGTTTAGGTATTTAATTTCTCAGCTTCGATACCCATTGCAGCAAGCCTAAAACAGAGAACTCCATTTCTTGAAGGCACTTCCATTATTAACAGACCTAACTACGAAATCCTCAGCTGTTTTTCTCTAGATGAAGGTTTATTAACAGTAAGCTTCCCATGTCATTACGTAGAAACAAAATCCTGCAGCCCCCGGACACAAAGGTTGACTGTCCAAATCTCAGTATAGAAAGACACAGCTCTAGACTCAGTACTCCCAAAACCACACATTTTTCCCTACTAAACTCAATTTAGATACCACGAATGTTAATGCTTGGAATGTATGCACTACTCACCTTGAAATTAAAGACAAAGTCAGCCTAATGGGCCCCTTGCCCATGTTCAAGCCCCATGGCATGCAGGTGCAGTTTGAATATCTACAAAACCCACTGGAACTACTACCTCACCCAGGCAATTCAGCCAGGTGGAAGTGGCCTAAAGGGTATTTGCCTGTTTTCTTCTGTCCTCCCTCCTCCCTTACCTCATTCCAGGTAACATGGCAGAAATCTTCAGCAAGTCAATATAATAAGAAACAACAGGCAATTTAAGAAAAGCCACAGGGAAGCTGACTCCAAGTACCCCTTCTGACCATAACGTGACTTCTGAATAAAGTATATAAGAAGAATAGTCTTGAAAAATATTATTAGTAGGGTAAGAAGAAAGGATGCTACTCAGAGAAGCTGAATTTACATTACTTTTATCTTTCCACAGCTCAATCGCCTTCTCTTAACCCTTATAATTTAAAGTGAAATATTTTAATTTCCCAGAAATTAACTCTGCTCATCCATTCTGTAAAACAAATCCTACCAATTTAATTTCTGTCATTAAGCTTTAAAGCATAGAAGAACATCAGCACTCCACCAATTGTGCAATGGCAGTTTCATTCCACAGGAATACATAAAGTTTATTCAGTGAAGTCTGAGTAAGTACTTGGTTAAACAAACTCACCCTGAGGAATCTGAAAGCAAATGCAGCTAGCACAGACCTACAGAAAGGCTGCTCAATACATGACAGCTAATATTCCAGGACATCTTGAACAGCCTTTCCTACCTCTATGTAGATGGTTTTGCAAAGCATTTGAATGTTTAAGTTTTCCCTATTTTACCAGTAGTCAGATGTTAAGTATGCAAGAAACTGCACATACATACTTTACATCACATTCCAGCAATTCAGTAACTGTCCAGTATATAACGTTTTCTAAATCTACTGCACTCTCAGCTGAACACCAGAGAAAGTGTCTGGAGTCCTTAAGACCATCCAACAGCATCCTCAGCACTTCAGTATTTTCCAGCTTCCGCGTCATTTGGTCAACCATTGCAGGTGTACTGGGATATACCTGTTTTCTGCCAAACACAGAAAACCAAGATACTCATTCTTGCAACATCTTACAGCCTCATCTAGTCTAAGCATCTGTTTGCGCCGTTTCTGATCAGCAGCAGCACCCTTTGAGTCACCAACAATGCCAGGACCACATGAGGGAATGAAGAATCAGTATCACAGATGTTTTATGAAGCGAAGCCTAGGACTGCCTAGAATGATTCTCATTCTGATCCTAGGCTGGTGCACTCACAATTGTGAAGCACTGCTAAGACATTTAAACACGTAACACTCACTCTGACTTTCTATTAGAAAACTCTAGCTTCTTCCAAACCCCTATTATGTCCGGGCTTACTACAGCAATCAAAACAAGTGAAAATCCCTGTTGCTTAAGTACAGGAGTACCATGAGGAACAGCAGGGCTCAAACAGAATAGAAAGCAGTGTGACACTAGTTTAAGCTCCATCTGGAAAGCTTCAACTTGTTCCCAATTTGCATTTTTCAAATGTATGCAAGACAGACCTTCCCATTACAATTTTGTCATTATATAATTACTGCTCCTAAAACCCCAGATATTTTGCCAGAGAAGTCAGATTTAGACTGTGAGCTATTTCAAAACCTTTATGTGGGTTTAGAATTTTTAAGTAAGTTTCTGAGAAAGCATGCTTAAGATTTCTGCCATAAGCTGTTTGTAACTACTTCACTTAGTTTCAGAGCTGAAAAACTGCACTCCCTACGAAAAACACCAACTACTAAAGCCAAGTATTTCACTGAGGTCATCTTTCCAAGGTGTCCTTTCTGCAGAGCTGTATGCCAAAAAGTCCATGCAAAACAGTAAGCACTTCCAAAGGGAAGAACAACAACTAGCTGTTCTCTAACTACAGCTTCTGTCAAATTTAGCATGGTATTTAGTTGCTCAGTGGCAAAATATTAGATGCCAGGAGTCCCTACAAATCAACCGCAATGACCTCTGGGCAAAGGCAGCTTGACCACTATTGGCAGTTTCTCAGAGCTTCAGCTGCAATCAATCAAGGAGCCTGCCTCTTCATGTTATTTTGCCACCAGAAACTCAGGATGACTTTTTAAATTTCAACAACAAGGATTAGGCAACAAAACGTCTTGATCTGGCCCACCAGTTGTAGTAGCTGAAAGCTATGAATTCTAACTGTTACACCAGCGTCTCTAGAACTAATCCTTCAGAGTACGTTAAATTAGGTAGATTCACACAGGCAGCTGTTCAAAAAACACGTAGGGGCTTCCTTCAGAATTGGAACTACAGATGTCAAAATCCAAAGCACCATCAGCTAATCCTGCCAGATAGTATTGTGATTTTTCAACTGATTTGGGGGCTGTCAGGAAAAGAATGCTCTGTGCATGAAGGCAACATTCTCCCACTTTTAAATTCTTAGCAACAGCTGGTAACATTCCCTGCCCTCTATAGATACTAGCATCTATTAGAAAAGCATTACAGCAAAAGCAAAGATGGCTTTAAAGCAAGATTGAAATGTATATTCAGCTAATGGATAAACTCAATTTGTGATAACAATCAGTTTTATTGCTATGAAGAACATCCGTGGCAACAAATATAATCAAAAGCCATTACGTTGTAAGACAGCAAGAGTTTTACCTATAAAAGCAGCATTTGAACATCACCATTACTAGGAATGAGTTTGCGCTTGCATCCTTGTACTATTTTTACCTGCAAAGTCCACCTCTGCAATGGCACTGACTTATTTTAGAAGCACAGGAAAGCTAAAGTATTCCTTGGGCTTTTAGAACACTAGATCACATGTCATCTATTTCCTACTTAATCCCCAAAGAAAGCAAGCTTAGCTTTGTCCCCCAAAAACCTAGTTTAGCATTATATAGGGGCTTTAATAGAATTCAGCCTGGGGTTTCACTGCAGTTTGAATATTGCCATCCAGAAACCTAGGAAATAATCTGAAAGCCTTTTTGTCCTTTTTTTTTTTTTTTTTAAGCAGATACTCCAGATTTAGCAGCTGTTTAGAACAATTTCAACTCGCTACACCTGGATCACCCAGCTCGATCTGAAGTGTGGTAGTCCATAGTTTTTAAAGAGGCAATAAGTGAATTAATGACAACAAAAACCTCGCCGATAAAAGGATCTTTCCCTCTCACTGAAAAACAGCATTTAAAATAAATCCAGGAAGAAGAGTACTGCGTTCAGTTCTGGGCTCCCCAGTTCAGGAAAGAGAAGGAACTACTGGAGAGAGTCCAGCTGAGGTCTACAAAGATGATCAAGGGACTGGAGCATCTCTCTTATGAGGAAAGGCTGAGACACCTGGGTCTGTTTAGCCTGGAGAAGACTGAGAGGGGATCTCATCAATGCTTGTAAATATCTAAAGGGCGGGTGTCAAGAGGATGGGGCCAGACCCTTTTCAGTGGTGCCCAGTAACAGGACAAGGGGCAACGGGCACAAGCTAGATAGAACACAGGAAATGCCATCTGAACACGAGGGAAAACTTATTTGAGGGTGACAGAGCACTGGAACAGGCTGCCCAGTGAGGCTGTGGAGTCTCCTTCTCTGGAGATATTCCAACCCACCTGGACGCCGTCCTGTGCAACCTGCTCTAGGTGACCCTACTCTGGCAGTGGGGTGGGACTAGATGACTGCCAGAGGTCCCTTCCAACCCCTACCATTCTGTGAAGAATGAAAATTTATGTTCACATTAGTATGGGAAAGTCACAATAAATTTACACACAGAAATATTATACTGGTATGATTAAACCAATAATAGGAAGAGATTTATGCAAATATGAACATGTTGAAGAGGTATCTGTTGCAAAGACTAAAGCAATTAAAAATCTCTACTGCATATAGAAAGGATCAACCACTCCATCAGAATAAAAACACATGAAATTAAAACAGCTATTGCTGAGTGGAAATACCAGTTCAGGTACAGCCCTAAGACATTTGAAGGGGGCATTAAAGATGTGCTTTGTCAGATTTTAGTAAGTGTGATAAAATTCCTTAGCAGTTTCAAGGTCATTTGTATGTCTCTACAGTTGCAAATGCTCTCAGTATGTCACAGCAGAAACTTCAAATACCTGTATTTCTCTCCGATTAAGTAATATCCCATTTTAAACAGTATGTAGAATTACCAGCTCAGTATTTGAAAACAAAACGATCTATGCATAACAGCTATAAACCAGGGCCAAGTCCGGTCTTAAAGCTATCACCCCCAATACATTTCCAAAAGGCCAGGGAGGAGAAGGAGGAAGAAAACTGAATCTAATTTCAGGATTCAGAATCCATGGGATTAAAACAAAAAAAATGCAAAATCGAAGCTCTAGCTAATACGCTGGTGTCTGTCTCCTCAACAGAACAGGCTCCCACTTCCTGGAATATTTTCCGGACTCCCTCAGTTTATTTTAGCATCGGCCATCAAGGCAGAGATAAATAACAAAGTCAGATGGCGTGGAGTTTTTTAGCACAAAAAACCCCAGCGATCTTCTCAAGAAAATAACACACACATGCTGTAAAATACTCAATTCTTCAGGCATTGCTACTTTATCAAATATCACTTGTAAGAAAACCAAACACTGAACTCATATGTAGCTACTAAACTGTATTAACAAAGTTGTCTTCAAAACTCCGTAAATATAGCAACACGTTTTGGTCTTACAGACTTGAATTAAATCAACTCCAATGAGACTACTTTATTTAGGTTTTGTTGGGTATTGCTTTGTGAGTTTTGAGTTGTTCGCGTTTTTGGTTTTTTTTTTTTTTTTAACTAAAGATCAGTTTTGCTACTTTAACAAATTATACCTGTATTTAAGCGGCTGTACATAGGGGATTACAGAGGTGAAAGGGATACTGAGCCGCCTCGCCGCCGGGACTAGCTATCTTATCACCAGCGCTACGCAGATGAAACAAAAGCCACCTCGCTCCCCACGCACGCGGCGCCAGGACGAGGAGACCTCCGTTTTCCAGGGCAGGACGAACCGAAAAGGCGGGGAATACATACAACCTAGGTAAAACCCCTTGCAAAAAAAAACAAAAACAAAAAACCAGCGGTGACCCCTCCGTCTGACCCAGGGCAGCCGCGCCAAGTCGGCCAGAGGCCCCGCATCTTAAAAGTGAAGAAATAAACACCGGAGATGACAAAGAAGGGGGGGTGTTCGGCCGCCTTCCCCCCACCTGCGGGCGCTG
>VFFE01006523.1:270471-282258 GCA_008921705.1 Burhinus oedicnemus | reverse complement strand
CCCCCCCCCCCCCCCCCCTTTTTTTTTTCCGTCGCTCCACGCAGTTCTGGCCATACGTGTGTTGGCGCCGCGCGTGTAAAGATTATATCGGTGCCCACTGCTCTTGCGATCTGCCCTTCTGAGAGTGGACGTATTAATGAGCGATATTACTTGTAACAAATATTCCGGGTGGAAAGAAGGAAGGGAGGGAGGGAAGGAAGGAAGGAAAGGAAGGAAGGGGGGAGGGAGGAGGGAAGGAAAAGGAAGGGAAAGAAAGGGGAGGGAGGGAAAGAAGGAAAAGAGGAGGGAGGGAAAAAAAAGCTTTTACTCATTATGCGATCAATTCCTAAGTCTTGCACAGATAAGTGTTTGCAGGGAAAAAGGTGGTGGTGTATGGAAAAAAAAAATGCTGCATGGTGTTCAGAAACGTGCCTTTTATTCCTTATACTGCTTGACCTTCATTGCACTTGATCGTAATTTCTTTCCAGAATCTGAAGTGCTTCCGAGACATGGCTCGTCTTTTGTGTCTTTTCTGACACAGAACACACAAGTGTATGTAATATATTTCCAATAGCAAAGCACTTATACCCTGCAGAAAGGAAATGCTTATTTAGAATATTCTGGTATTTGCATGTAGCAAGGTGCAAAAATAAAGAGGCATGCGATTTCAAATAAAGACATAAAGTAGTGTTTCTTGAGAATGTCCTTGAGTGTTTATAAATGATTAATACAATGGAAGAGAAAGCATGCTTGCTTATGTATCATCTATTTCTTATAATCTCCCTGTCCTGCCACTGTGACAGTAACCGAGTGTGATACAGGGCCTGATTTTACATTTTATGTAATTAGTTATATGCGGAATGCATGCGATGTTTTTCAAAAACACACAGTCTTGAGCTGACTATTTACAATCTATCAGCAAAATTTTGAATCAGCAGCACTCCAAAAAAGGGAACAACTCCCTGGTGGAACAAGTGTCAAGCTAGCGGCTCTAAGGACTGAATAAAGAACAGGGCTACTCCCTCAAAGCTGTTTATACAGAAGTCCTACATGAAGTGATGTCTATTCGCACATTTTGCGGAACTGCACTTGTGAACTGTGCTCTCAGCAGTGTCTTAGTATTCAAGAAGGTCCTCCGAGTTTACACTGTGGTTCAGCTTATATCTGATGCTCACTCTTGTCAAATTATGGCGACTTTTACCTTTTGATACAGCAAAACTGCTTTTGAACATCTAATGATACCACAGTTAACAATGAACTTGCTCATGTTCTTTATGCTGTGGGTGCATACATCAACAAGTTTTGTATACATCTTTCAAAAAAAAGAGTGGGTATTTGTTCTAGGCTGAGTTTTGAAGCATGGGTTAGGGCACAGACCGAGTGGAAAACATCGGTAAAACCTGTGCATTGTGTTACCGTCTTTGGAATTACCAGATTTAGTTGCCGCTTACTTTCTCACCTTGTCCAGTTTGTGCTGAACGTGTTTAAGCAAACAACAGTGCTCCTTAACAGAACATCAGCAATGTATGAGATGAGGAAGAAGAAAAGGAAAGGAGGAAAGGAAGTAAATAAATAAGCTCTCTGAAATTCCAAAGCAGTTCAATGCATTAACCCCCCAAAAAATTAAAAAAATGTGTCCTGTGAATACACATCTGTTCCTGGAACTACAGAAACCTGTCTGAAAAGGGAAGCCAAAATGTATGATATTAGAAACCAGAAGTGTGTCTTTCTGAACTTTCAGGAAATTAAAGGACTCGGCTCTCAGCAGCTTCCCTGTCAGGTCTGATACTCAGGATTCCGATTTCATCTCCCCCTCTGCTCCCCGCCCCCCAAAAGGAACAATCCTCCAGCTGTAATTAGTGACCAGCTTTTAGCAACAGAAGCCAAACTTTATGCATTTTCTTCTGAGGCTTAATACCTGTACCAATAATGCACTCAACGTCTGTCACGTTTGTCGATACATGGTGCTAAAGTGAAATTAGGCAGAAAATAGCTGTTAAAGTGAATTGTCATCAGCCCTTCTTGTCTCTGGTGCATTCTCAGAGGTTCTCGATGCTGGCAATGGCAAAAGGAGGAAAGCTAAATTCTCCCCTCTCCCAGGAAAAACACATTTTTCTGCGAAGTTTGCCTTTGCTTAGGTAATATGTCTGGAAAGAAGTCTTTATGATTAGTGATAGCTGGCTGTCTGGACAGAGCCTTAAGCTAAAACGTGTATAGCTTATTAAATAGTCTTTGGACATGGGAAAGCTATAGGAGGAGAGAAGGGGACTGCTTGTTTAGGCGTGCTGAATCTCCAACCAGAACCAGAAGGTCAGGGAACGGCAGTGAAAGCGGCGATTGCAACGCGCTGGCGGAAGGAGGTCTAACAACCAGCATAAAGAGAGCGGGGAGAGGAAAAAAAAAGAAAGAAAGAAAAAGAAAGAGAAGATACTAAGCAAGCAAAGCACGGCTTCGCCGCTCGCTGCAAGCCGCTGTTCCAGCGGGAGGGGGTGAGCCGGGCCGGGAGCCAGCGCCGCCGTTTCAGCACCACGGACAGCGGCGCGCCCCGACGGCGCGGCCCGGCCCGGCCCGGCCCGGCCCGCAGCTGCCGGCGGGGACAGGGGCTCGCTCCCGGGGCTGGCGCCGGGCTGGCTCGCTTGTTGGCCAAGAGCGACCAAGAGCACTGTGCCAAATGGGAATTTCCGCCCCCTCCCCTCCCCCACCTCTTCCTCCCCCCAGGATAAAAAAAAAACCCAACCCAAACCAAAACCGGTAAGGTACGTGATGTGGCTGTGGGGCTGGCTCTCTCGAAGGCGCTTCGGACAAACGGTTCCTGCCTAGTGGTGTTCATGTGCGAAACTGTATGGTCACACGGGTTTGTGCGTGCGTGTGTGTGTGTGTTACTGCACTCCCGAGGACATTTTTACAGTACAAGCTTATGTTTGTTCCCATTACTTCAACAAATAAATGGTAATAGGCATGAAGACTTCAGATCAAGTCTTCAGACAGGCAATTCCTGGTACAAAACATACCTGCATGAACTCTGAACTTCAGTAGAGGTGCGTGATTGTTTTACCTCCTTCTTCTCTGAGCCTCTCTGTGGTCATCAGATAAGGATATTGTATAAAAATACAATAGTATGAAACACTGCAACTGAGGCTGCTATCTTCTTCTCTATTCTGTTAAGCAGCAAAGTGTGAATATTAATAAAAACTATTTTTCAAGAAGAGGTTAGCATTTGGATGGGGAGAGGAAAGGGGGGTGTTTCACTTTTTTTCAACAGCGACTAAAAGGTAATCTAAAAAATCTGTTCCACACAAGGTAATCAAAAGTGCTCAGATTTTCTACAGACAACTGTGGAGCCTTAATCCAGATAAATATAATACCTGAAAGAAGCTGTCTGTTTCTTCAAATTTTTGTATCTTTGCTTGTTTCCTACTGTGACCAGGCAAAAGCAGATTTCTGCTGCACCACAGCTTAGGTAGCTTCTTTTATTGAGGATTTGTATTTCCAGTGGTGTGTAATGGACGTTTAATTGTAAAATAATAAGACTGTGTCACCTGCCAGTCAATCGCTGCCATCAGCCTCTTTTGTGCTTGGATCAAACGCTTGCACAACAGAGAAAGTGACAACATCAGGGCACAGTGACAAAGCTGTAGTTTGCACCGAAAGAAGACCGAGGCCCAGAGAGACACTGCAGCTACAGAAACAGCTGTCTTATCAGCACATTGCAGAGATGGAGATGGCTCAAGAGGTCCTCAACAGATAATGATTCGAATAGGTTTGCAATGCGCCAAACTTCACGCTTGATAAGACCAGCCCAGTGTAGAGAGCAGCAGAGATCCAGCTCTATTCTATTTTATCTGTGCTGTAAATTAAGAAATTAAAATTCAGGTGGCACAGGCAGCATGTTGCTGATAATCCAGTAAAGTATACTGTCATTAGGATGTTTTCAGCAAAGAGAAATAGGTTTCTCTTACTTGATGCTGCTTTAATAAAAGCACCTTTACACCCCCATCCCAAATCGCTGTCCCAGCAGTACCTGAACTGGGGTGGGGGTTCCTCATCTGTTTCACTGTTGTGACATGTCTTTGAGTCCCAGAACAAGCTATTTATTTGACTGTCAAGTTCTTTACAAAGGACAAAAAAATTCCACTTTGAAACTGCAGTAGCTTATTTTCAATTCCCCATTTCCTCTGCAGGAGAAGGAACTGCACTGTGATTTTTAATAAAAAACAGTCAAGCTCACATTGAAGCACACAAGCTCAATTCTGTAACAGACAATAGAAGCATGTGTTTGTGAGCACAGATAAACAAAAATTAATTGCTGATGTGAAAAGGATCTATAATGACCTTTGGAATTATTCACTTGACAAAACATAAGCCATAGTACACACTAAGACATTTTATAGGAGCAGAAAAATCCTGTTTCAAACGATGTTTTTTCATTGACTGATGGCATCAGATTAGAATACTGTAGCTCCACCTTTTTCCAGCAGAAATACTTGGTTTAGACTCACTTCAGCCTACCTTTGATCTGGGCTTTTTTGAAGAAAGCTTTGTGGGAAATGCATTTAAAAGGAATGTAGATGGACCGTATAACCTGAGGTCACAAAGCATTATTTTGTAAAGAAGGGTTGGCTACATTCACTTAACTCCTTGTCATTGATTTCTGAAGAGCCAGGAGTAGCTGTATGGGCTTGTAAGCCATTATGTTATCTAATTTTGGCCGTTAAGGCTAACTTTGCATCTTCTTTGGATAATAATTTAAGACAAGGTTAACTTTATTTCTTAACAAAAGATAAGTTGCTAGGAACTTGCCAAGAGCAACTTGAAACCTGAACAGAAACATAAAGACTTCCCTCTTAGACTTGTTAAATGGAGGGCAGAGATGTGAGACCAGTTCTATCCTCCTGATAATCTAACCACGTATATTTGGCCTTAGCCTGTCACTTAAACATATCGGACAGGGGGAGCTAGCAAGGAAGAGGAGTAATAAGGACACAGAAGATCACTCATTTCTTCGATGTTTTAAGACAGTATGCTTTCTCAGAGTCAAGAGGAAAGGCAGAATGGGGTGGGTGGGAAGGGAGGCGTCTTGGGAACACACACTTTGTTGGAAACACCTCTTTGGTTGTCCCTGAAATTTGGGGGCCTTTCTAGTGGTGTGGCAGAGAGTAGAACCACAAGATGACTGCAAGAGAGCAGAAGGCAGATGTGGATAAGGTCAAACTTGTTCAGCAGCTTAGGTGGACTCTGCGGTTTTAACACATGCAAATTAGTGCCAAGTGGCTATTCCAAAAGCAGAAAAACACTTGTTTTTTAAGATGCATTTCTGTAGTTCACAGGTAGGTAGGTAATTTAATGAAGGTCACAAATCAGGGAACTCACCTATAACAATTTGCCCTTGCCCCTTCTCATTTGTGGGGAATATTTAACCAGAGCCTGAAGAGATGGATACCCTTGCCAGTGAAGCACTGTGTAGATGTGAGGAGAAATAACCTTGTGTAAAAGAGACAATCAAGAGCAAAAATATAATCAATATTTTTAATGTTGTTTGTTATCCAAAAATAACAAGTCCTTTTAAGTCCTCCAGTGAATCATCCCAAATACTGTCAATTCAGTTAGATTAGACTTCCACTGTAACAATAAGTTTCTCCAGGAAAGAGATGTATGGTTATAAACTTACTGTAATTAGTATATCCTCTCATTATATTAAAGCTATAGGAATATTGACTTAAAAGATGGATTTTACTTTTTCAAAAGCCTGTATTTGTTTTCATTTGTTGAGGGAAAAGCATGTATTACAAAAAGATAGCTTTTTTAGTATGCCAGAATATTTCCTGCTGACAGCACAGTAGAGTAAAATAGTGGCTGCTGCTGCTATTATTTTATTGAAAAAGTCCTTACAAATTCCAGAGTGTTTGTATAATATGTAATTAGATAATTTTCAGATAATCAGATCACATGCATAGTAGATAGATTTTTTTGACCTTGTAAAGCAATTCTTTAAATAGATTCCACATCATTTTAAGTATCAACTTGAATCTTTTGTTTCATTCAATTACGGTAATACAAACCCAGATGGCAATTATGATTCAGCAGAGGTACATGTGGTGTTCTCCTCTAACGTGTAAGGGTAGGAGTTTAGAAGGTGTATGAAAGTAGTGTATTTTCCTCCTCCTTCAAATAAAGTTCATCTTTTTTAACATGCACCTACTATAATTGCTTAGTAGTGGGGAGTGGATGACTATCTATACACTCTTGAGAAGGACTATTAAAAATGCTCTTTTCTTAGCATTATGTTAAAGGCAGTTACCTCCTTTTTCACAGGTACCCCCTCACGCTTGTCACATAACTGCAACCAGTTCCTCACATTTTTCTTTCACTTTTATATGTCACTTATATTATAATTTGTCTGTAAGGAAGTGGCTCAATATTTGACAGCAGTAGAATTAGACTTTGCCGATTACTCCTTGCAATTACTAGCTATGAAGATCAAATATCACTTCCAAAAAGCACTTCCTTTATTTTACACTGATCATCAAGGTGTCACTTCGAAGGATCGGGCTAAAAATTATCTAAATAACTACTTTTCTTCTTTTTAATGTCAAAAGTATTCACTTGTGGGTGACTTAAAGGTCTTTCACTGGTGCTGGCCTAGTTTTCTGGTCTTTAAATGCTGGCGGTTTTGTTTCTTCTGCTTATACAGCTCAGTTTTTTGCATCAGAAGTATTATGCATAGCTCTGTACTACTTTGATTCTGCTGGAGATGAGTCATCAGCAAAATCCAGACCGTAAATGATCATGTAGCTGCAAATATCTAAAAGGTTATTGAAACTAATAGTAACGTACTGCACTGTAACATGGTTTAGTGGAATAAGATATGTGATAAAATTACAGCAAATGATTCTGATGTCATGGACATTTACTCATTGCTGAAAGTTCTGTGTATCTGGTCATTAGGTAATAAATATACACACTGCAGAATGGGTTTAAAGGTACTATATTCTTTCTTTTTTTTTTAAACAGAAATTCAGGAGAAGTGAGACTACTTAGCCTTATTTCTGCTTCTTAATTCAAAAGAAGCCCCCAGAATGACAGCATTAAGAAACATGGATCTACCAGGAACAAATTGTTGGGCAAATCCTATTTTCTTCTACAACCTCGCATATTGCATAAGGCAGAGTAGTAGTATATGTTTATTTTTATAAATTTGCTTCCACTGCATTCTCATAGGATAAAAAGGAAGCATAGTGTTAATTAAATTACTGTAAAACAAGTATACAAAAATATATCTAGAGAATACCTAGTGATAGTTCATTGCCAGATGAATGGCTGTATCAAATATGGATGTACTGGAGTATATCTTTTAAGGTCAAGACAGTATTTCTGTACATGTTTTGGAAGATGGAACATAGTGAATGGTTCTGAAAACTGGACTGCAGCAAGCAGAATGGTTAGAAAGATTTGGCGGTTAAGTGCTGAATACAAAATGATCTTTTCAGAACAGAGGGACTTACCAGCAAGATAAAGCTCAATGAGGGTAAGTGGCAAGTGATCGTATAGGTCGAAAAGTAAGATCATAAGCAGCAGAGCAAATGAAAACCATAGAATAACAGCAGTACTGAAGAAGAGGTTGTAGGATACTACTGCATCATATTAAAAGAGTCATGAGAATATGATGTTGCAAGAAAGATTTCACACTGAGATGTATAAGCAAGAGTGTGATTTGAAAAGATGTACATGAATACCTTTCTTGTTTGACATTGATGAGCCAAAAACAGAACGCTGTATCCAATCTTTCCATGTTTTAAGAAAATTGGAGAAAGTTTTGAAAGTAAGGGCTTTAGAAAACATGACCTATGAATCTATTTTAAGAGAGAAATTGTTTAGCAACAGGAGCCGTGACAAAGGATACATGAAATTGCTTTTAAAAGTAATCATTATTGGCATATTATACCCAAATAATTTTCATGTGCATTATAAGTTAAAAAAAAAAAAAGAAAATGGCTTAATTCACAACACATAAAATCTCCATTAACAACTGGGAAACATTTTCTAAGAGTAGTTAAGTACTGGACCACATTACTTAAGCAAGTTGCTGAGGTTCAAAGTTAGATACACACTTGATTTTTCCTCAGAGAAATAAGACAGATTATTTGATCTCTTCAAGCTCCTTAGGGATTTACACTTCTGATTGATATAATTCTCCACCTCCAAAATGACTAAAGTTCTAAATAGTGCTTTTCCCTTTATGTCTTTTATAATCGATTGAATGTCTGAGAAAAAAACCTACACACACAAAAACCCAAGAAAGAAATAGATCTGATAGGCGATAGGCTGAGGAAAAAAGCTGTAAAGTAGTAAACAAGTTCTCTACACATTTTTCCTTTTTTGCCAATAAGCACTGAAACCATGCAAATACAAGCCTGATGAACAAAGCCATTTGCATTCTAGCATTTTTTCCAGATGAATTCAAAGACTGATTGTTTTTTTGATCTCCTAGACCTCTATCTTCAAAGTACCTTTTAGCGTTTGGCTGTTGATTTTTAATTTGCTTTTTTTTGGTCCACTTGAGACATGGGAATCCAGAATTAAGCTAGCTGCAGACAATCTGCATTCTGAAAAATCACGCATCCTTTCATAATTCCCATTTGGGCACTTAAAAATGGTGACATATGAACTGACTAATGAAAACTTTGGGCTAAAATCCACTGGATCAGTAGCATAAATGCACATGCCTACCAAATTCCATCTTTATGAGAAGGAAAAAAATTCTACATTTTAGACATCATTATCAGACATGATCAACAATGCTAGAGATTCACCTTGAATCTGTAGAAAGCAAAACTACAATGAGAGATCTGCTTTTTACCTTCAAATAACAAAATCCTGAAATATATGTGATTAAGGGCCAGGATTCAGTTTTCATGGTCTAGAAATAGATCCTAATGACAGGAACATGTTTTCCACAGTACTTTCTTGATAGTGCCAAACTCTGCTAGATTTTCCTCCCAAATGTTTCCACAATCATACCTAGGTTGTTTTCTTCATCGTTTGCAGGAAATGTAAGATACATTATGAGACCTAAAGCATGTAATATTTAACACAAAACAGAAAGTGATGTCACATCATGGGTCAAGAAGCTGTAAAATACCTGTCTTGCTAATCAAATTTGCATTCCAAACCTAAGACCTGCCTTCCTCCCTCAAGTAACCTTTAACTGTATAGAACTTAACTTTTTTCTTCCTTTTTCCCTCTCTCTCTCTTTTTTTTTTTTAAATTTGTTGACAGGTAAAAAAGGGAGAGAATTAGCATTACAGGATGACTGGATATTGCCTTTTAGATTCTGAAAACACATTGCTCCTTCCCAAATACATGAGATGAGATCCACATTTCCAATGTGCAGGGAAGAGTACAAAAGCAACAAAAACAATTAAGCCACAATTATTAAAAATCCTGTAAAAAGGCTTCCTTAATCTTTCCATCCACATTCCTTTTTGTCTTTTTCCCTGCATGGCAAATCTTGAGATTGACAAGATTTATACCAGATGTATTTATTCCAGCTAGCACTTACTCAGTGCTCCTAGCTGCTACAGTAAGACAAAAGGTAAATATCAGGTTACTCTCCAAATAATTATTTAATACTTGTTGGCTACAGATCCTCCTTAATCCTTGTAAAACATCCCTATAACTGTCATTGAGCATTCAGAACAAGAGTATAATAATTGAACTGTAAAAGTTACATCCATCTTCTCACTTTATACCCCTCAGATGTGTGGAATCTATTTGCCTTCAAATGGGATCTTGTTAGTTCTCCCAGTCTTTCTGTTATGTACTCAGATCTCCCTGTTTCTTTAGCATCTTCAAACAGGCTAATACTTCCTTGTATTTTTCTATTTTGACTCAGTGGTTCAGATCCGAAAAGCCTACTATGCAATAACTATGCAAATGAGCACTTTGTATCATGCAAATACATTGTGTAATGTGATGTTCAGGCAGTCATTCTTCGGCATTTTCTGTTTGGAATAACTGCGTTTTCCATGGAAGACTAAGACAGAGGGATGAACTATTTATAGATTGTACCTGTGTAGAGTCACCATGGTTTCAATACAGTGTACATCTGAAGAGAATCAATATTTAAATGCATACTTCAATGAAGATGGTTTATTAACATGCTGCCCACTTCCACAACATGGGATAAAAAGGCTATTAAAGTCACAAGCAAAACAGTTTCTCATTACAGCCTGTTATACAGCATGACCACCTAGTTTGCCATAACTTGGTGCTAACTTGTGGCAATGCTGCGGCACCCAGTGTCTGAAAGGTGTGGGTAGAAAACAGGCAACGCCACCAAATGGATGGGCTGCAAGTCTGAGGTCATGGAACATCTCCTCTACAGAGAGAAAATTGAGGTATTCAAGAATAGGAAAGAAAACGAGTGAAGAAAATGTTCCAGGCTGTAGGTATTTGAGTTGGGAGAGACTGCCTTGTTTACACACAAGAGAGAAATCAACAAGAAACAGAGATTCTGAGTATGTAAGAAGCCACATAAGAAATTTAAAAAAGAGAGCTGTTACCCTAGTTAAGCTTGGGGTGGGAGAGGTTTACACCAGGGAGGTAGAGAAGTGTAGACTGAATTCAGAATAGAATTTTTTCATTCCTCAGAACTGAATTTTTCCCCTGGAACTTCATCCTCAAGCTAATAAAAGAGAGAGGAGGCTCAGCCCTGCTTGCATCTGCAGAGCACATGAGGATCATTCATCAAGTTCTGCTGTCTGGAGACATCTTCTAACATCTCCCATCAGTCCACAGGGATATGGGTTTCCTGGTTCTTAATAATGTTGACACAAGAAGAAACAAGGTTCTTTGAAAAAAACAAAGCTGGGGTTAATCTTTATATAATTGCCACTTCTCTGACTTTCCCTCCCATCTATTCCCTTCCCCAACTCTGCATTGTAAAGTGCTGATTCAGCCATACCCAGGTATTGTCTTGGGTAGTCAAAATGCTTTGGACAGAAAGAGGAGATAACTACAGGATTTTATGCTTTTCTATTTTTCCTTAAAAACAAAGATACAAACCCAGAAAACGTTTGCAGAGTCCCAGTGAGTGGTCAGAGTGTTTTCTTCCTTGCTTCTAAGTTTTGCTGCTGTTGTGGAAAATTACTTTTGTCATTTCTATTTGGGTAAGGCTTAGGAGTAGTGTTGTGGAGCTGTAACACTGTGGAAACTTCAACATATTCTTTGCTCTCCTTGTTATGGTAATCTTACTGAGATAAATGGAAATATTTACAGTGTGTGAAGTCAAACGTGCAGAACACTTCTCATCTACTTAACTGCCAAGAACTTGTATTACTTAACACTATACATGTATCATTTTGCATGTGATAATTTTTGCACTGTATGTAGGAACTGTTCCCAAATGGAATAGCAGTGTACACCAAAAGCACCATCTCCTTCCTTTTGCAGTTTCATATGAGAAATAAAATATTATTGTTGCTTTAGGAACTGCTTTAGTAATCATAAGTCAAATGCCTTAATGTAAATTGTAATAAAGATGTTTTTGAATTGTTTGAGTAGCAATAGACATTTTCATGAATTATTCTGACATTATATACTGTGAAACATCTCTTTTTATTCTTACTATGCTTCCCTTAGGTTTCAGAGGAAAGAAGAAACCTTTCTAGTCTTACATTGTTTAACTCCTATTATGCTGGTAATTTTCAGTCAAGCCTTTTCTTTTTTCTTGCCTTGGTTTTATTACCATTATCTATACTAGGTTTTAATTTCTGTGCCTTTTTTTTTCTTTTTTTTTTTTTTTTTTTT
>VFFE01006523.1:135758-260654 GCA_008921705.1 Burhinus oedicnemus | reverse complement strand
AAAAAAAAAGAAAAAAAAAAAAAAAAAAGAGGGGCAAAACCCGCCGGCATGCAGAGTGAGCCGCGCAGAGCCGGGGGGCGCCGGCGGGGCGGCCGAGCCCCGGCGATGCTGCTGGCGGAGCCCGCACCGTCCCCGCCGATCGCCGCCGCCGCCGCCGCCGCCGGCTCAGCCCGCCGCGCAGGCAGCCGGCTGTCTGGGGCTCACCTCCTCAGATCTGAACGTCCTCGGTTATTTCCAGCTGCTCTGGAAGAGCATCTGGAGTATCTGGAGATACTCCCTCCCTCTCCTCATTTCCCCCCCCCCCGCCCCCCATCCCCATGCAATTGATGTGGTGCAACCGCATCACCAGCTGCGCTCGCTCCTTCCCGCAGCGCGGCCCCAGCGGGACTGGCTTCCCCTTGCCTGGACAGCCTGTGTTACCCTCCCGGCACCCTCGTCTTTGCCTACAGCTGTTCCTCTGCCTCAGCCCCAACAGCTGGAGGTGGGGAGGTGTAACACCATCAGTTCAGTGGATCTTGTCCAAAATGTTTCTCCGGAAAGATACTGCTTGTGTAGGGGGGGAAGGAGGGGGTTCGTGTTGTCAAACGCCGTGTGCTGTGTTGGTGGTCAACTTGCACATCCAGCACATAAACTATCATGTTTGCAAAATACCCTGCTCTGACACACCCCACCCGACCTGTTCCTCCTTTCCTTCCCAGAGATTGGCATCACCCCTCTGTTACAACCATCCTGTTAGCCCGTGTGCCATGGAGCTGTGGAGTCCATGGTCATACACAACTTTAGCTGGAAAATACTGGGCTGCCTCCCCGTCTGCCTTCCCTGCACATGCCAAACTCACACTGCCGCTTCCTCCTCCTTCACTCAGCAACTTCCCTTCATGCCCCTGGGGTGTCCACCTGAGCTCCTCTCAAATGGTCAGTCCCTGTCCTGGCATAATGGTGCAGCTCATTCCTTTGCTTCATGGTGTGAGTTTGGATGAACCACTCTGGATGAACCAGATCAGAAGGAGCTGGGAATGCAAGGGATAGTGACTGTGGATGCCTGAACTGTGGAGATCTAAAACTTGTTTTGCTCTATGGTGGCCTGGGGTTATTAGGTTCACCTCCTTCTCTGAAGTGAACCTTTCCTAGGAGATGATTTCATTTTCTCAGCTGCCCAAATATTGCCCGAGACCTTCAACATAAAGCTGCTCAGAATGGAGGTGCCTTGGCCACTCCAGAGACTCATTTTAATCTGTCCTGGTGCAGAGGACAGGCAGGTCCGTAACCCTGCTCCTTGCTTTTATCCAGTCTCTTCTTGACCTGATCCTTCACAACAGGCAGCTGTGGTTCTGGTATTGATGCTGCTGATGCTGCCCATCTGATACATAATGCTGTACCACTCAGACAACTTAGGTAGGAAATGAGAGGAATTTGGCAATTCCTTTTTCATCTTGGGATGATCAAAGGCACATCTCCCAACTCCCACCGTGGCTAGAAAAATTTCCAGGAGTAGGAACTACCTACCTTTTTTGTTGAAGATGTGCCAGCGTGTTTTAAGGACTTAAAGATGCAGTGGATAAAAAGATGAGAAAGAAGAGAGAGCATAACTATACCTTTGTCAGCAGGCATAGGACAAAAGTTGTCTCTGCTCTCTAACCTCAGGATTATTCTGGGAAATTTTTCAACCTAAGATTAGAAGTGATCAGTGTTAATTTCTGAACTACTCTACTGAAACATTTTTCTCTATGTGCTGTTTAGGGACCTTGTATACTCTGAGTTTTGTGCTGCAAAGGCATGTAGCTGCAGTGCTGCAAAGACATATCCTGGAGTATCTAATTCTTAATTTTTTAAAGTTCTTGAAAGTCCTTTACTTGCCCTAGCTCGTCTTCTCTCTATTGTTTCCCCACCTATGGTAAGCACCATGAATATATTGTTATTAGTGTTGCTGAAATGCTTGTACCTACTGAAGAATATTAAAGGACAGTCTGTGTATATTAGCTGCATTTCACTATGCCTGAGCTGAACAGCAGAATACACAAAAAATTCTCAAATATTTTTTTTCAAAAGCCAACATACATAGAATACGTACTTAAAAAATAACACTATTCTCATGCATAAAAATATGTACAATAGGCTGACTGTATGAAAACCACGCCTGAGAACTTGTGTTTTGGACCCCAGTTGTGCCAGAGAAACTGGGAGATGAGAGCTGAGTTTAATGTTTTCCTAGTAGGTCATTACGCTGGCCTCTACAGGAACTGCGGACAGTGGTGTGGTCCAGAGAGGTGAAGGTTTGTGTTTGGAGAAAGACTCATTCCACCCATAGTCTGCATTGTAATGTTGCTCTGCTCATGCACGAAGGCTCATTTTGAGACCCACTGCACAATGACAAGGGATGATAGCTTGTCATTAAATGTTAGGAAGAACGAAGCCCTCAACAATGTTCCCCAAGCATTTGGTGGTTACAAAGTTTTTCTGTTCAGTGTTTGTACAGGGATGTGGGAACGGAGAGAAGTTTGTGATGGAAGAAATTATGAAAGTACGGGAAAATGGAGGTTATGTTGAGCACTAATTACCTTTTTATTTTCTTATTTAGAAAATATATTCTAGATACATTTGCTCCAGAAGACCATCTAGGGAAGAGTCCTGTAGTACCTGCAGGAAGAGCTGATTTTTGGAAGCCATGTCCTTCTCTGCCTATTTCATAATGTCCCTAATCCCTCTTCAGCTTTTACAAGCACTCTGCTTCATTGATAGCATGTCCTGTGAGCGACTGAAGTCAAAGGCGAGATTGCTATACCCTGCAGTGGGTGTTGAATTGAATATAACTTATTTTCTTTAGTCTGGTCTTAGATTCTTCTATGTATTTCAATCTTGCTTTCTATATTCACCCAGTTTTAAGTTACTGAAAACATTTGAAAAATTAGTGAATTTCCACAATATTGTCTGTAATGCATGGACATCAGGATGATCGCATCTTTGAAAAAAGGAGTCCTTTACAGTGACAGATTTCTGTCCCTCCAAAAATGTAATGAATGAGAAAAAAAAGTAATTAATATAGAATATTAGAGCAGGTGGTTATTATTTCCTTTTGGTTAGCCTACAGATGTATTGAGAAATGTGTCTGAGAATAAAAATTGGTGAGATAATATACCACCATGTTCATTACCATGGGTCACTTAACTTTCCGACTGAGAGCTTTTTTATTCTTCTTACTGGAGGTTGTTCTTGCTTGTCTGCTGTTCTGGTGGATTTTATACCAGATTGCAGGTGACTGAACTTGAGTGAAGTATGGGTGTAAGGTTTCAGCTCTTGGGTCATTACAGTATCTGATTATGAGACATTTCAAAGCCAAAATTCTTCTAATAAAACTGCATCACCTGTTTGGGTATGTCTTCACTGTTTCAGCAGATTTTATGCCCTCAAAATCTGTGTTTTTAGGTTGATCATATTTATGTAACGTCTGACAAACAAAGAACAATTAATTTCTCATTAGCTGCTAGGCAAATGTCATGCCCTCAGATTTTAATCAGCCAATGCAAATATCATCAGAATATAATCTATTTGCTACATTCTTCTCATTATATCCTCTAGGATAATAGCTAATATTTTTCATTTCAGTTCATGTGTGTGAAATTATTTTTAGATCTAACTTGCTGAGTATCTATTGCTTCCATAAATACTCAAGTGTTTTATTTTATTAATAGCATTATAAAAAAAAAAAAAACAACAAAGGCTTCATCGTTCAGTGTGGATTTGGGTGAAAATATGTCTTCATTCTGGACTCTGGAAACTGAATATTAATGAATTACAAATGTTTGGCCTTGGCTTTCTGCCAAGATGAGGTGGCTTAGGCTTTCTGCTCAGTATATCTTCTGGCACCTGAGGTGACTTTGGTCTACCAACCCCAGTGTAGCTGAACTGCTTCCTTATGTTATAGCCACAACTGTGGCAGAAAAGAATGGGACTCTTCTAACTGAAAAGACAGGATTTGGCCTGTTTTTTTCTGTCCTTCATTTTGGGATTCTGTATAAGCAGTTTCAAATTTTCTTTTCTGCCCTGGGGCCTGGAGATATTTAGGTACCATCTGGAAAGCAGGGTCAGATAAAGTAGTTTGTCTATTAATAGACATGTATTCTTATTCTAAACACAGAAGTACTTAACCTTTAGCAGTAGGAGATACATCTTGTCATCAAACAGCACTACAGAGAGACACAAAATTATTGCATTGTGGCATTTTTGTGTCAATAGCTAATGACAGATCAGCATTATCAGCCATTGTCATAACATACTTACTCAGTTTAATGATACAGATGCAACATCACTTAGTTTCTGCTCCTTCCACTCCAAGCCCAGTTGCAAAAGGCAGTGAGAGATTCACCCCACTTCAAGACATCATGATGATTAGAGAAATGCCATCTTTCCTTTCCGTCTTCCCGGCAAAGGCATTTGATTTCTCTCTATTCTGTGATGTTATGACTGCTGCTGTTGTGAACCTCCACTCCTTCAAAGTTAGTTATCCAAGGAAGCGTAGGGGAAAAAATATGCCAGTGACTCTTTTACAGAAGGTTGTACCTATCTTCACTTGGGAGCACCTGGGTAGGAAGTGTGTTAACTTTCAGTTTGGTCCTTCCGGCTGTTGTTTGTATCAGTCCTCCACAGCCATCCTTACAGGTTTTACCTTCCGATAGAGTTGTGACAAGAGACCGTATAGCTGATGGCTGATAAAATGTCTGCACATCCAAGTTGTGTACTGTTTGAAGGGTTGCATTATTTATCCATGGTAGCAATTAACAAGAAGCATGTGAATCATACCGCTACATCTGCAAAATAACTTTGCCTTTATGTCTCCTTTCCTTCCACTCCCCGTCCATTAGGAAAAAGACCTTATGGGAATGCTTTTCATCTTAATGAGAAGTTTCTGCATGCGGTTTACTCCTTTTTACCCACCTGCATGGCAAAGAGCTTTTTCTCTCTTTCAGGGATTGCTTAAGCCACTCTGGAGGCTGGTCACTGAACAGAGGCCAATGCAGGATCATTAGGAGGACTACAGTTAGATATGTGCATTAATCCATGTACAGTCATCACCAGGAGACTGTGGTTGCTGGAGGAAATTTACCCTGTTTTTCACACTAACTTGAGCTAGTCTTAGGGGGTATGTGTAATTCTATTATTTTCTTTTGAACAAGATAAACTGACAAACATTTTGATGAAAGATGGATTTTTGGAAGACAAATCCTTGCCTTTAGGCAAAGAAAGATCGAAAGACAGATAAGTAGAGTGACACATTTGGGGTTTTTTGGTAACACAGTTCAAGTGATTTGTTTCTAATGTAAAATTATTTTTTACTTTCAAAGTGCCTTTCACTCAAACATCTTAGCATGAGTTTAATTCAGTGTCTTCTAGGTCTTGTGAGATAAGTGCATTTTTATTACACATTTTGTAAATGGGTAAAGTGAGTCAAAATCAATTAGAAGTTCCATTTCCATCGTCACTAGAATTCCTGTAATGAAAACCTGAAAATTTGAAGAAGAGTTTCAGATGATTTTACTATATACTTGAAAAATGTGATGTAACAAGTTATTGCAGCTGTACTGCATTTTAAGCATAAATTGTCTTTTCTCTCCATGCCAGCTCCTGTTGCTGATTAAAATAACTATTGGACATAATTAAAGGCTTCAGGAATATGCACAGGAAATAGAGAAAAAGAAACAAAATGAAACATATACAAAATTCAGTGTTGGTACAGTTGTTAATTTAGCTAGTTAGTTGTGTGACAGAAGTTCCTATCAAAGGTAGGTACCAGGCCACCTGTGCAAAATTTTATGTGTACAAACCTATATTTCATGCATGTTTTATTACTATGTATAATAGTGATAAACTTCTAATACGTGTAGAAGTCTTTGATGTAGCATCACAAGAGATTACCACTAGAATTAAAGGCTCCTAGTATTCTCTGGAAAACATGACTTTTCAATTAAATTTATTTAACATTTCTGTGATTTATTAGTGATCTAACTTAATTCGGTGATTTGGTCTGACAGAGGGCACTTTGCTGAAGTCAGGCTTTTGAACACACGCTACACTGATTGACCAGGCTTTTGAGGAGGGGTAAACTAAGAAGGATGTAAACAGATTGCATGGGCTTATGTGGTTAATTTACTGTGCGGGGTGTTTTCTTGTTAGCATAGGCATCCAGACAGAGTTGAAAGAATGCATGTAATACACTTCTGGTCACATGCCACATGAAAATCTGTCTCGATTGTCCTTCAGCTTTATTTTCACTGTATCTTGGTATAAGATGGTTGGCAGCAGGAAGAGCTTGTGCGAACCCGTGGCCTCACAAGCTGTTGGCGAAAATCCTGGCTGACTGTCATGGGGCCAAGATTTCCCTTTGCATTTCAGACCACAGTAAACTTGGTCTGTGAGCACAACTGAATTCCTGCATGAAATGCAGCACACAGCAGGCGGTGCTGGGTTTTATGGCTGCAGCAGGACTTTACAGCCAAGCAATAATGTTCTGAGTAATCTGGTAAGTGGTTACAAAGTGTGAAGGATCAATAGCAAGAGCTATTAATTTCCATTCTTACCTCAGACCCCAAGTCTGTGATTGTATTTAATTCAAAAATCATATTTACAGGTAAAACAGAAAGGAGGGAAAATCAATTTTTTCTCTGTGGACTACAAGGATCCCTTCCTAAGCATGAATGCTTAACAAAACTCAGAAAGCACTCTTCACAGCACGTTGGAAAAATAGCTGAATTTGGAAGACAATGAGCTTGCCATGCATACATAGGAGGTCTCATTCACTAACTTGCTCTGGTTTTGTGTTAACATAAATAAGTACTGTACTGTTCCCTCTAGACCAAATTTTTCTTTTCCATCTCAGATCCATGGCCTAATGACACTTCAGCACTCTGGCTGCGTAGTTTGGAATTCCTAAAATAAGGAATTCCTTTTTTTCCCTTCTTCTTTCTTGTAAATAACAGATTATTTTTTTAAATAATTAATAGATAGTCTTAATGATTTAGGTTGGGGAAGTATAACGGAATTGTTAACGCACAAATTCAAAACACAATTCAATTTCCATTAAAAAGCCACAGACCTTCTGTGAGGCTTTAATACGAGCACCTAACTTTGTAATGTAGTTTTCACTAGCATCCTCCTTGGATTTGGATTAATTTTTTTTCAGCTACTATTAGTTTCTTATAATCACATTGCCCAAGCTGTTCCTGTCCTCGTAAGGTTCACAGGTATCTGACTGAAATCATCATTTACTTAGAGGTGGTCCGCATATCAGTGAGTCAGATAGATGTCCGAGGAAACGGAAGAATGCAGAAATAGAGTACAACTTGGTTATATTGTGATCATTGCATCATATGTAAATTGTTTCATTTAATCACTACTATCCTGCGAACTTCCCCCTTGCATACACACGTTCGATAGAGGATCCCTCATTATCTTTGTGTAAGTCTAGGTGGGACTGACGAAAAACAGAACCACCGCGGGTGTTAGCTGTGCAGCAGCTTGTGAGGACAGGCACGCCACTGCTTCCGTTTGAATTGCTACCAGTTCTAACCACGTCTCCCACATCAGACATATGCATGATCTTCAAAATGAAAGAGATATGCAGAAACCTTAATCATAGTTTTTAAGATGTATGGAACAAAAAATGTGTCCAAGTTTCCCTAAACTAAGATAAGGAGCAACTGATTACCTTCATATACACTTAGTAAAAACAAAGCAAAAGACAACCACCTGTCTTTGGCTAGAAATTATTTGGGTTTACATGTTTATTTAGTACACCATAAGGTTGCCTTGCATGTGGGTGGCACGATTAAGTTACCAGCTATACAAACATGCAGGATGAATGATGTGTTGAAAACATTCTGGTTATTCAAAACGTCTCACCAAACATGGCAGTGACAACTGAACTAGTGTTGAAATGGAAGCAATATATCATTATAACAGGATTTAAATATTGAATATTGTTCCAGGAATAATGAGAAATAAAAGGAAGGAATAATGAGAAGTAAAAGGAAAGAGAAGGTAAAAACCAGTAACTATCAAACAATAGCTAACTTCAGTGGTGCAAGTCATATAATTTTGCAGAAAAATGACTCATTCCTGGCTTTTCCAATGTGGACATTATATAGGAAATTTGCAACTTTCTCTTCCTAATAAATTTTATTTGATCAGTTTCTCCACTGGAGAAATTTTATATAACTTATGAATGTTTATGGTTCTCAATAAGAATAATGTTACATGATATATACAAGATTTTCCCATTTATAAACATTCTGGCACCTGTACATAGAAGTAATATCTGTTCTCTCTGATGGATAAAGTTAGTTTATAACTTACCATTGCAATTCCTGACCATTTGAGAAAACATAAGAGGTTTCACATTCTAACTTCCATTAAAATCAAATGAAGCTGTTGCTGGCATTCCTGAGATCCCAGTAGTGATGGTGTGAGCCTCCATACGTGTAAGAACTATAAACGTGTGTGCAAAACAGAAGACTAAGAGCTTTGTTTCTTTAAAGACATGTTCCAAGCAAGTATTTTGCAAAAGCTGATAATATAACAGAGACTGTTTATGAACCTCTAGGCAGGAATTTGATTGTTAAAAAAGGTGGACTCAGAATGCAAAACTGGCTTTTTTTCAGGACTGAGAAGGTTTTATTTCTTCGTTTCTTTTTTTTTTTTTTTTTTTTTTTTTTTTTACATAATTTTTAAGTGCCAGTTAGGTTGGCTGCAATCAATACTTACGGTGAGAATTTGGTTTTGACATAAATGATATGCAAATAGTACTGGAATAGTTTTATTACCTTCTCTATTGACCATGATTCTGCTCTTTCTTGGGCAAGAGACATCACTTTAATTTCATCTTGTTGGGAAGCATGTACAGGAGAGTCACTTCCATTTCTGCTGAGTAATGCGAATGCCTCCTTCTCCCCTGTTTTGCCAAAGGGAAATTAAAAGGATCAAGCTAGGATTCAGCTAGGGACACCATCCCTGCTTTCTATCAGTTGCTGCAGAAACTCAGTCTAAATGGCATTCAATTCTTGAGAATCTGAATATCTGAATATTTTTTCAGTTAGATTCAGTTAGAGTGTAAAGGATGATAAAAGTACATTTTGTCAGGAAAGCTGAGAGTATGATCTAAAGAGATGGCCTCAGAAAAAAAGAAAACACGAAAAAAGCCCCCCCAAATTTTTCAGAAAGAAGCACACTAGATGTCCTGCAGTGGTAGAACATCTTAATAGCTTTAGCACACATTAACTATCAGGGCTAGTACTAGTCAATGTTTACACAGAATCACAGGGGTTGGAAGGGACCTCTGGAGATCATCTAGTCCAACCCCCCTGCCAGAGCAGGGTCACCTAGAGCAGCTTGCACAGGGTGGCGTCCAGGTGGGTTTGGAGTGTCTCCAGAGAAGGAGACTCCACCACCTCTCTGGGCAGCCTGTTTCAGTGCTCTGCCACCCTCCAGGTAAAGAAGTTCCTCCTCATGTTTAGATGGAACTTCCTATGTTCAAGTTTGTGCCCATTACCTCTTGCACTCTTCTACTTCACCTGAATGTGTGCTTTGCTTTCCCAGATTGGTTCATATGATTGTGTATGTAATGATATAAAGTCACATTGGCAAAACTGTATTTGATATATTCTTTCATTATATGTTTGGAATGTAAATAATAATGAAAAAATCCTACACTTTTTACTAGTTTGAAATAAACACCCACTAACAATATCAGAAATTATTTCAGAATTTAACATTAAAAAGTGGAAGGATGCAGGTTGAATTTTAGAATTTATGTATTCTCATAATCCTCTTAATTCTCCAGTTATGCTAAGAAATCTATTAATGAAACAGAACAGGACCAAATCCATGAGTTCTGCATGAGTAAGTAGCACATCACAAAACTGCTTTTACTCTTCAGTGTGGAATACTCAGGCATAGAATAAGTTTTATAATGGGTCACTTCCTCAGAGTTTTTTCCTCTGTTCCTCAGCTGAGCCCCAGTTCTTGTGCATGTTTAAAGTATACTGCAGAGAATATCTGCTCACCCAGAATTCAGTTTGAGGGGGTGGTTTTGAGTGTGCTGTTCAAGATTTATCTTCCTTTTATTACTGTGAAGAGGTTCTTGATAATTGTACTTAAGATGGTTTCCTGCATTCTACACAGATTCCTGCTTATTTATGATTTCTTTAGAATATGCATGCATTTTACAAATGATAATCAAATTAATTTATATCAGAGCATCCTGGTCACAAGAAAAATTAAAAGTTTTTTTTTTCTGTGCTACATCATGAAGTGTCTCAGTAAATATTTCTCTTCTGTTGTCTTTAGCACTCCATCGCTTCAGCCAATGCTTTTTATACTCCTGCATTGGAATAGAGGTTGAAGCAGTGCAATGGTCCTTGTCCATCTACTTTTCTATAAAGTTACATTGGATTACAAAAACCCCTGAATCAATCCCATTTAAATCACTTATGTCACTTTACGTATTCTGAAAATGAATTATTACTATTCAGTTTAAGAAATGATTCTTTCCTTCTCCAGATTTGAGCAAGTACACTGTGGACAACTGTTGCCTTTCGATTTCTATAGTGGTATTTATTTCCCTGGGGCAATGAAGCTTAACTCAGCCTTATACAAAGGGCCCAACATAAATTTAGATTTTATCCCTGTGGCTGTGCAAAATCTGCCAGTGCAGAGATGTGATTACAGCTCAGTGGTTCACTTTGTCTTCTTTCATTCAACACTGCAGAATGGGTGGTGCACACAATGTGAGGAATGAATCAGCTGCTGCTTTTGCTGACTTGGTTGAGGATAATAATTCCTAGGAAAATTCTCCTGCAAGGTTTTGGTCATAGTGCGCCAAAGGCTGGGAGGTTAAGGACATAGAGGGTTAAAGAGCAGTGTGGATACTCTCTGTATTTACTTGTGTTGATTGTACACTTTAGTAGATTTATGACTGCTCTTAAATAAAATATCTTAATCTACTGAAGCCATTCAGAGCTCCTCCTGTAATGAACAGAACTGAACAGCTCAAAATGGCTTAATTAAGGGGTATATCTGTGTTTACAAATAACTTAATCAAGAAGAGTCATGCCTTCTGAAATTCCTGTTTCTCCACTCTTAATATTATGTTAATATTAACCATAGCAACCAAACTTACAGAATCTTGGAAAACTTGTGGGATTTTGGAAAACATCTTAAGGTGCACGTAAAAAACAAAGACGTTTAGTAGCTCTAAAAGATGAAGCTCTTGACATCCCTGTAGAAGAAGGAGATCTCTGAATAGTAACAGAGATACAGACTCTGTGTTTCTTAGTCTTTCTTTACCCTCTCCATTCTGTTTGTTTTTAAAAAAAAAATTGCATGGGATCATCATTATCTGCCAGTAGCTTGACATAGGAGAACTGCCTTGTACATGAAAACTTTCCTTTAGAGGACTCATTCTACTCTGTGCACCTTCCATAGCTGCTGGTTGCTGTTTGTAGACTTTTATGTATCATGGTAGTGTACGAATGGTAGAAAGTCACATGAAGAGAGAGATCTGGACAGACTGGATCGATGGTCTGAGGCCAACTGCATGAGGTTTAACAAGGCCAAGTGCCGGGTCCTGCACTTGGGTCACAACAACCCCAGGCAACGCTACAGGCTTGGGGAGGAGTGGCTGGAAAGCTGCCTGCCAGAAAAGGATCTGGGGGTCCTGGTGGACAGCTGGCTGAACATATGAGCCAGCAGGGTGCCCAGGTAGCCAAGAAGGCCAACAGAATCCTGGCCTGTATCAAGAAGACTGTGGCCAGCGGGAGTAGGGAAGTGATTGTGCCCCTGTACTCAGCGCTGGTGAGGCCGCAACTTGAGTACTGTGTTCAGTTTTGGGCGCCACAGTCTAGGAGGGACATTGAGGTGCTGGAGCATGTCCAGAGAAGGGCAACGAAGCTGGTGAGGGGTCTGGAAAAGATGTCTCATGAGGAGTGGCTGAAGGAATTAGGATTGTTTAGTCTGGAGAAGAGAAGGTTGAGGGGAGACCTTCTTGCTCTCTACAACTACCTGAAAGGAGGCTGTAGTGAGATGGGCGCTGGTCTCTTCTCCCAAGCAACTCGCAATAGGACAAGAGGAAATGGGTTCAAGTTGCTCCAGGAGAGGTTTAGGCTGGACAGTAGGAAAAAATTTTTCATGGAAAGAGTTATCGAACATTGGAACAGGCTGCCCAGGGAGGTGGTTGAGTCACCATCCCTAGATGTGTTTAAAAGTGTTGTAGATGTGGTGCTTAGAGACGTGGTTTAGTGGCAGACCTGGTAGAGTAGGGTCAATGGTTGGACTGGATGATCTTAAAGGTCTTTTCCAACCTAAATGATTCTATGATTCTATGATTCCATGAAATTTAAATTAAGAAAAATATATCTATAAACTTTCCATTACAGTTTGTTCAGTTTCTTGCCATAAAAAACCACCCTTGCAAGTGTAGGTTACGTGAGTTATAAATAACATCTATGATTACATTTTATTCAACCTACTCTTAATGATGCTAATTAAAAGCAGATTATGAGTATCCAATTGAAAGTAAGATTATTAGTTATTTATTAAGGCACTTCAAACTTCATATGCCATCTATAGACAATAAGGTATTGAATTGCTCCTACGTTTAATCACTTGTGTTTATCTAATTCTCATTATGTGAAGCAGACATTTGGCTCAATCTGCTTTTGGTTATATTACAAAGACAGAGAAAAAATTTTGGAACTCTAAGAAAGACCTAGATAAAAATAAAACAGCCTTGTCATTTTAAATTGCATGGGATTGCAAGAAATTTAAATGAATAACTCACATACATTTATGTTTAATTTTCAGATTTCATTACATTTGAGTTGTGGATACACATTTCTGATTCTGGAAGTAAATATACGCTGTATGGTCAAAAGATGGTATGCAGTATTAGAGAATCATTATCTAACTTCTTTTAATTATCTTGAAGGGAATATATAATTATGATGAAGTAAAATGTTCTCAGGCTAGATTCTATAATAATCCCACAATTTTGGTATGTGACCGCTGCAAAACTAATGTTTTTAAGTTCTGACGGTGGAAATAAAGTGCAGAAGCCAAAGCTTTAAAGCAACTATTGTTTCTGAAATGACACCTAGGACAGACAGAACAATGAAACTGGCTTTTACTCTTTCAGCTAAAGAGAATGGTGTGCCCAGGCCAAGCATGAGGTGAATTAACACAGCTCTGTGTAAGGAAGCTTGCATTATGCCTTGCTGCCTTATCTGCAGATAAAAAAGCAATCGTTTTTGTTGCTAAAGGTAGCAATCCCATACCTTCCATACAATCAAAAAGTAAACCATCACAATAAATAAAAGGAAATGGATTGAAGGGCTGAAAGAAATGTTTCATCCAGTCATACTATTTATGAAAGCTAACAATTTGTAATGGGTGTTGGCAACAGAAAGGTGCAATTACTTCTCTCCTGCTGCAGGGTTGTGGCACTGCTCTGCCTGCAGACAGCCTGGGAGCAGTGAGGCTGGGGGAGCCGGGGGGGTCCTGTCCCATCTGCGCTCTGCTGGCTGTTGCCAACAGGTACAAAGCAGCAGACAGAAGGTGAGGTGCCGCATAACACATATTACAGAATAAATGGGATTCTCATGTTTACATACACAACTCATGCAGCACTGCTTGTGAGACTCACAGCGGAGATGGGGTGTGGGGGGAACAAGGTACCTACAAAATGCCATTCATACCTCCGATGATAATTGTAGCACTGGAAGCATCTTTGCAATTTCTATAGTACTAGAGGGCTGTAGTTTTAATTTCCAGTTTAAGTTACACAGTATTGTCATATCACAGGGACTAGAGTTTCAGAAGCTTTAACTATTTTTTTTAAACAACATGGTTTTCTCGGCTTACTTCAGAATCACAGAAAGAGTAAGCTTGCAAATCTTTTAATAAGGCAATTACATGCAGACAAAGATTAGATCTCATGGCACAATAGATTTTTGCTATATTATTCAGTATCTTTTTGATATTCCACTGTCACTAGACAAAAGCTCTGAATAGTAATGTGACAAGTCTATTCAGGAGACAACAATACAGGATTCCTTAATTGTGCTCACTTGTATGCCACACAAACCTGCACTTAATTTTCCTGCCTGTTTTGAAAATGTGGAAAGAAAATACTATTTAGATTCAACAGTGCTTTTAGTGCTTTATCTGTGAAATCTGCATTTTGTATTTGTAAAATGAAAATGTTGAGATAGTCAATCACTTAATTTTTCCCATACAGTGAAAATCTTATAATCTCCTGATTCAAAATGTCAATCTTAATATAGAAATGAATTTCTTCTTATTAAAAAAGGCAAAAGAACTGAGCAAAACACAGACTGCAAAAGGGAGGCTGTTCTATTTTCAGTATGTGGAGTCTGTAACCTCATGTTTGTTTTCCCAACGTCTGCCTGAGAGATAAATCAAGACAGATATGGGAGTATATCTTCTTGCCATAGTTTATTTTGTAAGTGGCATTACATAAGTAATAATATTTTTACATTTTTTCCTTGGCAAAATGATGTGTATAAAGGAGCTAATTATCATTATTCCCAGATTTCAGAGGCAGGCTGAGGTAGAAGTGTGATGGTTTGTAGGAGGCCATGCTGTATGTTGACAGCAAATCAAAGATAAAAACCAGTGCTGCCTGGATTCCAGTGAATATCCCTATGGACATGGGAAAAGGTCACAGCATCTCCCAAACAGAGATGGAAAACTCCTGCCATAAGTTAACTTCTCACTTCACAAGGTCAGAGTTATAATCAATACTATGTATTAATCCCAATTCTATGAAGCCATTCTGGATGCCTTTCAGAGGACCTGCAGAATGTTCACCAAACAAGTAGTGATGATGTTTTCAATTTCAGTTATACAAATGAATAAATATACATGTAGTAAATATACATAAAGGCATGTATGTATACAAATACTACATTAGCATAAAAATAAACCAAACATTAAATCTTCACTTATTTGCTCTTGTCTCATGGAAGAATAAGCTTTTGCCTGTAGCAGTCCGTTGTATTTAAAAGATAACTTTATTTAATTCCATGTTTAGTGCAGTAATACCTTTCTCTTTCATTGCTCTTGTTCAGAATATGAATGTTCATGCTTATTGTTTATTCAGAACAAGACTTAATTCAGATTTTAAGAGAAGTGTTTGCCTACACTACATAGTTAGGAATTTTCAACAACAGACATTACTTCATTGGTCAAATATAACCATGACCTCAAGAAAGAAAACAATACACTTTACCCAGGTTCATCTTCAAGTTTTATCTGTAAGTTTAAAAATTTTACTTTTGTAACAGATACTAAAATTGCAAATAGGGTGCATGACCTTTATTGCCAAAAATGCTGTTATTTTTCAGTAAAAGTGTAATTTTTCAATATATCATTCTAGCTCCAGAAAATCTAATGAATAAATAAATTATTGACTTTGGCTCAAACAGTAGGGCCATGTGATTGGACAAATAACTAAATGTCGGCAGAAGGAGAGTGAAAAGTCAAAAGCCATCCA
The DNA here is from genome assembly GCA_008921705.1 of Burhinus oedicnemus. NCBI lineage: Eukaryota > Metazoa > Chordata > Aves > Charadriiformes > Burhinidae > Burhinus > Burhinus oedicnemus. Next base: position 245,096 of record VFFE01006523.1, on the reverse strand, counting down.
TTGTTTAAACTAAAAATTTCAGGGTATTTGGCAGGATTTGTATAAAGTCCAAACCTATCAGGACATAATTACAAATTTCTGTGAGCCTGGTGAGCTCTTCTCCAATGTATTACATTCAATTTGCCATTAAGATTTCAAAGACTAGGTGCAAATTACAGAAACTCTTTATAAGGAATTCCAGTTTTTCACAATGGGGTGCATGATCTTTCTGCATACTTTTTGGTTTCCCACCCAAAATAGTGCTGCCTGCCTTTTTCTGAAATTTTTAACTGTTGTACTGCTAAGCCACTGGAGTCACAGCAGCTAAAGACAGTCTTTGGGAGTCTGTTGTCCATGTTGTGTGATGGTGTTGAATGAGTCGAGAGGTGGAGGTGCAGGAGCTCTGGCTGATCTCAGGCAGTTCAGAAGTAGTATCACAAAACTGAGAGCAAGGAGGCACGACTGAAAAGGATATAGCACCATATGCCTCTTGCACACTGCATCTGCCACATGAAGTCATGTTAAAATTAAAAGACTTAGAAGAATGAGTATCCCCACCAATAAATGAAATCAATTAAACCTGGCAGATCTTGGAATTGAATAAAAAGATGATCAAAACTTGCTATTCTGTCTCCACATGGGTACCCCTGTTTACCCTTCTGCATTTTGAATCCCTGAGCTACTCCTGAATTTGCAATGGCAATTCACAGACAGTACCATAGACTTGCTGTAGATCTTTTATTTCCAGTTGTAGTGGGGAAATAGTGCAGTAGGGAAAATACAAAACATAATCCTGACCATGCAAACGTTCAGGGTTAGGTCGTGGAGTTGGATCTATGTAAGCTAACCCATTTGCAAGCTGTAGCAGTGTTTACTAACATGAACAATCCCATTGATTTGACTTGACTGGGGTCATGAAGACAGTGAACATTAAGCCGTTTACTGTGTGTTATTGCAGAACTAAGCCTTATGTCAAAAGAATGTACAGTGCTTGTAATTAACACACAGTGTTTGTGTATCAGGGAAGAAAGAGAGTACTAGAGTTGGAACAGCATTAATGATTTTTTCTGTATAAGCTGCTTTTTGTCATGACTACTGAAGATTAAACTGGGTAAATTACAGAAGGATCTATTAGTTCCAAATAATAGCTACAAAGCTACACACAAGGTTGCAGGTGTATATTAACTACCTTTTTGCATATATTTAATTCAAAATAACCCTATAAGAACACATCCTGCTTCTGAACGGCAGTCAATATCATATTTTAAGAACACGTAGGTGACACCTAGGAACTCCGCTAGTTTTTTACACTGATAAGATGTGTATCTTTTAACCTGTAGCCAATGTATTAGCTAAACCCAGGGTGTATCCTCACCTTTCTTTTCTCTCTCTGCTTCTGCCCCCTGCTCCCCACCTTTGTGCGCTGGTTATTGTAAATGCATTGCTTATTTTGCTTTGAATGGAGAAAGTGCATCTTTCAAGATGCTGTAAAGAGTTTCATACAGATCAAGGAAATGACTGGGTGAGCTAGGTGCAAAGAGTCACGGTTCCAGGCTTTGTACTCCTGCCCAGCAGGTGGATCTAAGGGGAGTATTTCCTGGCTGTGTGATGTCTCCAGTGACCCCACTGATCGTAACTCTTGACTTATCATCAAAAGGCCTGGACAGTGCAGCCAGCAGAGGCAGCCAATAGATACAGCCGTTTGCGCTGCAGTTTCTGTGCTCTGTTTCTTTGAGTTCCTCTTGAGATCTCCTTGAGCTTCTGGGCACTTTATATAGGACCATCAGGGAATTCTTGGGATCCCTCTGAGGAACTGGAGGGCTCCAGCTGAAGCCGGGTACAGACAGAGATAGGGCTAAGGTAAGAGTAGAGCTAGCATCTTCTAATGAACTATGTCAGCTGTCCTTGGCAAAGGATGCTTGCAGCAGTTGTTCTAGCTGACCCCTGATTAGAAAGGATCAAGCACCCTTCTAGTCCATGCTAAAAGAGAGGCCTGTGTAAGAGCCAGCCTAAATCACAGCTGGAATAGGCAGCAATTTGCACAGCAGGGCACAACGCAGAGGCCAGGAAACCTTCTCTGTCCTGCATACACATTACTAGCTGTGATGGTCGCATGCCCCAGGGCAAGGTCCCCAGCAGCCTATGGAAGCTGTTCCCTCTCTACTGGGTGCCTGGACTCAGAAAGAGCTTCAGAAGATGGATGCACCTCTGCAAGTGGGAGGCTGCTGGAAGTGTCTGGTGCCTCTTGCTGAGGCTGGGGCACATGGTCTTCTGGCCTGCAAGAGGTGTGCAGTCGCTGAGGAGCTGTGCCACCAAGTGAGGAGCTGTGCCACCAAGAGAAAGAACTTTGGGAGGAGGTCAGCAAGTTGCACAGCATCAGAAAGGATGAGCAAGAGATGCACTGGGTCTCCTCCAGGTCCCTGCAGCTTCAAAAGCCCAAATCTTCAGCTGTAGTGGAAGGGCAGGAAGAGTCTGCCTATGAAGTTGAAAAGTGGAAATTCCAACCATGATGAAAGTTGAAAGCTGTTGACTTCTCCCATCAGGAGGAAGGCTCCTGTTCCACCTGAAGACTTGCAGTTACAGAAAGGCTCATTACCCTTGTAACTGATGAGGAACTGGAAGTGCCATCCAATGGCGCATCTCCAGGGGCTAAGCCTGAGCTGCCCAGGAGCACCAAGAGGAAGCTGCAAGTGATAGTGGCAGGAAACTCCTTGCTGCAGGGGACAGAGGTCCCCATCTGCCAGCCTGATTTGTCATCTAGGGAGGCTTGATCCTTGCTGTGGCTTGCTTTTGGGACATTTTGAAGAGGCCACTGGGGGTGGTGCAGCTCTCAGACTGTAACCCTCTTCTGCTTTTCCACCGATGATACTGGCAGGGTAACCTGCGACGTATCGTGTGACTACAGGGCTTTAGGGGCAGTGGTCAAGGACATGGTGGACCAGGTGGTGTGTCCTTGATCCTGCTGGCGAGGGAGAAGGGCCTGAGGATGACTGGGTAGATCTTGTGGGTCAACGGTTGGGTACCTGGTGTTTGCAGGAGGGTTTTGGTTTCTGTGACCATGATCTTTGAGGTTCAGCAGCTGCTTGGAAGAGACAGGATCCACCTGAATAAGTGGAGCAAAAGTACCTTTTCCAACAGGGTGGATAGCCTGGTAAGGAGAGCTTTACACTGGCAATGATGGAGGAAAGAGAGATTCTTCAGCAAATAAGTAAGGATGAGGAAGGTGAGACGCAGTAGTGGGAAAAGAAGAGACACAGCAATCAACAAAAGAGGGCTGAAGTGGAATCCCTTTGAGCATAGTCATGTAAATAGGGAAGTGCCCAAGGGCTAGCCTCGTGTGGAAAATGCTTATGCACTTTCTGGTAAAGCAGCATGGTTGGGTCACTGTCTGAAGTGCCTAATGCATGCAGCATAGGAAAAAGGCAGGAGGAATTAAAAGTCTGCATGCAGCTGCAGGGTTATGAACTCACTAGGATCGTGGAGATGTGGTGGGATAGCTTGCACAAGTGGAGAACTGCCATGCATGGATATGGGTGCCTTAGGAAGGACAGGCTAGTGGTGTGAGGAGAGGGAGTTGCCCTTTATATGAGAGAGCAGCAGGGATGTGTAGAGCTCTACCTTAGGATGAATGATGAACCAGCTGAGGGCTGGTGTATGAGGATTAGTGGGGAGATCAACATGGGTGATGCTGTCATGGGTGTCTGCTGCAGACCATCTGATCAAGAAGAAAATGAATGAGACTTTCTGCAGACTCAACCTGGAAAAGCCTCATGTTTGCAGACTCTGGTTCTCCCGGATGACCTGAACTGATTCAGTGTCTGCTGGAGTGCAGCACACTTGGGCACAAGGAATCCAAGAGGTTTCTGGAGTACATTGACAGCAACATCCTGACACAAGTGATCAGGGAGTCAACAAGGACAGACACTCTGCTGGACCTCATGCTTACAAACAATGAGGACCTGTTTGGAGATGTGAAGGCTGGACAACCTTGCAACTTGCAGCAATCATGGGATGGTGAAGTTCAGGGTCCTTGAGAGGAGGCAACAGGACAAAAATAATGACCACAACCCTGGGCTTCAAGAGATCAGACTTCGGCCTGTTCATGGATCAGCTTGGAAGAATATTTTGGCATAAAGTCTTGGAGAGAAAAGGGGTTCAGGAGAGCTTGTTGGTATTCAAGGATCACCTTCTCCCAGTTCAAGAAAGGTCCATCCTGACAAGCAGGAAATAAAGCACAGGCAGCAGGAGGCCTGCATAGATGAGCAAGAGCTCAATGTACAGGAAGTGAAAATAGGGACAGGTGACCCAGGAGGAATATAAAGACGGTGTCCAGTCATTCAGGAATGGGGTTAAGAAAGCCAAGGCCAACTGGAGTTGAAACTGGTGAGGGTAACAAGAAAGGTTTCTACAAGTCCATAAACAGCAAAAGGAAGACCATGGAAATTATGGGCTCACTGCTCAGTGGGGCAGGGATCATGGTGACAATGGATATGGAAAAGGCTGAGGAACTCAGGTCCTTCTTCACTGTAGTCTTTTCTGGCAAGACCAGCCTTGGGGAAGCCCAGGTCCCTGAGAGAAGAATGTGGTACCTGCCAGCCTCAGCCCTTGTCTGATTCTGTGCAATGCGGTCCTGCTACCCTTCTTGCAAGTGAGAAGTGTCACAGAGCCTCACACTTCTATGAGCTATTCTCTATTATGTTTTGCTGTAGCTGAGTCAGGGTGAATATTTCTTTGGGAGGGACAACTGAGAGGTTTTTATTGCTGTATTTTGTAAGCTGTATTTCCGAGAAACTGTCTAGTAGTCCAATTATATTTTGTGTAGCATTTTTAACAGTTTCATGGTTTTGCCACCCATGTGGAAGTTTAGAAAATTTACACTTACTCATGCGACATATTCTGAAACTTTTCTAACATTTTAAATCTTAATATATATTATGATTTCAGAGTTATTTGGTGAACGTAAAGCTTATATTTTTGCATTGGATGCACAGGTTAGAAATATACTGCAAAATCTGTTAGTAAAGAGTATTTTTCAAATCTGACTAATTTGTTGTTAAAGACATCCTATTGATATTGAAGTAACACATATAGGGAGTACACTGAGCTGCCTGTGTGATCTTAATCCATACAAACATAATCTTTTAAACCCCCTGAAATGTAACACTTTCAGTAAACCATAATAAATTATTACTAGTAATAGCTATTTGCACAGTTTTACTTGATGAATAAAAATATTATAAAATATGTATACACAGCTCTATATAAACGTGTGTATACATATATATACTTTTTGTATAATTACTTAGGCAAATACAGCTAGAACAATACTTAAAATGAGTAATTTCTCTAGAGATTCCAGTTTCACTGTAAAATTGGGAGTTGTTCTGAGCAGGGATTTTGTTATGCAGTGCTCTTCACAGCAGTAATCCGATGGGTAATGTAAGAATAAAAGGTAACACATGGTAGCACGTAATTCTAATAATTGTTTTTAACTCCTTATACTGAACACTTTGCATCTAGATCTTACCAGGTAGCGTACTGCTTAGAACAATTACATTAGAGCTGTTAACAGTGTTCTTACAAATTTTGTGTGCTACAACTTCAATTATACTATTTTTTGCATTACTTGTCAGAAATACATTTTAGTCATAACATAAATAATAATATAACATGATAATTTAAGACAACAATAATCTTTTGTAGATTTTGTTTTACTGAATTCAGGTGGACCTGCACCCTACCAATGCGTGCTAATGAAAGCTGATTACCTTCCTTTGAGTTCAAGCTACCATGGTACAGTGTTTGATAGCTCTTCCACATTGTTTTCTAGAAATATATGATAGAGCTTAATGCAAGGTAACTTTAGGGCTGCAAACCTCTGAGATTCTGGGCTGTTCTTTCTCCTGTGGAGACAAACGTCCATGTCGACATATCCTGGTGCTCACTGAAGGTGAGGGGATTTTTAACCCTCCAAAGGGAATGAAGTGGTGGAGCGTATCCAGCTGGAGAGGGCAATCTGAATGAAGTACAGTGTTATCAGTGAGGAGAACCAGTGAAGAATTCAGATCTAGCAGCCTTTTAACCACCAGTTTTGCACAGCTGTGAATGATGATACAAAGATGAAATTGTAAGAGCAGATTAGAGTACAGATGAAATTTTAAGATTAACTTGTAGGCAGTAAGACCCTAAGAGTCCTAATGTGTAACTTCTTGCTTACTATAGGCCAAGAATGCCCACAAAGCATGTGAACAGTGAATTTGCCGATTTCAGTGAAAATCAGTAGTTTAAGGACAGCATGTATGCAAGAGCAGAGGTGGCAGGAAGTCCCTCCTTCTCCCCCCAGCAGTCACATGTCCCATCTGCCCCAGAAGTCCGCTGCTCGCTCCTGTCACCTGGTCTGTTTATGCCAGTTTTTTTGCCCCTCTGTGTGTGTGTGTGTGACCATTTTGTGAAATACCACACCCCCTCTACTCCATACCATACCTCCTCTCTACTCCACTCTCGTGAGAACCCACCTGGAGTACACTGTCCAGTTCTGGAGTCCCCAGTACAAGAAAGACATGAACCTGTTGGAGCAGGTCCAGAAGAGGGCCACAAAAATGACCAGAGGGCTGGAGCACCTCTCCTGTGAAGAAAGGCTGGGAGAGTTGGGGTTTTTCAGCCTCGAGAAGGGAAGGTTCTGGGGAGAGCTTTTGTGGCCTTTCAGTACTTAAAGGGGGCTTATAAGAAAGACAAAAGAATTTTTACCAGGGCCTGTGGTGACAGGACAAGGAGCAATAGTTTTAAACTGAAAGAGGTAGATTTAGTTTGACATAAAGAAGACGTTTTTTATGATGAGGGTGGTGAGGCACTGGAACAGGTTTCCCAGGGAACCTGTGGATGCTCCATCCCTGGAAGTGTTCAAGGGTAGGTTAGATGGAGCTTTGAGCAGCCTGATCTAGTGAAAAATGTCCCTGTCCATGGCAGGGGGATTGGACTAGATGATCTTTAAGGTCCCTTCCAATCCATACCATTCTGTGATTCTATGATAACCTCATATGCTTTTGTACCTGTGTGATTTCAGAGCACCTTCTTATCGGCTGCCCATTTGCTTTGGACTAGGAAGTGCTTATATCTAAGAATATATACATTTATATATGTATATTTCTCTATAAATATACTTTGTATTTATAAAGGATTAGACATACATATATTTTTTCTTTGTACATAGGTACATATTATGGGTGTATTTATTTATGCTCATGAATAGTGTATTTATACATATATGGACATACGTAAATTAAGTATATATTTATATAAAAAGGTGTAGGAATAAAGTGTATAAAACATTATTTAGCAAGAACTGATGAACTTATGTGAGAAGGGCAAAGCTGAAGTGATGGGGCTCCCTCTGCTCCTTGCCTGGGAAACAGACCACACCAGCAGGTGTGCTCTGCGCTTGTGCAGAGAGGGAGGTGAGACGAGCAGATAACCTTCCGCTGCAGCACAAAGACATTCTTTGGATTGATAGCCAACAAGCTCAACGTACTGTGAAAACATTTGAGGAGGAATTTTTCTGCTAACTTTAGTAGTTTTCCATCAAGACTCCTTGCCTTCAGTCCTCAAGCAGATACTAAATTTTAATGCTGAGGACTTCCAGCAGCAATTTTGAAATGTCCAGCAGCAAGGCAGAGTTAGCAACATGCCTCAGCCATTTGCCATAATGATAAGTGGTGATATAAACATACAAACCTGACATTGTACACTAACAAAGGGAACAAGAAGGTGCAAAGAAAGGGTGCGGACCATTACATGAAAGCTAGTGGTGACTGGTTTTCTCACTGGAAAAAATAAACTTTCATAAAACCGAACCAACCAATTGAAACCCAGAGGGTGGGAATGATGTTGTACTTTCCAAAACTTTAAAATGTTAAAGAGTGTTTTTCTTAAGAAACGGAAGCGTGAGGTTCATTTACTCCTGACTTAGGACTTATGTTAAGGCTTTGTAATAATTTTAATAGTTACAACTTCAAAAGACAAGTGTCTGCCTGCCCATATTGTCAATCCAGACTAAAAGCATTAACTGTTAAATGTCAAAACATTTATTGCTTTCTTATTTTCTAATTCTGGGATCTATAGCTACAACTACAGCAGGAAAGGCCAGACTTTGCTAAAAGGGGATAGAAAATGGTTGTGCTCCTTTTATAGTGATTAGTAATTCCTGGTCTAATAAATAACAAAAAATGCAGGTCAGGATTTAGATCTAATCCTAAAGTGTTTTTTGGATCTGCTTTTCACTTTTTAGAAGGTTTCTGATAACTATGTGGCTTTAACGTTGTTACATGAAGCTGTTCTTGAAGCTCCTGTTATTTTTCCAATCTTAGTGCCTTCCTTCAGAGTTAATGACTAAATATGTGCAATAAAATTATACCCTTTTCTTATAATCCTGTAATCTAAGTTATTAAAACAGTCTTTTAAATCATTGTTACATGCAGATTAAGTAAAGGCAGTCTGTACTCTGGGAGCTTATTTTATCTTCTATTAGAATTATTAAAATGGTATTTTTTTCTTTCTGAACAATACACAGGTTGTTGGCCAAAGCTTTAACTAGAAGACATGATTCGGTTGTTGACCACTGGACACGGGCTGGCAAACCAAAGCGTGGGCTGACTGCGTTTGTGATGATGAGATGTCCTGTGGACTCCAGAGGCTTTCCTGTCACTTGGCTCATCATTATCTGCTGGTCTGTGTTGTGCTGCTCTTTGTTCTGCTGCACGCTGAGCCACTTTACTGGGAGTACTACTCCACAGAAAATATGAGCTGATATCTGGCTAGAACAGTGTGAACAGAAGATAAATATGAAGATGAAAAGATTATAAGAATGCTGTGAAAATGACTAAAGTGTGTGAAAGGCTTATACAGATAGGCTATTCAAAGAGAAACTCCAGGCACATGGGAAGACTAGAGAAATTCTTCCACTGCATTGCTGATATTTAGACTCCAGGTGGTGGGAGCACTAATTCAGGGAACTTTCACCATTTCTGACTGTAATAGAGGTTCCACTGTTATTAAAAGCAGTTGAATTTTTGCTACAGAAATCTCCCTCCCCTTTATTTTTACTTCAGTGTCCTGAAATCTAGTCTAATAAATGCAATTATAAAATAGAGCAAGTTGTAAGGCTTCTTTAGCTGGACTGTGCACAGGGCTGTGGAAGACACCTGGAGGCACTTCTCTATAATAGCAACTTTAGGCTAATGCTCTTGTGTAGAATTTTCTGTAAGCTATAAAGTCTGATGAGGTTTAACTCTTCATTCTCTTAGGAGAGTCATGATTTTACAGTTAGGAGGTTGATATAATGATGCCATCACTTTCTGTATAATTGTTGAGATTTTTAGACACCACCAGAATTACCATTTGTACAATCATTTACAATTTTTGTAAGTGAAAAATAGGAATCTACTATGCTAAGACAGGTCTGCATACATAATTGGACATTACATATATGGATGAGGGTTGTAAAGTAGCAACGGAAGACGCTAGCTCAAGGCTTTCGTAACTAAGCTCAACCAGAGGAAGAAGGATAACTGTTTGGCTGGAGCCAGCAAAAAGTCCCAGAAAAACATTCAATGATTCTTATTATTACATGAGAACCTGTACAGAAGATGGCTATCACCATGACAGTATTGACAAATGACATGCCTCTTTGATTGCTCAACTTTGAGAAAAGTTGTAGTGTCTCATGACCAGTATTTCCACAGTATACATATAGAAATTTGTGTATTTGTCTGCAGACCTCTTCTCTGATGCAGAAAGATGGTTCTAGCTATGTTTTGTGAATGCGCCTGGTATTACAGAGGAAGAAGTCTTTGGCAAAGGCTTAGGCACTTCCTCTTTTCCAAAAAGAACCAGTAATACCCGTCACTACTATTTCCACAGCTGAGCACAGTTGTAGGAAAGAAAGATGTGCATGTATCAATGCTCTGCAGTATCTGTTGCTTTGCACAGTTTTCTTTATCATATCCAACTAACAACTACATACATAAGATCTGAACAAAGTAGCTGTACGTTTAATTTTTCAGCTACCTTGTTTCTAAATATTTTTTTCACATTTTGTTCCTCTATTTCCAGAACTATGCCTTCTGTGGGAGATTTGAGTTCGGGTCTTTTGGAATAATATTTCCCTGGACAAATCTCTTGATCTTTTTATACCTCAGTTTCCCTGACTATGGAACAGAGAAAAAATTTCTGTGTACTTTGGCATGCAGACAGAAAATACTAGACGAATTACTCTGATTAGTCTGTAGTCTTTCATACTCTGACAGTCAGTGTTGCTGTTAATTCAATACTTTCTGCTTCCATTTTCATCTTGGACACCCTAATTGCATAAAGCTGGTATCCTCTGCTGGTTTAGACAAGAAAGGATCTTCTATCTGGAAGAACACAATACAGCCACCAACCCATCAAACTGGCTGTCTCTTTATGTCTAATCCATCCATTTTCATTTAGTCACTATATAAATAGTTTCCTGTTTGACATTGAGATATCACTTATTTTCTCTGCTAAAGTACAACTAGAATTTAATTTTATTCTGTGGTACCTTCTGAGATCAGCCATTATACAGAGTTGAAGTCTCTGAATTGTCCATTGCTAGCTCAATGGAATGCATAAAAACTGGCCTAAGTAGCTTACCAGCCCATTGGCCTCTTATTTTAGCCAACTGTAACATTTTTTATTATTTCAATTGAGCTAGAAATGAGTCATTCTTCTACAGTCAAGTAAAGGATGGTGACTTTCCTTTATCTTCCTGAAATGTCAGATTTTAGCTTTTTTCATCCCAGGAATACATAAGGTGATTTTGTAACCGTTGCTGTAGGCCTGTTCTTTTTCCTATTAAAATGAATATCAAACGCTTTAGGTTCCTATCTACATTAGCTGAAGGCTGATATGAAATCCATGTCCCTTGCCTTCGCTGACTGATTGCTGAGTCTGGCTGCTTTTACAGACACAGAGCTCTGACCCTAACTGTTCCTGCTCATAGTGTTGACAGCCCTCTAACATTTCTGTGCTTCAACACGCCCCTCTACTTCAAATTCTGAGGCAGTGCTGATCTGATGGAGGGTCATGGGATGCTGGTGCAAAAGCAGACCTGTGCAGAGGAAATCTCATCCTTCTCGTCTCCGGCTTGTAGAAAGGCACCAATTCCTGCATTTGCTCTTGCACTTGACTACCTGGTACAGTGCACTGTGCACGTAAAGAGTTTGTCAAGAAATAAAAGCAAAAAAATAACCTATTTTTGTCCTAGTAGAGTCCGGCTGCTGTCACCAGACGTGTTTTTGTTTCCTTCCTTTCATTTTTGAGTCTAAGTCCTGCTGCTGCAGAGAGGCAGCTCTATTCATCCTCATGGGGCTGTTTCTGTCAAGCTCTGGAAACAATCAGATGCAGACCCATACTGATCACCTCTTGCAGGGTGGTCTGCACTCCTCAGAGATCACTGGGATTGCACTGGGCATGAGGGATTATCCTTATTTTATTAAAAGCACAAGTCAAAAATATCATACAAATTTGGAAGCTGTTTCGTAATGGCAAGGCGTGAGCTATGCCAAGCAGGTGGAGAGACCTGCTAAGCTGTTTCACAAAAGTGCAGGAATACTTGAAGTCTTGTGGGGAAGGGAAAAAATTGCCTTGCCACCTCCAGCCGTACAATGCATTTATTACAGCATATTTCTTAATCTCTCTAACCATAAACTGCTGTGGCTGCAAAAAAATGACAAACCAGCTGCTGAATGAAGTCTTGCCGATAATATGAAGCCTGAGGGCAAGGTTCACACGAGCTTTCCAGGCACTGAGTCCCAGGCTTTCACTGTGCCTTCATCTTCCAGGATTGCCTACCTGAAAGAGATCTAGGACAAAAAGCATGAGCATCATGCCTTGTTTTACATAAAGATAGCCAAGGAACAACAATTCATGAAAAAACATGCTTTTTCATTTACCTCTCCCTCTCCAGCTTGCGTGAGCGAATAATTGTGTTACTGTGTAATTGAATTTTTGAGTATTTTATTTTCCCTTTTCTTTTTTTTTTTTGTCTCTAAGCTATTGTCTCATCTTTAAGCTATTTACATACAGGCTTCTTCTCCCAAGGTCATGGTTACCTGAGGTTACAACTACAGAAAGGAGAATATTGCTAGCTAGCCAAAAAGTTGAAATCAGTTTCATACATTTAGCAGTCATTCATGGATCTTTCTGATCCAAGCAGCAGCTTGGCATTGGGTGGCAAGTTACTAAGTCCCAAATAAAGGCCAAACACAGCAGTCCAGCCAGTGACATATTCCTTGGGCTTCTACCACCATTCTATACTTAGGCCATAACCTGCTATATAGCATCTCACCTCTGCTGTGAAAATGCGCTTGTGGTTAAGTGAAAACAGTAGAAAAAAATGTAGTACAGGCATATAAACACGTACACAGAGTGTGGACTTGTGAATATCATTCTTCTCCTAAAGAGACAAATGCTTTACTGTCCAGAAGACTTATAACATTGACCTGAATACCCTATAGATGATTTAATAGCGATGGTGACAAAGTCCCAGTAGTTTAAATCCTTAGAAACATGGCTGATATTTTACATCTAATAATTGCATCTGGACCATATTGTCAACTGCTTTAAAATTATGTAAGTAATGTGCTTCACTTAGAAATTTCTTCCAATTAACTGCAGTGGAACTAAAATCAAATGTATTGCAAATTTTCCATATTTCTTGATATTTCTACAGTTCCTAAGGTGCAAAATAAGAAGAAAATAGTACTGAAGAAAAGTGAAAATTTTTGAAAATTTGAGAGGTTTGAAAATATGAACATGAAAAGTATACAGCACTATGAAAAGACTGCGAGGAACAAAATGTTAGTGTTAGGTTTGTGTTTTTTCCCCTAAAACTGTGTGATTCGTAAAACGAAACGGTCTCATGTGATTTAATTTATACTTTAATAATGCTTTAATAAAAAATACTTGGGCATATGCTTTCAGAATTGTAGCCTAATGTATCCCATCTATGTGGTATCTTTTGCCCTTCATGTTCCAGGCAGCTGTAAGCCAAAACAGCAGAAATCTCTTATATTCTGGTACAGATAAAACCTTTTCAACAGCACATCAGTACTGCTACTGTTACTAGTACCTAACCCAATAATGTAAAGGTTACGTAGCTGACCTTTAGGTATTTCTTATTATTGTTAGCTATTTCTTCCAAATTGGTTTGACCTTGTCTGACTGTCCAAAGGTTAATACTCACCTGGAAGTACCTGAAGGACAGATTTCTTTCATGCTACCTAAAGTTGCAAAAAGGTGGTAATTTCAAGTGTGGTCCTCTCTAATTTGATGCTACAAAACAAACTCAGGATATCATCAATAATATTTTTTTTCTCTACAGTATTTTGAACATTCTGTTTTGCAGTAGTGTACTTTGACAGGAGATAAAAGAACAAGACTGGGGCATGTCTCATTGTGAAACAATGCAGCTTGTTTTGAAAGGAGGCAGATCAATAGAGCCATTTATTTAAGCCCACAGACCAGTTGAAACTAAAATAATTCACAATGTGCGTTAGAGAGATCCAGCTTCCATTCTCTCTAGGAAAGACATTGCTGCTCTGCTCTCTTCATTACAAAATCCTTATCTTCAAAAGTTTAAAATGCAGTAGGTTAAAAAAAAAAAACCAAACAGAAAAGGAGCTATTTTGGCACTGCTCTCTCTGAAGACAGGATTGTGAAGTTTAAAAGAAGATCTAACAATAGAATATTTCTCCTTATGCCAACAAGTAATGTGTGAGCAAGTGGCCCCTCTACCTCCTGTGCTGTTTCACAACTGGACCATTGGTAACAGCACAGGGAGAGGAACAAGCAACTTATGGAACTGTTCATGTTCCCAGAATCCCAGAAAATGAGCTTTTAATTTTTTTTTTTTTAATTTTTTGTTTTCAAAAATTAGTATGTTTTCTTTGTTTGTGTGTGTGGGACATGGTCTATAGCCTTAAAAATTGTCACTTTAGGGTCAAACAAAGAAGCACTGAAACTTAAATTCAGACACCCTATATACCACCTAAGTCCTTGCATTTTTTCCCCTCTCTAGTTCAATTCAAGTAAAAGAAGTTGCTGTCAAGAGCTTTTGCTGTCGGCATCATGCAGTATGTGTGCTGTGGGAGACAACTCACAGCCCGATCCCCAGACCTTCAGGTCCAGGGAACACCGGTGGGTTTGTGAAGTCTGTACAGCCTGGCTTCCCCTCACATGTGTACTCAGGTTTCTTCTCTGGATGGGATTTGGGATGCAGCTAGGGTATAACACAGAGAACCACAACAGGAAGATCCCAAATTGGAGCACATCAGCCTTGCAGTGTAGACACAGCTGCTCAAGGCCTACAAGATATGCTGGCCCAGAAAGTGAGTGCAGGGCAACAGTCTTTGTAGATGGTGTTCAGCCAGCAATTAACGAAGACTGCTCAGACAGCTTTTTGTTTGACTTTTCAATTGCTCTTAGCTAGGAACATGTCATCCTTTGCTGTAGAACTCTTTTCTCCAGCCAGCATACTCATTATGTCCCTCTTGGGTTAAACACTTGGGTGGGATTAACCGCTGCTCATTTCCTGCAGCACAACAGGTGGGAAGGCAGGCAGAAGAGTCTGTGAGTGTGATTGCTTTTGCTTATGCCACCTCAGGATTTCACAAAACCGACTGGTCTTTAATCTTCTTCAGGCATCATAGCAGTCAGGCCGTGGTAAGGACATTGAAAAGGCTTTGGCAGGTATCTTTTTCATCTGCAGATGCCTGCGTTACTAGGTAGAGCTCAGAGTGTGTCATGCAGTGGTGAGGATGGGAGGACTGGAAGACCAAGCTGAACTATTTACAAGTAGTAATCTCAGTGGTAAGAAAGGAAGAATCAAGGAATGGACGTAAAAGCAGGAGTTATTTCCATTGGATCTCTCAGCCTCTTTATCTCTTGCCTCAGTTGTTTGTCTGGTATTTTTTGTGCATTTCGCCTGCTGATGTCTCTGTCATAGGTTGCATTCCACATCCGGGAATCAACAATGACAGCAAATGTAACCAACAGCATTAGAAACCAATGATTGTTCTCCAGTTTTCCACGTAAAATTATTTTTTTCTCTCCTCATCTTCACTCAGTCATCTTAACAAGGCTCAGGAGCGATGAGTCTTCCTGACAAATGATCCCCCTTGGATCTAATCACAGTCTCATTGCTGGGTCCCTTTATCAGATTAGTAACCCTAACCTATTCATCAATATAGCAGCAGCTAAGAAGATAACTAGAAATCTGTTCTTCTCCAGCCTGAATTTAAAAAGTAATATTTCAATGGTTTGCTGTAATTGTTCTGTTAGACATTTGACCAAAAAGGAGAGGCAATGCAGGACTGAAAAAGGGCCCTGGTATTTAGAGGTATGACAGGAGGCATATTATAACCTCCATAAACAAACTTCTTTACCTTCTACATTCAGTTTTAAATGGGAATGTCTCCACTTCTGCCATTTTATACCATAACATCAAAACAAATGTTCTAAAATACAATTTACTCTTTAATAAAGAAGAGAAGCATGCAACGCCTCTTTTCAGCTCACCTCACAGCTGCAAACGTAAACCATGGCTGCTGGTATGCAAGATATATTCTCTCGTGTACACCAAAAAGAAGTAATTACATATACCTTTGTTGTATGGCAGAAATAGCTAATTTCCTCACATTGTTATGACAAAAGAATGGAAATGTAATCTAAATATGTTCTATATTAATGTACGGAGTCTGTGGGAAGAATACAAGCAAGACACATAGTGTTGTCCATGTCCTAAGCTGGAAACATACTAAGAGAAATATTCCAGTGTGATTTCCATGACTAGAATGAGCTGCGCTAATAATTTAAAAAATGCATGCCATTCATACTCTGAAGCAGGGTCTAACTTAAGAGTTGGATGGGTAGAGATATCATGGCAGTCTCTGCAAACTCTCTGCAACAAGGATTACACCAGAGAAGCCAGAGAAGAGGGGCTACCACTCCTTCCTTGTTCTGCCAGTCCTGAATAAGCCAGCCAGCACAACCCTGTGGCAGAAGAGGGAAAGAAGTTGTTTTATGAAAATAAACAGATCTCCTCCTCTGTGAATTAACTCACATATGGCCAAACATTAACACATCCCTCTACTGCACTTTACTTAGGACAGGGAATGAAGCACCATAATTGGTAAACATTTCCGTACTTTTACAGTATACTTGAAGTATTTTGTGCTGCAAAGTCAGTTTCATCCAATACCTCTTCCTGAATAGTGGAAACT
Organism: Burhinus oedicnemus; assembly: GCA_008921705.1. Taxonomy (NCBI): domain Eukaryota; kingdom Metazoa; phylum Chordata; class Aves; order Charadriiformes; family Burhinidae; genus Burhinus; species Burhinus oedicnemus. The sequence continues at coordinate 228,819 of VFFE01006523.1, read as the reverse complement.
CATTTCATATTATGCAATAAGCGTGTGGAGTTAAAATTACTTCTTTTAATATGTACTACTCTATATTTCTCAGCATTGTGCTTCATTTGTCATTGTCCTAGCTTGTTGCTGGCTTTGTTAGGCCATGTAAAGGTTTTTTGTGACCTACATAGTTTTGTGCCATCTGCAAACTTTGCCATCTTAGTTTTCAGAAATCTCTCTCAACCACAACATGTCCTTTATAAATCTGCATTCTAATATCAGAACAAGTCAGATTTGATGGAGAATCCAAATCACAGGTTTCAGTTTTACAATAAACATTGAATTCTAGTTCATGAATCTCAGAACTTAATAAACCTTGTTAGTGAAAATGTTGCTCTAGACTGTTACACGCTTAAGATGGCTTCCAAAGGCTAGGAAGTATGCTTTTTAAATATATTATCAATATGTTAAAATAGTATTCATGAACAAAGTGAGATAAGGTCCCATTTCTGTTAATTTGCCATAGAAGATAAAGGAGTTCCACATTTCTCTGTGGAAAGTGTTGCATACCACCTGTCTCCCATGAAGGCCTACCAGGTGTGGCTAGGATGATGATCTGCGTAGGTGCTTGGCAGGAAGCATCAGATGGGAAGGAAAGTTAGACTAGTAAGATGGCAGAAAAGGATGCCAAACTGTGCTGGAGGATGGATGTGCATCAGAAAAATATCAGAAAAGTTAGTCAGAAATAATGTTTTATCTAACACGTTCATTATCTTATAAACGGGAGTTTTCTTATCATTGGAGATGTCATAAAACAACAAAAACTGTGAGCTTTTGTCACTTACTAGCAGATAAATCCATTTAATAGCCCAATAGCAGAGTGGAAATCCTTGTTAGGATTCCCAGTCCCACCAGGAAGCCAATCGGGCATGGACTTCAGCTTCTCTTGGCAGAAACAATTGGTCTGGAAAGGTCTAAATGGTGGATTCTATTCTGCAGTTTCCCCATCCTTGCTATGCCTATTTTGTAGATAAAGAACATAATTTTGCAGACATGTTAACTGAGCATTACCCACAAGCTCACTGGTATTAGGGGGAAGGCAGGGGGAGGGAAGAAAAGACATTCAGCATAAGAAAGTCCTATATTTTTTAGTATTCCTAATGCTCAGAGTGGCAGGCTATAGAGGTTTACATCAATTATATCAGCCTTGAAAAGAAGTGCAGTAAGAACATGAACTTAGTTGTGTTTATCTGAACAATAATTCCAGATCTTAAGTCCTTCCATCTTCCTGTGGTAAACTTTAATACACTTACTGTGTCTCTGCCTCATACTCCCATATAGACGAGATTGAATTTAACAAATGTATACAAAGAATGGCAGCTGACACTAATTTAATGTGCAGGAAGTTAAATCCAATCCCAGCTCCTAAGGTAATGGAGATGATACAAGTATGCAGAACTCTGAAGAAGTAAAGAGATTAAATGAGGCTACACAGCTCTTTCATCTATAACTGCTAGAAAGCTGAAACAGTATTTTAGATACATCGGCTGTAGAACGTAAAGGGATTTTTAATAAACCAAGTAAGCACAAGTAGTCTAGCTGATGCAACTGTCCTGCTGTCCCTCAAGCTGCAAGGCTCCCTTATGAAAGACATTCAACAAATACTACCAAACACCCATATGTACAGTGCTGACCACATAGATCCTATGACCTTCCCTGAATTTCAGCTAACTGTAGAAAAAAAGTACAGTCAACTATGTTTTGAACAGCAATCTTTAAAACCAAGTTGGTGGGTCCCTGGGGAATACACGCCAAAGATTTGAAAAACATTTGATCTAACATCTGGAGATGAAAGCGGTGGACTAGCAGCTCCCCAGAGAGGCTACTATGGCCAGCAGCTGATGGTAACTAACAGGAAACTGCAGCTGGGGCCTTTGCTAGCTGAGCCTGTAACAACCCTTCTCTGTAGGGTGGCAGGATTAAGGATAAGGCTAAGATAATGGAATTTGTGCATGCCTGGTCTGCTTGCTCCGCCTGGCCAGAGCACTGATATCACTGCGACAGCTGCCTTCTCAACACTCCCCCCTTGCAGCAAATGGTGGGCCAGTCTGTCAGCTGCATATGTATGCTTAACAGTGACATATTGGCAATTAAGGAGAGAATGATTCACATTTGTACTGTGTACGGGTAAATAGTTCATGAAATACACAAGCATGAAATGTAAGGGTAGAGGAGTCTTGGTACAATTTAAGGCAGTTTTAGCAAGATTTGTTTTCTCTTTTACAAGAGGAAAAAGAAACATAGTTTGAAATTACTGTATTTATTTTAATACTTGGAGTAGGTTTGTAATGTTCACAACTTAGGATCTTGATTAAAGCAGAAATTCTGGCTGGTTAACAGTAACCAATAACTAACCATTTATTAAAATAATAAAATACAGATGAAAGATGCTGAATTTAAGTACTAAATTTGAAAACCTCTGCCATGGACTCTATAGTTGTAATAAAAGTCTGAAGCATTAGTGGCACTATTCAACCTAGACCAGAGTCAGGCTGGTGGCTTGCTACCATTTGGCATGTAAGGGCTTGACAAAACAATGATAAAACATTTATTTGAAAGGGAGAGTTAGTTAAACAACGGTTGTCATGGTAAATTGGGAGAAATGGTACCTCAATCTCACATAAACCCTTTAAGAAAAATCTCAGTTGTTTGGGTTTTTTTTTTTTTCTGAAGTGTTTTGCTCTCCTCTGGGGTTGCAGATTGGCTTGTGAAAACTGGTATATGTGCTCGGACGCAAGGAAGAGACAGAAAGTGTTATTTTTCTGTATCAAATAAACAGATGCTGAGGTTCAAAAAAATATTTAATGGAAATTCTAAAACAAAAACAGATAAAGAAGAAGCTGAAACAACTGCTTTTCAGAGGAGATAGTTCTTACCAAGTGAGAACATCCATTGGAAGAGTTTTACATCATTCTTGAGACACCATTCGCAATTCAGGTGAATTCAGCAAACCTCAAGGTCTAGGTTCAGATTTACTTGAGTCAGTTTGCGCTGCTAGGTCCATTTGTGCAAGTCCTGGGTTCTGTTCTTGATTTTAATCACACTGCTCCTTTCTCTGCTGTTTACTGGTCTCATTCTCTATACAGCTTCCAATTTGGAAAGACCAGGGAGAACGTAACTAACATTTTTTTTTTTCTTTACCCTCCTTCGGATCATCATCTACAAAAAAGTGAGAGAAAGAAGAAATCAGTTTTTAAGAGGTATTCTTATCCTCAGCCCCTTAACCCCAAATATTTCTGCAGCTGTGTTTGCCCAGCTACTGTTACCGTCAGAGGGAAAGTGCGTTGTGCCATGGTGTCAGTGGCAGCAGCAGGCGTTAGCGGTCTTGCTGCTACTGTGCTGCTGCTCCACCTGCCAGTCGTGCTCTGCAGGAGACATGCTGCTTGCCCTGACACTTGTTCTCATGGGAAAAAAGCAGGAAGAGCTTCTGCCTCTTAGCTGGGGAACTGGCAGGATTTTTTGGGGTCTATCTATAGATTGGTATCTATCCCTGAAGACGCCAATAGTACATGTTTAGGAAGCCCTACCTATAAAACATTGCTTGTAGCTCCATTGGCTCATTAGCTTTTAGACCTTTTTGCAACCCATGACAGCGTCTCTTCCCTGATCTCAGTACATATTTCACCTCTAGTTCCGCTCAACTTTTTATTTTCATGAGCAGCTACAAATGGGTTTTTGCAGAAATTAATACTGAGGCCATAATCCTCATGTGTTTCTGCAACGACCTACAAGGTTGGGCTGTGTTGTCGAGGGATACAGTTCATGGCGTTCAACTCGTTCATACTGAACCTGAATCAACACCAATTTTCAGTAGAATATTTACAGAGAGTCGTTGTACCTTTCAACATTTCTTGCTAACAGTGTACTGAAGTCCTCATGGAGTATACATATTATGTCCAGACACGAGTCAGGTTGCAGAACCAAAGGAATTAATTGTGCTTGTGCACCTCTACTACTATTTCATGTAGCTTTAGTAGAGACAAAAAAAGTCATTTCTGTTTTAATCTTCCTGGTGAGCTTTTAAAATATTTCAGGGAAAAAGTAAAATTATTTGTTTGTATCAGTCAAGCCTATTTCTTCTTAAATGTTGGATTTTCTAGTGAACTGATGTGTTCTTAGTTTCCCCGAGGAGCTTTCATGATCTCCCTCTTAAGGTTTTAAAGGTCTTGAAGACCTTTCACAGTTGTAATTCTTTCCTCCTCCTTCCCTACCTTTTTATTCTGTCATTTTCAAATTCTACAGTTTCTAAGTATGATACTGCAGAGACAAAATGTCATTGACATTAAGTACCCATATTTTTCACATTAAGCTTTTGTAGTTTGTAAATATGCTCTCTGGTTCCTGGCTTTTGGTATTCACTGACTTCTTTTCAAGAGAACTATTGCATAGCAGTAAAATTCTCATTATTAACTTTTCTTGTGGTACATTCTGCCTCTTTCATGACTTGTCTTGCTCCAATTTTTTTTAAGACAGAAAAAAAGAAAAAAAAATTGACATTTAAGGACTGTAAGATCTTGTTTGGTAGTGCGAGGTAGGACTTTGGCTACAGAGGGACATCTCTCCTCATTTAATTAATTCTCTTCCTTGACATTTCTGTCATCATGAGGCAAATTTGTTTGTGGTGCTTAACCTTTAAGTATGATGTGAAATTTCAGAAGAGTCATGCAGTGTCCAAAAGCAACTGCACAAAACAACATTTAAACTCTCTCCCAACCTAGTAATGAAATTATGAAAATAACCTCTCTTCCTTTATCTTTCCTTCTTTCCTTCTTTCTTTCTTCTCTCTCTCAAGCCCCCCAGAGACTGGCAAAATCAAACAAAACCATACTAATGTTCAAAAGAATAGAGACAGGAATATCATCTTGAAAGTGTCACATTGTTTTAGCCCTCTTAGTGGAAGATTTATATATCGATTTTCTCTAAATTAACAAAAATTTATTTGGGCATTTAAAAGGATTTTTGCTGGTGTTTGTGAAGGATTTTTTTACATTATATGTGTCATATTGTACTTATGTCAGCCCGTCACTGCCATCTTGTAGAGTTTGTCTCAGACACTGCAAAAGTTGTGAGTACATGAGCATAAAGGATATCTGAACGTATTTACACAAAAATAGGCATTAACTGCATTATGCAACTCAGTACTGCAAGTGACCCTGAGCAGCAGACACTTGGGTACACACAAGGTGCTTTGCTTCCAGCAGGAGCTGAGTTATCCCTATAGAAGCCTAGAGCTATATAGTCGAGTTCTACCTGACTAGAGAGAGGGTAGGAAGATGAACAGCAGCAGCCAGAAAGTAAACAAGTTAAATGAAATGTGGGAAAGCAGTAATGAAAAGTGGTTATTAAACAACTGCTGTCACCATACAATCCTTGCAAAAACTGCCCCTGATTTATCATTTCAGAGAGATCTTGCAGACCAGTAATTACTGAAAGTTCTTATTTAATGAAGGTGAGAGCACATGGGAAAATTCCTGCTTATACTATTCCCACTGCCCCTCTCTTAGTGGAAACGTATGGCTGTGAATTCAGATATGAATCTCAGAGAGCTAGGTAAAAAGAACAGTTGAAAACAGATGGCAGCAGTTACAACTGGCATATTCCCAGTTGGTGGCTTTAGCATTTAGAAATGAGCATCTGTTCTTCTTCCCTATTGCAAAGTGGTTTTAACTCAGAGGTGTTAAAAATACGTAAGTTGCTGTTTTATTCATTTTTGCTGTTTACTGACTTTAATGACTTATATCGAATGAAAAGTACAATGTTTACGTGGGTGGCAGGGGGATCAAAACAGAAATACAGGTCCCTGATGCAGAACCTGAGGTGGTAAAGTAAAGTATAGGGGAGAGGGGAAGAGGAAATTATGTGGTTTTATCCTAAGGCTGGAAAAAAAGGGTTATTGAAAGCTGAGGCTGTAGCGACATGAAGGTCCAACCTCTGTAAGAGGTTTCGGTTGCACTTTGTAAGTATCATCTTCCTTTTTTAATAGCTATTAATAAACTCTTGAGATTAAAGAAAAGAATAATACACTTAACCATCTCACTACTGCATCACCTAAAAGCACTGAAAATTCCGGTTCTGGCTTCAGAAAGGATCCGTATCAGTTTGAGGCTGATTCTTACTTTGTTAGGCAGTAGACTTTTAAATGGGGTGGAGCTAGGTACCATTAAAACTGAAAAAACCCTACCATTTCAGGTTGGGCATAGTTTATATTACCTGTTGTTTCTAGCATCAGATAAGATCTTTGTGAAATGCAAAAAGCATTCACAAACTAGATTTGTAAGACAACTCTATGAATATATTTATCCATTTTTAGCCAGAAATGGCGATGACAGGTGACAACCTTAATTTATTGTGACTGTGCATATAATCATGGCAATTATGCTTTTAAGCCTGAGCCTTTGCTATTGAGTCTGGATGGGAACGAGGGTCCATCTGGATGGATCTGGCCATGGGATTAATTCTTCAGGGCACAATTCTCTGAATATCTTTTGGAACATTAATGCCTATTATAGGGACAATGCAATAGGCTTTTTTGCTACAAAGTACTGAGAATGTGCTTGCAGATCATGACAGAGCTAGAAGGAATTACTTTCTGATGCTGGACTTTTTAAAATCAAAGATAACAAGACAGAGTGATAGACAGCTGACCATCTGCTTGAAGGATTCTCTCATCTATGGTATGTCAGGGCTCTGTTGAATTATGTGTTCACTCAACATATATATTGAGGAGAGAGATTAAATTAGTCGTTTTAAACTGTGACACTTTCAAGATGATATTCCTGTCTCTATTCTTTTGAACCTTAATATGGTTTTGTTTGACTTTGCCAGTCTGTAGGCCACTCAAACCTGTTTTGAGTGGAAGCCAGATAATTAAAACTGAATCCTGATAAAATGAAAATTATGCTAGTTGGTGGAATGGAATTGGACGATGTGATACATCTGATCACTGTTTGGGTTTCAGAGTTTTTGTCCCTTTTGTTTGTTCACTTCCAGGCCCAGGGATTCTGTTTAATCTTGAGCTGCTTGCAGAGCAAGGTAACATGAAAGGTACAATTTTCTCTGTTCTGGTCAAACAAGTATGCAAGTCTTTCACCAGATGGCATCCTTGGGAGAGTGATGAAAATATCTGATTCCTAGAGATGGGACTGTTGGAATATGATATTTGGGTAATCCCGCCAGATCTCACTGCAGACTTTCCTAGGCTTTGTGATGGATGGTTAGATGTAAGATGTTGAAGACCAATTTTTGACACAGGAGAGGTGTTATTCGTATTTATTGCGTAAACCAGCGTGTTTGTCTAATCCACCAGTAGCACATCTGTTGCTCAGGTTCCCAGGAATCAGCTAATGGGTGTATACTATAACTGGGAATGTAAAGAAATAAAAATAAGCATGTCACCATTTTACATTTTAAATTGGTGTTGAAGATTCCTTCTTCCCATCCATCCCTGGTTTCAGTATTTGAAAACTGATAGTCTTTTCTGAGAATAATGCGGTGCATTGCTTGCTGAGTCCTGTAATTTTATTGCTTCCCTTACAAATTAGCTGAGCCCTTGAGTTGCATGATAATAATAGTTTCCAAAATAACTATTTTTATTCTGTTAATTGAAAGAGGCTCACTGTACTTTTTGAATGGCATAATTTTTTGCTGTATCTGTCTCATTCTTTCCTTATATGAAAGAGTTCCTTATGGCAATGTGTAAATGTGAAAGTATTTGGTGAAGAGTATTTACTGAGAAGTACTCAGCTCATGTAAGTACAACTGCAGTGAGTTACTTTAGTGGTCAGGTCATTAGCATTCATATCAATAACAGGTACTGACAAAAGCCATTTATCAGCTTTGCGATATGATGTTTTGTTTTAACAGCTGTGATTCTCTGCCTCAGTATTCATGCAAAAGACCCACTTTTACAGTCAAGCACTTAGAGGACCAAATCTACCCCAGAACACTTGTATATGGTTATATTGAACTTCGTGCACATGTATTGCTGGTTGTGAATGCCCTTGTAAAGATTTGAGGTTGAAGTTGTTGTCTTGTGGCATTTGGCATTTAAAGGTATGAGCAACCAGACATACAGGGTATAATTCTGTCTTTTAGCCTCAAAATTCTGTTATTTTGTGATGCACTTAGTGGACTGAACATAAAATTGCAGTGGAGAAGGTGATGATCAGTAATAATTATTTACAATTATGTCTTTGTGGTGGTTTATGTCTTATATTCCATGAAAGCCTGCCTTTAATTTTAGTTCCAAAACCCTAACTTTGCTAACCTATATTCTTCTTTGTCAAACCCTTCTGTTGATTCAGAAGAACATAAACTACTTCTTTAGTCTGCATTGTGACAACTTTGCTGTGTTTATCTTTGAACTGGGCTTTTATTATTTTTAGAAAACCTGTGAGCCTCTGATGTATCATTACATATGCAGTTTTATGCTGTTCTTAATTAATAAACAGAACTGAATTAACTGGTTGAAAACAAGCTTTTTATTTTTGTTAATAGAAATTTTTTGTGATTAATTTAAGCTAAATGGAAAGAATCTTTTATAAAAAAGTGATGTTTACCAAGAAGCTTGTATCCAGTTATTTAATTTGACTAGAAAACCAATTAAAATTAAACTAGTTCAATCTTCTGAGTGTTGGGAAGGCTCAAGGTGCATCACTGGTCTGAGTTGTCCAACTACCTCAACTGAAATTAAAAAAAATTGAGTCTCTAATGGAAATTCTCTGCCCTGTAAAAGTCCGTATCCTTCACAGTTTCTGTACTTTATATCATAGGCAGTAAGAAAATTAGCATTACAGGGTAAGGCTGATGTACATACATACATATGAAGACTCTAAGCAAACACCATTGTCAGCAGAAATTTAGTCCCAAACCTTTAGCCTGCCACCTGGATTTCCACCTAATGATAATATAGGTAAATTCCTGTGTGTGTTAATCGTGACAGTGGACCAAGGCCATGCTTTAGGATCATTTTACATATTCATTTTGCAATTGCAGAGATGTGGTATTTAACCAAAATGAGGTTATGAAGATCTTGACTCTTATGCATAGCCTAAGCTATCAGCATAATGGGATGAACTAGCTACTTATGTCCAAATTCAGCATTTTGTCTATCATAGTGATATAATCTCTATTATTATGGTTTCCAGATCTATCTTTTCTTTCATATCACAGGTAGCACTGTGACAGCCCCATTTCTCCACAAATTACAATAGATGCTGGAGAGTAAGCAAGACGTAAAATGAAGACATCAAAATTACTATAATTAAGTGATCATTAATGTCTATAAATGATAATGGGAACATTTCAGAAACAGAACTAAGTAGCTATGCTATTTATTTGGATGACTTTTTAGAATACTGATATAAATCATTGAGGAAATTCCTCCTTGTTTCTGCAGGAGTTAGCATATGGGAGAGTATGTATGTTTCAGTGCATATATGAGCATGTGCATAGCATTAAGCAATTTGAGATAAATTATTGTGCATAGAATTAAGCAATTTGAAATAAATTATTGTATAGAGCTAAGTGGGATTTTTGTGTTCATGTCTATGAACAGATTGCATGCATTTCTGTCTGTTGATATGGAAAATTCAAAACACTACTTAACAGTAATTACTGACTTTGTGATACTGTTTCAACCATTGACTGGAAGGGTTAAATTGTTAAAATCAGACTGTTGATATGAATGTTTATGCAAAGTGCATTTGATTTCTGTGGATATCCAAACAAGTCATTCTTATATTTGCATATGCTGTGCATTTATACTGGCAGAATCCATTGGGATTAGTTTGCACCAAGAGAGAAAATAATAACTGTCAATACATAGTGGTGTCGTAGCAATCTTATCCTTGAGACTCTTTCAGATGGGTAACCCTGATTCCCTCTGCTTTCTTCCCCACATGTGCAAGTTTGATCACTGGGATCCCTGGCCAGTACAATCCAATTAGAATTCTAAATAGAATTAGAAAGCAGTTGCTTTCTATTCATCGCAGACTTGTAAATGGAATAAATACTCCAAAAGTTATATACATGTCTGTAGTTGCAAATGGTACTGAGTAAATTCTGCCACTGACATAGTGACAGAAGTTTCAAAAGCTTCTGCAGAACTCTCCTTCTCGATAAGGTTTTTTCTGTCTCATGCTCCTATACTGCTAGTAGCAGTGTAAAGGAAGATTAAAGCTAACCCGACTTGAAATTGGTGGCTGATTTCTGAAGATCCACGTTTAAGATGAGGATTTTTAGTGATAATCTTTGAAAAAGGTTACAGGGGAATGTCAGAAGAAAACATGTGAAATAGTAGGCAAGATTTGATGCTCAGACATCAAGCAAAACTTCTCTCAAAGTCCCTGTCGTAGAAGTTTTGAACAGTTGTTCCCTCAATTTCCCAAATTCAGGGATGTTAGGCTGACAGATCTCACTTTGTCCTGGTGTGCCTAGTTGTTAATTTGCATCATAATTGGGGTGAGATGACACTCGCAGGGGTAGACCCATGACGCAATTCCTACGTAGGCAGAGCTTCATATAACTGACCTCTTTGAGGGAACTCATGCAATCCCTGGAAAATATCTCAGGCTAGGTTATGAAGAATACTAATATTTCTGTCTTCTTCTGCTCATCTTGGTTCTATGGCAATTACTGTTATGAGAGTACCCAAAGAGATCAAACTGGTGGGAATGTGGGTGTCTGAAGCAAATTTTCTTAAATCAGTCTTTTACTTTCAGTCACAGAGCAGTCCTTTGGTACTTTCTCAGTGTAGGGGTATATCTGTTTCTTGTCTCCACTATAAATGTCCAGTCACTCTGTTAATTTTTATTCTTGGATTTTCATGTAACATCTATCACGAGGGGACTCGTGTAGCTTTATTAATACTTAGACCTACTTGATGTAATTATATTAGTACCATTGCGCCTTTTTTTTTTTTTTTTTTTTTTTTTTTTTTTTTTTTTTAATATCCTTATAGTGATGTATCTATCTCTGGAGATGTCGTGGTAGATCTTCTAAGATGTACAGTAACCTCTAGAGATGCATGCTTTTGCTCGTCTGAACACCAAGTCTGTTTTTTTGTATCAGAATAATCACTTAGTCCTTCTAATTACATCATGCCTCAAGAAAACTGTCCTTGGTGGGTTTTTTGCAGTTACCAATCCATGTTAAGAAACAGAGGAAAAAGGAATTGTAGGGAGATGAGTGGTCTGAAACCTGCAAAGAGTTTTGACTATGAGCCAAAAGAAAAAGCTCTCTGTTCACCAGTGAAATCAAAATTCAGGCTGATAACGATGAAACATACAGTGCTTGGGTTTATTTGAATTTTTTATTTATTTGGTTGATTTATTTCCAAGGAAAATTTGATGGAATCTAAGATGGGATTTTCCATTATTCATTGTCTGGGCTTAATACAAACTTTTAATAGAGCTTGTATTAAATATGGATGAAAGGAACTACTTGTAGTAAAGTTGATTCAGAGATTACATTATTTCATAGCTACAAAAATGGATCCATTAATAAGATGTCAGTATTAACCTGTGTGTTACTTGCTATATAGTCAGATTTAGATATCATCTGAAATTGGTTGGAGTAATTTTAGACAGATGGTTTTGCTCTTTTGAAGGCCCTTTATGGTACACGGTATCATTATGCTGTGCAATGAATTCTCGAGCATGAGTTTGTCTTCACCCAGCACTCTCCTTAAAGGGCAGCGCTTGTGGCTGTGCTTCTGAGTGGTGTCCTTTCCTGCTCCCCTTTGCTCTCAGACAGCAATAATTTATGCCGTCTGTCCTGGTTCCGGCAGGGATAGGGTAAATTTTCTGGCATGGGACACAGGTATTCCATACCATGTGAGCCATGCCCAGTCTATAGAGGAAGATGGCCGGGGGAGGGGGGGGAAGTGGCATCTGGGGAGCGGGCTGGGGCTGCCCGGCATCCGCTCAGTGAGCGGTGGTGCACTAATCGTGTGTGTACATTCCTCCGTCAGTGTTATTGTTGTTGTTCTGCTTCTCCTGTGCTGTTGTGTTAAACCGCCTTTATTTCAACCCACGAGTTTTGCCTTTTTCCTCTGATTTTCCCCCACTACCGTGGGGTTTGAGCGAGTGGCTGCGTGGTTCTTTGTTGCCGGCTGAGGCCAAAGCATGACACCATCCTTACAGTGGTTACAGATTGCCTCCTCTCTCTTTGTAGCAGGCAGGCTCTGTGCAGAGGAGCCACCACAGTCGGTCTCTGCTCTCCTCTACGTGGAGGGGAATAAACCACCTTGCAGGTCTTTGATCCTCTTGTCTGGCACCTACCCCATGATGAAAGAAGCCAGATCTCGAGGCAGGTTTATCCTCTGCTGTCAGGTCATGAGGAGGCTGGTGGCCACAATGAGTGAGAAAGCAGGAGAGTCTCTGGCTCACCCAGCTCTACCCGTCCTACCTAGAAACCTTCACATGCTGCAGTGTGACCCTTGTTCAAGAGAGCACAATTGTATGACCCTTTCACTTAGTTCCTTCCTTCCTGCAAGTCCTGTCAAACTAATTGCTGTCCTTAGGTGCCAAAATCAGAACTTTGCATTTAAACGAACAGTGGCTTGACAGCTGGAACATAGATATTGGTCCTTGTTGCAGCCTGCCTAGCTGCACCTGCAGTGATTCGAGGCCTCTAGGCCACTACTGAGCTTGTATAAATCAGATCTGCAAAAGAATGAGGGGAGGGAGATTTCATTGTCTTCTGTACCATATTGTTTAGAAATGCGTCCAGAAAGGCTTAGGGAAAAAAAACCCCAACAAATAAAAGGGACTGAGTGCCCAGTGTTGTACAATCTACCGTTCTGCTTGTCTATTTGGTTTTCTTTATTTTCTTCAACCATATGACTAACCTCACCTCTTTGTGTTCAACAGCTGAACAAAATGCACAGTGCTATATTCAGAAGCACCCACTCATTCCTTACAGCTTTTATGACAAAGCTGTCCCTCCACATGTCCGTGTTGGCCTCTGACCCTACACGTTTACTTCAAGTAAACATGCCAGATGGCAGAGAAAAGTGGTAGGGCAAAGAACAACCCTCTGGGGGCCAGGAGTCACTAAATCCTTCTCCACAAAGCAAACTTAAAAGCAACAATTTCAACAAATGCCTTAGAGCAAGTTCACAGCTAGAATGAAAGGGAGATGGAGAAAAACATAAGCAAAAAAAATCCCTGACCCAACTCTCTTGTTACATATTTTGTTTTCTGTACCACCATCTACATTAGTAGTAAAAACAAATAAAAATATGAGCTATCATTAGGAGAGACAGACAGATGGACTGAGTTTTTAGGCAGAGAGGTGGAGGCGGGCTTGCATTTGGAAATAAGCATTCAAATCTGGAGCTTGAATGTGGCAGTGACCCCTGCAATATTTCCCGTGTCCCTCTCCCTCCACGAGGGCACTGTCAGAAGAAAAGGGGTGAAGTGCTGCTGTTGCTGATGAGCCTGTCGCTCTCCCTTGTGCAAAGGAAAAAGCTCAAATCAGGGAACACCTTGTACTCGTGGGGCTGTGGCATGCTGCCAGTGATCGTGTAACGGTGATAGGCGTTGCAGAGAAGAGTGATGTAGAGAACAAGAGGAGCAAAGGTCAAGGAGTGAGAGGTACCTCCAATTAGCCCATCCAACACAGCAGGGGGAAGCAGACACATTTTATGATGTAGGTTGCAGCCCCAGCTAACTGGCCTGGCACAAGATACTATTTCTACTGAGAGACAGAGCTTCCCTGACACGCCTTGGTCATCATCCCAGCAGCTTTGCCCTTCTTGTGGTTTGGCGGACAAGACGGAAATGCATTCAGTTCATTAAGCTTTTCAACTTCATCCCGAAGTGGATGCAGATTCATCTCCTCAGCCCACCTCTTGTTTGCGGCCTTAGAACCAAATCCTGTACGTTTATTCCCATTTGGATGATTCAGGCTGGGACACAGCAGCTTTTATTCCAGGTCCAGGTGATGATTTGGTTGCCTAGATATGGAATCAGGTGCCTTAAAATAAGTCCCTCTGCAGCATCCTTCTTTTCTGAAATATTATGGACGCCCTGACCCATGCAGAAAAGTCAACACACCTCACAGTTCGAATGCAGCCTTTATAACTAGTTCTCTGAAAAACTTTTTTTCCCTGTCAGCCCCAGAGCACTTGACTGTAAGAGGTAAGTAGCCATTTATTTTTCTTTTGCTTTCCAGGCAGAGAGGCAGGAACGTTCAGAGCAGAATTGCCTTCTTAAGGCCAAACCACAAGCCCTGCAGCACCTCAGCTGCTCCCCTCCCAAATGCCTTTGCTGTGTCCTGAAATTCCCTGGGGAGGAAGGGAAAGTTGGACGGGGATTCAGGCTGCTCCCCACGTAGCTGACCATGGGCTACTCCCTCTGGTTCATGCACAGTTCATCTTAGGTCCTCCTGCTGTCATCTTTTTTCCTGACTGATGCTTTGCTCTGTAATTTTAAACTGTCTCACTTCTGCCAGCAATCTTTGTTTCAAAGAGATAGCTATGAATATGACAAGACCAGGGGACCTTGTCCTGCATCTAATCTACCTACATGTAGTTCAGCTGTTTTCCCTGAAATGATGTCATTGAGCCCTCCTGACGATCTGGCCCACAAACATATTGTTTTGAAAAATAACTACACCTGCAAGTTCCCTAAAGTAAGCAAAAGAGCACTTTCAGTAAGGTTTTTAAATGTTCCAATATGCATTAAACACACTCCATACTTCAGAAGAAAAATAATTAACTTTTTAAATACAAACACCTCATTCTTCCCAGGACAGATTTAACTGCTGATATTTCTTAAAATTGGGAATTGCAAACTTTTAATTACAATAGTAAAGAGGCATGGAGATACTGTCACACTCCTTTAATTAAAAGGAGACATTCCCTCCTCCCTTATTTATTATATAAAATATTTTTGTTTTTTAAACAAAATCTAGACTTAGTAATTGTTATTTCATAGGCTTATGTTAGATTAAGAAATTGCCTTTGATCATTTAATTTCATGATTGTGCATAACTACATGATTTTGCTTATGTACGGCACATGATTGTGCAAAAGATCTGTAATTATTTGTTGTGATAATGTGTGCTATATTTAAACACAAGTCTCTAATAAAGCAGGACAGCTGTTTAGCAGAATCAACTCTGAAAGACCCCTTGAGCATGCTGAAGCACAGAGGCAAAGAGGACACATGCAGGTGTTAGCCTTATTGTGCCATCTTCTGCTGAAATGTCTTCCAATATGGTTGTCATGAGTGATGTAAAAGAAACAATGGGACAAAACTTGTGGCAAGAGGACGTGGAGTCTGCAAGTCATTGCAAATCGCTTTTAGATGATATAGCAATGATGTCTGTAAGGAACCAACAAGACAGGGGATATGTTGGCACTTCCCTGGTTTAGCTCTCTTAAAAAACATGGAGATGCATTTGGAAAGGTTGCTTTATCTCTTCCCCATTTTCTGTACACCCATCTTTCATAAGCCCCCAAACTGCAGTCAGCCTCTTTTCTTAATTAATTGCCTAATGCAGCCTTCCTGCTTCTGAGCTATTAAGATGCACTTGAGATACTTGAGATAACCTCACAGGAAGGTTAAAAGCTTGCCTTTTTGAAAATGAAAGCAGAGATTCTCATATAATTACACAATGGCATGGGCTGGATATTAAAAAAAGCATGAGCTGTCATGGGACTTGAAATAGAAATGTAGCACTACCAATATTCTGGGATCCCAAACCTTCTCTGAAAACTAGAGCAGCTAGCAAAATACCCTGCTGGTGTTAGTGGAGTGCTGCAAGAGGAGCATTAGCGCCATGTCACAGCCCTGCCTCTAGGGTGAGGGTCAGGATTCATTAGCCCTCCAGGACAAATCAGAAATGCCCCTTCTGGAGACAGAAATTCATGTGAGTTACTGTAGTCATTCAACAGTGACCAAACCTCACTATGGCATCTGACTTGAGAGGCACTGGAGGGAGAGTGGGGGAATGAATATTAGACAGCAACCTGGAATGATAACGTTAAGGCAAAGGTCTTTCAGGCCAAGTATTTTACTGTGAAGAATGCAAGTTTATGTCCTGTTGCCAATTTGCATCTACTCCTTCTCATCTTTTTAGTGTTGGATTTTTTGTCTTCTACCTGTAAGCAAAG
Source organism: Burhinus oedicnemus (assembly GCA_008921705.1). Taxonomy (NCBI): domain Eukaryota; kingdom Metazoa; phylum Chordata; class Aves; order Charadriiformes; family Burhinidae; genus Burhinus; species Burhinus oedicnemus. Next base: position 212,675 of record VFFE01006523.1, on the reverse strand, counting down.
GAAAAGGTGCACCGCTATGCAACTATTGTTTTCTCGGATATGAAGCTTCTCATTTAGCTTTGGCTGAACAGTGTTTCTGGTTACTTGGCCACCAGCCAAATGCTATAATTAGGGATTTACTGCTCCCTTAGTTATAACAGGGCTAAGTGTTAGTGCAGAGAGCACTCCTGTGTTGTGTTTGCTCTTGAAATGCAAGTTGTTTGCTTGCTGAATCTCCTTTTCCCCATAGCTTTTGCAGAGGCATGGAGAAGCTGAACTGGACAGAGGCTGGCCAGTGGTTGTGGGCAGTTTTGGAGGGGTTCTTGAGTGGTGAGGGTTAGGATGAGATGAGGGAATTACGCAGGCTGTCTCCATGGGAGTTGCCTCCAGGTGGCTGGTCTGCTGCCAGAAGAGCTGTACCTCTCCTTACACATTTGTAGGGCATTCATGCTAGCAGAGCAATGTGTTGGCCTACGCACAGTGATGTGCCTAGCAGAGGTGATGAGAAATCAGTTCCCCAGGCAAGAACTCAGGAACCACTGAGATGAACTTGTTCAGGGGAGCAGGAGCTTTGAGCTTTGCTCTGCAATGAGAAGTTGTGAGGTGTGGGAGTGGGGAAAGCTGAACAACATGGCGGGGCATGTTAGTGGCTGGGTTTGAGCAGAGGACAGAGGATGTCATGTTCAATTGATTGCGAGGATCAATAATACGATTTTCCTCAAACATTGCCATAAAAATTAAAATTGCTCTCCCTGCATTGATATTGTTGTCCCTGGGCTAGAAACTATCATCCTCCTAGGAAGAGTGAATCTCATAAGAATATGTGAAACCAAATACAGTTAGAAGTAAAAATCCTGATAAAAATAGAACCATCACAGACATTTTACAATATTGTAGAAAACAGTAATCAAGCTAAAATAAGGTGCTTGGAAACTTGAATGTTTTCCTTGCGGGAAAGGTGCCCGAACTACTCAACCTTCCAATCCTTATACCTAAAATTACTGATGAAATTCTCATAGTAAAATTAATAATTGATACACCATAATAGTTTTGTATCTTAAAACACTTGGCTGAGATTGACGCAAATGGTTGTAACTAGGGAATGCTCAACGCCGCTAGTGCCCAGCGGTTGTTAGCTAAATAGAAACATCACTCCTGGGTGTCCCAGCACTTCTAAGCATCCAAATACCACGAATAAATCAGTTTCCTACTGTACAGTGAGCTATATTTGGAACAAGTTTATTTGTAGAAATTGTAGCTTCAGCTGCTTGTGCATTTATGGAAAATGAATAGAAGCTTTACCACTCAATAGACATTTTAATGGCAAAAAGTTGCTTAGAAATAGAGCTGGTCAAATGATATCCACAAATAACCTATCTGCGGTTCTTTCTCCTATCAGTGTTTTAATAAATTCTGGTTCTTAAAACTTGCAAAGCATTATTTTAAATAATGGTACCCCACGGTCTTTCCAATAATCTGAAAGCTATAGTAGAGATCTTGCAGGACTGGAAGCTGCTGTTTGGTCTGCTTATTTTGTTAGCAGGGGCTTTTGGGTAACATCCATTTATTGCAAAGTCAATGTCTTGGGCCTTTGACCTTCAAAGGCTCTAGATTGTCTTTTGATATATGATGGTTCAACACTTGCAAGGCTGTGGCACCTACTTGAAAGTATTGGGTCGACACCTGTTATATGTTTAGAAATTGCTGTTTTATTCCTTGTGATTTATATATAGCCATCCCACATACCACAGAAGTAATGAGCACAGCTAAGGCCATTTTACTTCCTTGCCCCTATTAACCTCTCTGAAACACAGGGAGGGAAGAGATGGGATCACAGGCTTGTCCCTTTGTGCACTGCTCAGCAATACAGGCTGCTGGCAGCAAGTATGAATTGCATAGTGCACCTGCTTTCAGCACACTGCTGGGGTCTGAATGGAATTTGTAAATTTTCTTGGTAAATGTCTGATGTACCTTCTTCAGAAGCAAATACTGGTTCAGTATGGCTCTACATGATGCATTGGCTTTGCTTGTGGTGTCTGGAAGAAGAGAAGAGAGTAATATCCTTCAGTTTTGCTCCTCACCAGAGAGGAGACCAGGAGACTGTAAATTGCTAGGAAAGAAATAGAAGATGAAGAATTCACATCTTGGTGCTATCCCAAGACTGACTGTGTTCTGTTGTGCTTTGTTTTTTTTTCTCCAGATGCTCCTAATCCGTGCTTTACCATTCCCATCTGACATATTGTTGACCCTAGGACCTACACAAATCATGACATTTAAAGTAAAAGAAAAGGCTGAAATCTTTTTTACTGCCTCCTGAGCCCTGGAGTCCTGGTGAAAGAGCGACTTACTACTTGTTTTCACGTTTTCTTTCACAAACATGAAAGTCAGGGACTTAACTTAGCGAAATGAGATTTTCCCATAATGCAAGACTGCAGGAGCTGCATTTTGAAAGAAACCAACAAATTGTAAGCAAGCAGTGAGTGGTGCCAACCTATTGAATCACCAGACCATCTCTGAATGTCATTTTTGTTCCTTTACTTCACAGAGTGTAGAGGGTTTTTTTCAAGTCCAGGTCTGTTTGTAAAGTGCACGTTCACCTTTTGGTGGAGATTGTTACAAGTGTACAGACTGTAATGAAACCAAGGATTTTTTCCTATGTGCTTCTCTGTACAGCACCTAGTACATTGGGTCCTGATGCAGATACTGGTGCTTTGAGGGCACTATGCCAATTAAGTAATGATATTTAAATTGCTGCTATACCATAACAACTCAACTATAAGGGATAAAGTTGCTTCCTAAATCTTGTTAAAGATCTTCTATTCAGGCTATTAGCAGACAGCAAAGAATATACAAAGCAATGGAAACCCCACTGTATCCCAGACAAATCAGCATTTGCAAGCGCAGATGATTTTTTCAGTTTCTTATAGCTTCGAGTCTTTTTCCACTGTTTTTTGTTTGTTTGTTTGTTTTTTCATTAACAATACTACTGACCTTACAGACTCAGAAATGGGCTGGATGGTATCCTATAAATCCTCACATAGATGATACAGACATAAAGGTGAAAAAGCAATTGGACAAAAGACTGTGGAGAGACAAGAATAAAATTAGCGAAAAGCAGTTACGTTAACTCCTAGCAGGTTTTTCAACCAAGCCAATAGTTCCTCACATGCAACCACATTTAAGGGAGCTGGCAAATCCAGCAGTATGAGAATAGACCATCATCCATTACCGGTGTGGGATTATTTACTATTCCTTCCAGGAACATGTCCAGACAAATACATATAAAGGCAATCTCAACCAGTAAGATATATCCATTTTTTTTGTGTCATAAGCTTTTTGGTATGGATGGTTTGAGGCATGGCCATTTCAACAACTCGGTGAGAATGGTTATCAGCTCAAGTCTTTGCCACTCTTTTTGTGATGGCAAAGGATATGGCTCCAAAGTATGTAGCTTTGCTCTCAACCTAAAATCATCAGAGGCTCCTCAAATCACTGTTAGCTCTATGTGCACAAAAGCACAACATCCCTTTTCAGTGGTACAGCTCCAGTGACATATCTGTTTAGAATTGCCTGTGCTTATTACATGAGACATACCTGCTGCTGAAGCCTTCATGTGTATTTCATCATAGAAACAGAAAAGTAGTTTTGGAAAAGACCTTGGGAGGTGCTTTAGTTCATCTTTTTCTGCAAGGCAGATCCAAGGCAGGATCCTGCAGCCCCACTGCAGATCCCCCAGACCACCTAACCCTGTGCTTTAATATCTCTTATCACTAGAAGTTTTTCCTGGCATCAAACTTTAATCTCCCACTGCAATCCAAGCCCATTACTTCTTGTCTCTGTAACAGAAGAGAGCAGGTTTGTTTCCTTTCTTTCTCTTACAGCTACTTTTAGTATATTTCCATTAAGAAATGTATACCTCTCCTTTGTTTTCCTTCTATAAACCAAACTTTTCTACTTCCTTCAGTATTTTCTCCTACCTCATGTTTTGTAGAACTGCCATTAGTTTTCTCTGGTTCATCTCCATTTGATAAACGTCTTCTGTTGTGCTCTGGCTGAGACCCTGTTATTTCTGAGTAGAGTGGAAAGATTGCTTTACACATCTTACTGTCAACTCTCCTCTTCTTTCTATACATCTTCCGTGGATATTTGCCTTTTTTGAAACAGCACATCATTGTTAGCCTGTTGTTTAATTTACAGTTTACTGAAACTCCCATGTCTTCTTCTTCAGCAGATCTGCTTAGTCAATTCTTCCCTATCAGACAGCTGCAGGATTGATTATTCTTGTCCAGATGTAAACTTCATGTTAGTCCTGTTCGATCAGATATGTTCTCTAATTTTTCAAGACCACTTTGGTTTCTAGCTCTGTTTTGCTCAGTGTACATGTAGTCCTTCCGAGCTCTGTGAATTCAATAACCACACTTCAATTAAAAAGTTGAATAATATCAAACACACACTTGCAGAACGTTCAATTCTTCCTTCACATTTGATAGTGCACCATTGATAACTACCTTCTTTGACTACTATCTGCAATCTGCCTAAAAGTTTTACTTGGTCCTGTAGTGGTTTCATATTAACTATGATTTTCTTGCTTGTTCCTAGAAAGGTCTCAACTCAAGAGCTTTAGTGAAGTGAACAGCTAACACCTATATGCTCTCCTGTATCTATGAGGCATACTCCTCTATCGTAGAAGAAAATTAGTCTGATTTGAGAAAATTTGTTTTTGGCAAATCCACACTGGATGTTATTCATATCTTTGTTTCGTTCTACTTGCTTTGTTTGAAGTCAAGTTCATGCTTGATCATTTCTTTCGAAGATTTTCCAGGAATGAAAATAAAACTGAAATTTCCTGGCTTGCCTTTCCCTCTTACACCCATTAATAATGATAGACACGTTACCTGCACTTTTTCAACCCTTTGAAATCTTATTTGGCCTCCATGGTTTCTTAAAAATCACTGAATAAACTGAAAATATTTTCTTCATTGGGACCAGTGAATTTGTAAACATAATTTATCTAAACCTTCTCCAACCTATTTTTTCTCTATTTTGGTTTCTTTCTGCTTTATCACTGGTTTGCTGATAGCAAACTTGTAATAGCTGAACTATGCAATGAAACTAAGCTCCAAAAGTCACTAATAATGACTTTAATGCAAGAAATAAGAAAACCCCATCAAGTAAAAAAGCAGCTACGCTGATCTGCTGGTAACATTCCCCAAGTCTTCCAACTTGTTTATTTCTTCACTAAAACCTGTTAGTGTATTTAGGTGTTGGCTTACGGGGTAATGTTCTCTCATTATGAATTGCATGCATTTCTCCTCAGTTTTCTTGCAGTGATTTTTTTTATGTCACTGATTCTCTGACTGTGATTTGAAATCAGATAAGGTACTTACTGTCTTTTGTAAAACTAAAAGAAAATAGTGTAGCTCTAATGTTTAATACCAGGATGCTTTTTGTGGGTAATTCAATCCAAATGGTGGGTTTGCTATGGTCTCTGAAAGCCCAAATCTTTCTTTGGAGTAAAAAGAAACAGTAACAGCTCAGAGCCCTTGAGTTAAGTGTGGCAGTATTTAGAGACAGAGTTTGTATGAAAATCATGGATACACTGTAAGTGAGCAACACATTTCTAATCTTGAATGTAATAAGACCATTTTTCTGAAGCTGATAGATGGAACAGTGCATTTGTAAAAAAGCATGCTTGTAAATTTTACGTGGTCTCTAGATTCCTGTAGATAGGTGGCTTTATTTATTTTGGGGTCCTGAAGCAAAATTAATATCAGCAATGAATGCTTTTAGGCTGGAATGATCGCTCTGAAGAGTATAACAAACACATGCAAAAGCCACAGCAAATTTTTTTTAGAATTTGGAAACTTTACATTTTCATCACATTTTTGATTGCCTGTGCCCTTTAAGTTATTCAATTTGGGAACCAAAGCAGAATCCACGAATGGTAAAGAGACAGAGTATTTGCAATGTGGGGCTTTCTCAGAGTTAATGCAAAACAATGCTCTCCATGGTGTGCCTGGGAATAATTATGCTTGGTTATGCAGAACTGCTTCCCCAAGCCATTACTTGAAAGATTTTTCTTTTCTCACTTGTGGTCATGCTTTTTTATGTTTTATATAAAGCAAAGCATCCTTTTCACCAGCTGAAAATAAAATCATACTGTATTGGGTGCAAGAGGGCAATGGGGCTCCTCTATATGAGAGAAAGTATTAAATTCTGGACAGACTGGATCGATGGACTGAAGCCAATTATATGAGGTTTAACAAGGCCAAGTGCCGGGTCCTGCACTTGGGTCACAACAACCCCAGGCAACGCTACAGGCTTGGGGAGGAGTGGCTGGAAAGCTGCCTGCCAGAAAAGGATCTGGGGGTCCTGGTGGACAGCCGGCTGAACATGAGCCAGCAGGGTGCCCAGGTAGCCAAGAAGGCCAACAGCATCCTGGCCTGTACTCAGCACTGCTGAGGCTGCAGCTTGAGTATTGTGGTCAGATTTGGGCACCCCAGTATAGGAGGGACATTGAGGTGCTGGAGCGTGTGCAGAGAAGGGCAACGAAGCTGGTGAGGGGTCTGGAGAACATGTCTTCTGAGGAGCGGCTGAAGGAATTAGGATTGTTTAGTCTGGAGAAGAGAAGGTTGAGGGGAGACCTTCTTGCTCTCTACAACTACCTGAAAGGAGGTTGTAGTGAGATGGATGCTGGTCTCTTCTCCCAAGTAACAAGCGATAGGACAAGAGGAAACAGGTTCAAGTTGCACCAGGGGAGGTTTAGGCTGGACAGTAGGAAAAAATTTTTCATGGAAAGAGTTATCGAACATTGGAACAGGCTGCCCAGGGAGGTGGTTGAGTCACCATCCCTAGATGTGTTTAAAAGTCGTGTAGATGTGGTGCTTAGAGACATGGTTTAGTGGCAGACCTGGTAGAGTAGGGTTAATGGTTGGACTGGATGATCTTAAAGGTCTTTTCCAACCTAAATGATTCTATGATTCTATGAAATTCCTCCTCATGTTGTGATGAAGGCTGTGTAAATGGGTCTTTTTTTCTCCCAGAAGCAATTATTTAGTGTAATAAACTATATCTGTAGGAGACTGTAAACCTCCACACAAACCCAACCCCTTTCCTTGTTGCCTGTTGATTTCCAGCTTTTGCTGCCCAAAGAGCAGCTCTATTTATGTTGCTCATCCTGTGAGGTCAGAGGGCTGAGGGCCTGCCAGGGAAGCCACTCTCCAGACTGGGTACCAGTAAGCCACAGGGAACCACCAACATTTTTCCACTGCAGAGATGGAGGGTGTCCCCTCTGCAATTTCCTTGTGTTACAGTTGGTGGGTGTAATTCTTACATGACGATGTTACTTGTGTTTCTCTCCTGACCCAACGGAAAGAGGCACTATACCTAAAATTTCAGCTAGAAAAAAAAAGAAAATTCGGCTGGTACTAGCATGAAGTGATGGGACGTGGTTTAAATGCAACTGCATGAAAAATGATGAGCAGGGGAAGCTACCCCTTGAACAGTGCCTGGGAAAAAAATAACAAAATCCTTTCATATAGTCTGGTCCATTTTAAACTGCTAAGCAACAGATTCACCTACAATTTATGAAACCAAGGGAGACAATGCTCATGCTGATTAAAAAGGCATGAGTTGGGTCTTTCCCATAGCTGTGCCATTTACACCCTGAAGTTCTTGTCCCCTGTGTGGCTAAAGAAGGTTTATAATTTCACCAAAGTCATATTTTCACTCAAACAAATTGCATTTTCATTCAAACTTGTGAAAATATTTCTTTTCAGGCGATGAATGTCAAATACAAAGAGAAAGTGCAGCCACAGAGGGACCAAGGAAAGGTATTTTCCTTGCCAAATTTCAGTTAAAGGATAGAATGGCTGTAAGATTTATTTTATTTCTATATACTATTATGGATGTTTAAATTCACGCTAGTTGTTTACAAGTGCACTGGAAGCATGGACCTTGGCAGGACGTGTGGACTGCAAGTATAAAATAGAGGTCAATCCTTTCCATCCATAGTCAGCAGCCTGGAAGACATGATGTATATTAACTAAGACATGGAGAAGTGGTGAGGTTGAAAGGAGCAGAAGAAACAAAATCAGCGGGTGTGACAACACCACCAAAACTCAAAACCTTAGCAGGTGACTTAGAACTTTTGAGTGTTGTGATTTATCCAAAGTATGTGGAAAGAAGTGGATGACCGAAAAATCTCACCTTCCCGTTTTTTATCGTCTTAAGTTTCTAGACTTCACAGTCATAATGAAAAGTTTGTAATGCAACTGGAAAATGAGAAATAAAATACCCACAACTCACTGAACTAAATTCAAAATACATCAAGTTGGACTTGATGATCCTGATGGGTCCCTTCCAACTTGAGATATTCTATGATCCTATGATAAAAGTCCTAAGATATATTTGTTTATTAAAGAACCTTCCACATTATTCTAAGAAAATCTTAGTTTTCTGGGCAGAGGAATATACTTTTGTGTTGGAATAGAGCAAATAGATATTACTTTTGTTTTCTTACTGCTTGGAAACTGCCCTGAAATTAAAATATAAAAAGAAAAACTTCCTTTGGCAGGTCTTAAGCCTGTATGTTAGCCCAAATTCAATAAACATGAGCAACTGAAATATACATATTTTGAAAACATTAAATCAATTGCAACTGTTTCTCATAGCAACACTGTATTTTAAGAGATAGTATTAATAACATTTATTCATTGTAACTTAGCAAAGAGTAACATTTCCTCTGTTACAGCAATGTAGAAACTGACAAATTAATTCCTTTCTCTCCCATCTTGTTCCCTCTAAGAAAGAAACAGGCAGTAAAAGGTGCTTAGAGTCTGAGAAAGGGGCAAAGAAGAGCAAATATGTTAATAACCCTGAAAAACTGGAATATTCAAATATGAGTGGGAAGAAGGAGGTGAAAAACACAGAATTCCCTTGGGAAAGGGCCAAAGAAAAATAATTTAGACATGTTCCTTGCTAGAAAAGGGATTGTCCTTTACTATAATTTTTGCTAAAAGTCCTGACAGATTTTGTCTATTCTGCTCCTGCAGTTTTCCTGAGAATTCTTAATAAACTCAGTACAAGTTGCATTCTTAATACAACTCCATACAGCAGAGACAAAGGGCAAAAATCTTCACTCTTCATTGTATCAATAAATGCAAAACACATTTGTCAGGTAGAGTTATTGATTTCCTGTGAAACCTGTGGAGCCTATGGGGCAAATTCTGGCTAATGGATTTTAATTTTCATGGGAGATTTGTCATGATTCATTCTTTCATGCAAATGAACTTTTAATTCTAACATTTATTTTCTTTTTTCCCTGCTCAGTGGCACCCCCTTAAAGGGGAGGAAGATACTGAAATAGTGAAGTGCTTTTTCTAGGAATAAGCAATATGGCAATTTGTAGTATATTTTTCTTATAGTTGACTATCTTCTACAAAATGTCTGTGCTTTCACACTATTTCTTTTGCTTTCTTCATATTGGGCTTTGCTTACTTTCCATTGAATTCCACAAGCAATTTTTTTTACAGTAACTCCATGGCAAATTCTCTGGAAAAAGAGAATGACATACTGTCTTATATTGTAGTGACAGGGATTACTTTGTGTCTCTTTGCAAGATCTTTTTGAGACCACAAAGATATAAATAGATATCTTAATGAGTTACAGGTATATTAGTTCATTATTACGTCAGGAATATTTGATAAGCTCTTGATAGCATGGTTACAATAATGTGTATCACCTATACAGTGATGTAAGATAAGTTTTCTCTCTATGCAAAGCTATTTATTTTTCCTTACCTCTCTTTTTAAAGCCCATTTTAGGTCAAGAGCTGTTATACTCTCACCATGTTTTTTTTCAGAAAACATGACTGGTTCTTCTGTTTCCTTCATTAAATTTAGTAGAGGATATGTGCCTGGACCACAAAAATCAGGATCCATTTTTACAGGGAATCAACCCTTTGACAGCAGCGTGGCTGAGAGGCAAGTGGTGTGGGACTACCCTGTCACTTCTCAGCACAACCGCTTTGAGATGGCAGATGATGCCTACTGCTTTTATGTTTTGTGTAAGGGACGCACCTCCCACTCCAGTCTTTGTTATGCATATTACAAGAGCAGAGGGTTTAATTTTAAGTCAGACAAGAGGGAAAACTCACCTCAGCCATATTAAAGCTGGGCTAGTATATTCTGAATGTCATCAGCAAAATGTCTTCGTAATGATGTAGCATTCATGTTTATGGTAGTGTGAATTAACGAGGTTCATTATTGGAACAATGTTGGCTTGGGTGTATTTAGTTGGGTTATTTTAATACTAACAGAAATTAATAAAAATACTAATAATTTTCAAGATGTCTGAGTCTTACAGTGTCTTCTCTGTTCTTTTGCAGCCCAGCATTGCATAATGCTATTGAATTATGCCATTAAAGTGTGAAGAAAGTTACAAAAAATCAAACTATGTAGCTTAACAGTATTGTTCTCGCTTGATTAGGAAGGGCTTTTGTATTGTAAAGCAGATGTTTGAAATGGAACAAGGGGAACAGGCTGAATACACACGGTAAAAGAAGATTATAAATTGTGGTGCATTTCAAATAGAAATAAAAGTATAGACAGATGAGGGAGACAACATACACTGTTATTCTATATGTTACTGTACAAGTCACCTTAAACCATTGCTCTGTATAGTCTGCAGGGGTTGTCAAAGCAAGTACACAAGAAAAAAGTGAAGTAACTGCCTCACTATGGCTTCACGCAACGACATTTCGCAATACTGCAAAATCAAACAATGTCCTTTCTGACAATGTTACAAGAAGAAAAGCAAAGATTCAGAATTCAAATGGCAAACATCCAGCCTCCCAAAGTTTGAATTTTAAATTGATTATTTACGTAAGATATTCTTGTAGCATTTGCCCTTCTGGGTCTATAACTATATCTGGGGAAACAGATTATCCCACATCTGCCTGCTGCAGGGCTATGACACTTTTTCCTGTAGCATATGGTGTTATGAGCTACCATCATAGACAGGATATTGAGCCAGATGGACAGGTCGTGTACAAAACTGTAGTTTATGTGAGGATGTGCACAAGCTTAAGAGGTGATTTTTGGCATGACAAGTATTACTGAAAATATTCCTCTGTAGAATCTTTCTTAGGTAAAGTGTAATAACAGTGTTTTCTTCTAATGACTTTGAGTGCACACACATTTTCTTTTTCCCCACAGTGACAAGCAACAATTTCCTTCTACCTTTTGTCCTGGTGCCAGTTTTTACTGTGCTTGTCATTTAGTAGTGTTGAATGTCCAGACTATTGATTCCATTGAATTTGAGGTACATCTTTAAAAAAATCTGCAGGTCTGTTTTCTCATAAGTTGGTAGAAAATGCATATCTGTCCATATAATTGCAACCTGTTATTAAAAATAAGAAGAGTTCTTATGTCTAAAATGGGACAAATACTTTGAAAACCCTCTGTAATGTGTTTTTTGATTACCAGAGATTAGTTGGCACTGGTACTTGCTTCTTGTAGATGGCTGTAAAATATCAGCATTTATCAGTTAACTGCTTTTGCTGACTTTCCATGGAAAACAACAGAATGGTGGTCTTGAGCACATATCAATTTCAGTAACTATATAATTGTGTGCACAAAATGATGTGCGTATATATATAGACAGAAATGTATGTTTTTCAGTTTGTATGTGTGTCTGCATACATACATACAGCTACATATGAAATCTATACATTTTTCGTTTTGTTGAGGACTGCTGGTACCATAAAGTGTCCTGGTTTTCCAGAGAGATTTTTAGAGCACTCAGTAGTCTCTGAAGAGTTGATCCCACAGAGTGTGTCAAATTAGGTAACAAATCTATGTTTTAAGCTTGGGAATTTTGGAAACACAGATTCAAAAGAGATATATACACCAATTTAGTTTAGTTTCTTCTACTGTATATACATAAAGGTATCCTGTTTCTGAAAAGAGTGCACTTCTATTTTATGTTTCTTCAGACTTTCTCATCTAATTGATACAACTTCAAGGACGTCAGTTCAAGGCAATCTCTGTGTTGTATTGCATCAGCCCTTGCTTTCAAAAAATGGCTACCTACCGAAGCTTCTGAGTGAAAAATAAAAATGCCAAGATTAAATATAGGACACTCTTTGCTCAGTGCTGCCAACTTCCATATAGCTTTACTAAGAATTCAGTTCCACTAAGACCCCACAGAGTAGAAGGAATCAGAGACTGTACTGTAAACCCAAGTTTAACACGAGTCTCCTTTTGCACTGTTCCACAGTTATTTGTGCTGCAGCCGCTCTGATTCCATGGTAGATCTCTCGTCTTTTTTAAATAAGCTATGTTACCATGAGAAAAGCTGTCAGTTAGCAGTGTATATAGCGGGGAGGCAACAAGGAGAGAGCGTGCTTTTAACTCTCCAATACTTTTCTTTCCCTTTAAAACTCCAAGCACAGTCAAATGTGTCAATAAAATCTAGCTGAAATACTGCAAATAGTTCTTTTTTTTCTGCAGCAGTCAAAACAGTGTCAATACTGAGGTGAACTGACATCAAAATATATTTGAAAGCCTCGTGAATACCAATCTTTTCAGACAGGGGGTCTCTTTAAAAAGCAGTTTCTATCAAAGATTCAATTTGAACTCTTCCTTTTGCTTTGAATTATACAGAAGACATCTTTGAAGAACATGACCTGCTTTACATCATTCAAACACATAATACAAGAGAGAATTTTTCTTTTCATCTGACCCTATGGGAGATGTTTTACATCCCCAGTGCATATGCCCTGGTACTGATACAGCAGATGACACATAAATGGAGTGACATCATTCACAACTGATGATTAAATACTTCCTAGGGACTCACAAAATAGTTTTGCAGAAAATGAAAATGGAAACTAGGCAATAATTGGAGCTTTCAGGCTCCCTTATTCTTCTGATTTCACTTTTTTCCTTAACATGTTATTCCTGCATCTTGACTTTTTACAGTAGATGAAATATTAACTGTGTTGTTTACTGGTACTTTGTATGATTTAAATGATTGATTTATGCCTAAACAAGTGAAATCATGCTACTGTTCAGAAGAATATCTATTTTAGTGACCTTTCATTCAAGGACACTTTATAGCAATACTTTGAAGATATTAACCTAAAATACCCATGTGCTGTATTTTTATGTTCATTTTCCAGATAGGTAAACTGGGAGCAGAGGAGGGCAAAGGTAGTGACAGATAAGGATAGTAGAAATCATGACTCCTGGACACTGTCTCTAGCCATGACATTCAGCCAGCCCTTTAGTTTTCTTCAGTCTTGTCACACCCTTGACCTGAAAATAACATTAATTGCAGAGTCCCTGTGAGATTATGGTATACCTTCTAACTAATCAAACAATAAATACCCTAAGAAAAGAAAACATTGACAACATCTTTGGTGTGGATAATGATTCTGCATTTTGAACTTTAGAGACTGACATTGTTATTTGTTTTATTCTGAATTGCATGTGACTGTGATAAGTAGATCAAAGTGTGCAGTAACAAAGAAAGAGGCAGGTCGTTATTTTATAATTAATTCAGATTTTTCTGTATTTGAAGTTGCTTATTTGAAGTATGATAGACAGTTTACCTGAACATGTGACAAAAGTTAATCTCTCCACCCTGACCTTTGGTATACAAAAGTTGTGCTTCTAGTGGAAAATGGAATAAATACCAAGTCCTTTGGGTACTAGCTGTTTGCATTAATGTTTTCTATGCTGGATCTTAAGTCATAGATTTCCTGTCAGCAGTTCTTTATACTTGTGGTGTGTAATAGGCTGAGTTGGAAGTAAAATGCAGTGCCTAGTGCTGTCTGTGCTGACATGCTGAATATTTGTAGACCACACGTGTATGTAAAAAATAAACTTTTTTCCTCCAATTACAGTTCAGTATTGAAGCTTTGAAGGAATTGCTCACTGCATTGCTTAGGGAGTTAGTCACAATAATATCAAGAGAATTACAAACACCCATCAATGTGGCTAGAGGGACTCCAAAAAGGAAAAGGAGGTATGTGAGATTTATTGACCCATTCACCATAAAGAAATATGATAGCATAAACTTTCTGTCACTCAGCTCAGGTCTCAGATCTCCTTTTGGAGGAGAAGGGAGAGACGGAGCATAAAGCAGAAAGCTCTTTGTATTACCATGAAAATAAGGAGTGGCAGAGTGAGTGTTCCCATGACTGCGGCCCACCTGTCTACAGTTATTCTGCCAGAAGTCTTGTGTCAAAATAGTCAGTTCCTTGGGATACACTGGGCTTCATTTTGTGCCTCTATGAAGACTAATTCATTATCCTGTTTTCTTAACAGTTTCAGAATTTTTGGCTGCTTTGGTGGGCACCTACCATTGCCTTTCTCATTTAGTCAACAGAAAATACAAGGTGCCTTATACCTTCATTCCATAGGTCTATCTTCATACACAAAAATTACAGATTAAAGTATATTTTCTAGGTATATGTCACTTTAAATAGGCATGAAATTAAAAAAAACCCAAACTCTTAAAACTATTATAAATAATTACTTATGGGTTTTGAATGTATCTGGAAATTCCTGAGATTTGAACACAGTTTTGTATATATGTTTTCTAGGCCATTAACATTTTTTTAAAATTGATTTTATTATCTTTTATTTTACTTACATATTTAAATTTATTTAATTTCTCTTGTCAGAAAACAAAACTTCACCTTTAGCATAGCGATGAAACTCTGACATTTGGGGGGTGTCAATGCAACAATCAAAAATTTTTTTGGGGAAAACTATATTGTCCTTAGTACAGTCAGTAGAGTCTGCCAGTCAACCAAGCTTCCCAGTTGTGCAAGAGGAGCTTTATAATACCAAATTTGTCCCTCAGCACTTCTCTCTTATGGAGTGCCTAACACAGAAGCAGGACTTTAGGCTTCTACCTACAAAGTACTTAAGTATGTACATAACTTAAAGCTTATGAAGACTTCCATTGAGTTCAATGGGGCCATTCACATGCTTAATGTTGTCTGTCTGATTAAGTGCATAGGGAAATCGAATCTTAGCCCGGACCAGGGTGCATACCCTGATGTTGCTCTAACTCAAACAGAGATTTAACCAGAAATGGGCATACCGTGTTTTGCTTTGTTTCTTTCCATAACTAGAAAAATGCTGATTTAACTCTCCTTTGAAAAATAGTAATTTAATTTTTGAGGGAGTAACATTGCAGGAGATCGAAACTCTGCTTGGTTCTCCCTTACTTGTTTTAACTACATGTGTGAAATGAGCTATTTAGATTAATTATTAAACAAGTTCTTTTACAATCAGCTGATGTCACCCCTCCCTCCTATTGAGTGACTGGTCTCCTTGTGTTTCTGTGAAAACGTGGCTTTATTTCATGTATCAGGCATCAGGTAGTAAACGGAAAGAATTCTGTGCTTCCGAGATAGAATGGTTTTAATTAAGAAATCTTTTAGGGAGATGCTAAAGCTGACATTACCTTTCTAGCCAACAGAATGCAAACAGGCTTCTCAGTGCCTTTTCCAAAATTACCAAAAACTATCTGATAGCTTTCTGTGATGACATGACTGGCTGGGTAGATGAGGGGAGAGGAGTGGACATTGTTTACCTCAACTTCAGCAAGGCTTGTAATACTATCACCCATAACAGCCTCATAGGTAAGCTTGGGAAGTGTGGGTTAGATGAGTGGACAGTGAAGTGGATTGTGAAGTGGCTGAATGGCAGAGCTCAGAGGGTTGTGATCAGCAGTGCAGAGTCTAGTTGGAGGCCTGTAACTAGTGGTGTTCCCCAGGGGTCAGGTCTGGGTGCAGTCCTGTTCAACATATTCATCAGTGACCTGGATGAGGGGACAGAGTGTACCCTCAGCAAGTTTGCTGATGACACAAAACTGGGAGGGGTGGCTGACACACTGGAAGGCTGTGCTGCCATTCAGCGTGACCTCGACAGGCTGGAGAGTTGGGCAGAGAAGAACTTAAGGAAGTTCAACAAAGGCAAGTGTAGGGTCCTGCACCTAGGGAGGAATAACTCCATGCACCAGTACACGTTAGGGGTTGACCTGCTGGAAAGCAGCTCTGTGGAATGCAACCTGGGAGTGCTGGTGGACAATAGGATGACCATGAGCTAGCAATGTGCCCTTGTGGCCCAAGAAGGCCAATGGTCTCCTGGGGTGCATTAAAAAGAGCACGGTGAGCAGGTCAAGGGAGGTTGTCCTCCCCTGCTACTCTGTTCTGGTGAAGCCACATCTGGAGTACCATGTCCAGTTCTGGGCTCCCCAGTTCAGGAATGAGAAGGAACTACTGGAGAGAGTCCAGCTGAGGTCTACAAAGATGATCAAGGGACTGGAGAATCTCTTTTATGAGGAAAGGATGAGAGACCTGGGTCTGTTTAGCCTGGAGAAGAGAAGACTGAGAGGGGATCTCATCAATGCTTATAAATATCTAAAGGGCACGTGTCAAGAAGATGGGGCCAGACTCTTTTCAGTTGTGCCCAGCAACAGGACAAGGGGCAACGGGCACAAACTACATCACATGAAATTCTGTCTCAACATGAGGAAAAGCTTCTTTACTTTGAGGGTGGCAGAGCACTGGAACAGGCTGCCCAGAGAGGCTGTGGAGTCTCCTTCTCTGGAGATATTCAAAACCCATCTGCATGCGTTCCTGTCCAGCCTGCTGTGAGTGAACCTGCTTTGGCAGGGGGGTTGGACTATATGATCTCTGAAGGTCCCTTCCCTACCATTCTGTGATTCTGTGATCCCTGTGCAGTCCATGCTCCTAAGTCAAAGTTCCACCTATGTCTTTACTGATTCAAATCAGGGTCAATGTAATGCATAGACAGCATTTACTTTAAATTAAATAATTCCTGACATTATGAGAAATTTCTACACAAGTTTTCATGGCTATATATTATAATTTGCTAAACCCAAAAAGAGGCAAGAGCTACAATGGTAACAGAAGCAAAGAACTTTAATATACTAGAGGAGTTGTCTTTGGTGTACTTTGCAGCTACACTAACCTGGTATTTCTCTAAATGATGGTGACATATTATAGGACAAGCTGTCAGGTTGAAAAAAAAAAAGGATCATTGTTCCTTATAAAAAAATTTATTTTTTAACATGAAGTGGGGTAATTGATTGACATGAGCTTATTATAGAGCAAGGGTGGTCAAGTAAGCCCTTTCTAGTCTGTATCTTATAATATGTCCAGCACATGTGACACATTGAGAGTTCACACTACTTTGCTAGGAGCGCTCTGAAGTGTTTTAGTTATTGTGAGACTATGCCAGTTATTGGCCCTTGTGTGGAACTGTAGTCTCATAGATGGATCAAACTACAATCAACAGCAACATTTCTTGTCTGCCGAAGAGAAAAAAAATGTTTCAAAAAATATATGCCACAGTATTCCTACGTGGGAATGATAGCAAACATGCACCCTGAAAGCTATTTTTAAAAATGGCAGTGTGGGATAAATAGGATGGTGATTCAACACTTAATCATTTAGTGTAATTTTCCCACTTACTTCACTAAGTACTTTATTTACTTTGAGCCAATTTAGCTTTGACAAAAAGTTGGTTTTCTCAATTTGTCTCTTATTAGTTTTAGCTCACTATAAATTGTCTTTAAATTCTCTTTAAACAGAATCAACTGTATTTTAAAACATAAACATGGAGTTGCTTATTGTATTCTATGTACACAAATTCAATGCAAACAAGAGAAGAACCAGACTGAAGTGATTCATTTTTTAAAGCAGGAAGTATGTTACCAGCGCTTTGGCTAATAAATGAGGTTTTTTTCCCAGTCAATTTAGCATTAATTTCTAGATATTATGCATGTATAAATAATTCTATGTATTGACAGAATGTAGATGATATCAGAGATTAAGGAAGAAAAATCATTCTTTTTCTTGTAGTGCTTCTTTCAAATGCTTCTCTCCCTTAGAAAATGGCTCCTGTAGTACACAATGAAGCTAAAGCATGTAATAGAGTAATTTGGCATCGTGAATGAATTCAGGGAAGCAGCCAACAGAACAGACTCTAGCTACGAAGAGTTTTTAGATAGAGTCATCACAATTATCTTCTTATTAAACTGGTAAAGAGCATAACCTATGAAAATAAGTAATAGGATTTGGTTTTGAGGACCTTTGCCTTATTACCATTTTAAGTGTTAAAGAATCTTTTCCCCTGATTTGAGAACTGATTCAACATGCTAGCACTGTGTGGTTAGGAAAAAAGTAGCACACTAGCATAGGACAGAATAGGTGATCAGAGTTGCATGCTAAAGACTTCTATAAAATAATTTTAGAAAGTTTGGTTGTCACCCCAAATCCTTTGCTTGCAGATTTCTTATTTCACCCCTGCCAAATGAGAAACCTTGCACAGAAACAAGTGGTACTCCATGTTTCTATCAAAAATGGCTAAAAAGCTTTCCTCTTCATATCAAACCCTAAGCAAAAGGCAAAATGAACCAATACTATGCCTATGTTTTTTGATCACATTTCTTTGTTCATCATTAATTTTTAAGTTGTAAGAAATTACACCATTGATTCATATTTCTCTGAGAAACTCCTGGCGTAATGCAGACTTCACTGATGTGGAGCCCTATTTATACACTGGGAATTAAGCCCAATACCTTATTCTAAGTCCTTATTCTTAAATTAGAGGGAATCGTTTAAAGATCCTTATTCTGTAACTTGTCAGAAAGTTGGACAAAATCACTATTAAAGTAATGTTGACACTGAAATTATGACCTGCTTTTTTGATTGTCTGATTATTTTCCACCTACCCCACAACAGAAGGGTGGATTTATCATAAAAAAGATACCAAAACAACTGAAAACCAAAATAGGAATGGAATTTAAGAAATTCAGCATCAATGATTCCTGCTACAGACTTTCAGTGTGATCTTTAGGGAAACCTTTGTTAAAGAGAGAATTACTCATGGCCACTTACCTCTAAGTAACTGACATGTATACAGCAACATTAAAGCGAGGACAAATAATAAAAAACAACAACAGTTGATGGAAAACTTCTAACCTTCTACCTAAACTTTCACCTCTGGATTTTAATTTTTTTTTTCAGCATTTCCTGAATCTACAAAAGTTAGCCCACGAGTCAAATGATATGATCAAATCACATTTTACACAAAATGTCACTGTGTTGTGCTGTTTTCCCACTTTTCATTTCTCCTGCAATGAATCAACAGCTGAATTAAATGTCAGAGGTCTTGCATCCTGCTGATTCCCCTGCCACAGGTGAAGCATTTTGCTAGTGTACATTAGTTGTTTCAGCCAGCTATTGTTATTATACTAACTATGAAGATGTGGAAAGCAAGACCCTCAGGAATTGTGAGATGCAACAGAACAACTGGTTTAGAATTCATCCTGCTGGGCTGCCAGTTATCCATATCTAATTGTCCATAAATGGCCACATAGGAAAGGTAATACTGGAAATATATAGAGGCTCTGGGACAGTTGTAATTCCAGCTAGGTATATGGGTAACCATTAGTGCAAGCTCAATCATCTTCTCAGAAAGATCCAGTGGCCTTTGTTGATGGATCAGTCAAGTAGGAGAAGGAAATCTGGCCTTGGGAGACCTCGGCTATACTTTTTATTCTCCCTGTGGCATATGCACATGATGAGATACCAATTGTGGAAGAACCCTGACAGCAGGTGTGTTATTAGGAAAATCCCTCTCCAGAGTTAAAGAAAATCTCAGCATTCCTCTGCATTAGGGTTTTTACAGAGCACTGCAAAGACAGGAGAAGAACAGCGTTTAACTTGAGGTAATCACAGTGTAATCAGGGGCTACATATTTATGTAAGAATGTTCCAAGTGAGATATTACGTTTTAAAGCCTGCTGGTCATTTACAGAATTTGACAGCTTATCATGGAGATCTCAAGGCAGCCAGGAGTACTTGTATTCCAGTAGCATTTCTTCTGGGTGCAGGCCAATTTCACCATTAGCCGTTCATCTTTGAAATGGTGTTGAGTCTGGGACCATGCACATGGGCCTGTAGAGTGGATAAGTGTGCGACATATTAGGGATGTCCTGTGTTGATGACTTGCAGGTCTCCACTTCTGAATTTGTGGCAATGACGCCTTTACACTGATCACATACCAGTGGAGACTCTCTGTATATCACATATATTACAAAAAGCCTGTTTTAACAAATTATTTTAGAAGTTTTTAAAATTGGAAAATTAGATTTATGTGTAAGTATATATGGACACACATACATATGTATTTCTTTCCAACTGTAAAAGTAGATGCCTTATTTATCAAATACAGGACAGGAATAGTGAAACTTAAAAGCTTCTGAATGTTGTCTATAATAGCTTTTCTTTATGTAAAAATGAGCAATTAGGGAGTATAACAGAATTTTCCAGGGTTAAAAGCTACTTTTCATTGCTGTTAAAGAGCTGAAGATGTGCCCCTTTTTCAGTGAAAAGAGCACACATGTTTTTATATCTGTAAATGAGATTTGACTGTAAAATGAGGACTTTTTTTGTCTAAGAAAATTTGTCACAGTCACAGAAGTTAACACCATCCTCAGTGAATCTTGGTTGATTTGTTTCATTTTTCTGGATACAAGATGACGACTTTTTTTTTTTTACTGTCTAGCTGATTTAAAATTAGAATGGCATGTATCTGAAGCTGTTCAGGGTGCTGGATGCTAAAGAAAGTCCCAGGAGATAGATCAGTGGGTAGAGGGCAGGTAAGGCAGTCAAAGGTACATGACAAATCCATTTATCACATAGCTCTGTAATTTATCACCGGATTGTGCCATTTATCACATGGCTTTCACCCCTATGAAAGGGCTGTAAGTCTCTGTATGTATAAGGAAGTGGGAATGGTCTGTCTGTATAAGGGGAAATTCTTCATTGTATATCCACTTAGACATTTTCTTCCGTTTCTAGAAGATTTCACTCCAAAGTAGAGTTTTAATTGTGTTGGCTGTAACTGAATGTAAACTAAGTATTGAACCAGCAGATGGAAAAGTCCTTATCGCAGAACAATGAAACAAGTTGATTTTTTTTTTTTTCTTTCTGCCATCTGGTATCTATGCTCACATTTGAAAAATTAACCATTCACAGGATAGTTGTTTGACAGTTCCAGTAGTTAAGCTCTTTCTCTGAAGATCAGTCCTTTATCCTTTTGAAGATAAAGCCACGAAATACAAATGAAGACATGAAACTAAAACTGACAGCTCCATAAATGCTGCAAAAAAAGCAAAGACTGAAATGTTCTGCACAGAAATATATTTCACCATTTCTTCCATAATCCAGTCATGCAAAGGTTAATGTAAAGTATGAGGCATGAGGCATGTTTCTGTGTAAGCAATTTTTCCATTGTTTTATTTAATGGAAAGAGGAGAAACTCAATTTTTACATAAAAAGTGAACAAACCAAGTACTGTCTGTGAATGAGTCTATGTACTATGGTTTCATCAACTAATTGCCTGTGATGAAGCAGTATTTGAAGTGGAGAAGGAAACTGATGGGGAAAAAAACCTCTTACAAAGATATTTTAAATTAAATAGAAATGACTGAGAATCAAGAATAAATGTTGTAAAATTCTTGGAACTGAAATGCAATAATAAGTTTATAATCTCAGACAGACAGGCTTGTGTAGAAACTTAAGAACTCCTAGCCTGAGATGGACGCATTATGCTGTGTCCTTCTGTATTTCTATTGACCTTTTTTTTCTAGATGCTTGTAAAAATGATAAATGCTCTCCTAATGCTCCTCACCAGCTATGAAACAGAAAATATCAGGCTCTGAAAGGTGTGGCTTTGAAATCCTTTGATAGATCCTATTTGAGCAGTATCACTACTAGTACTAAACTACCTTATTTATAAAAAAAATATAATTTCAGTATTTCTTACAAGAAAATGTCTAAGCTATTGTCCTCATTAATATCTGAAGATGCTATAAGGGTACAACTATCATATTCATATGATGGTTACAGTAGTATATTTATTATACTCATTCTCATAAGAAGTACTTTAGAAGTCAGGTCCAGGGAATATGTTTCTGAAATTTGCTTCAGAAATTCAGTACCTAAAGACTCTCAAGAAATAGAGAGTCTCATATTGCATTGATTGTATATTTTTGGTAGAAAATAACCATTAAAAATATCCTGAAGTGACCAATGAGTGGGTGTGTGGGGATTTCATAAGTGCAATTGCACTATCCATTGTTAGGGATAGGAGTAAAGAGAGAATGGAGTTACTCATTCTCAGCTGACTTAATATGATGTGTGAAGGCCCAGTAAGCACACCTGTACATAAAATGTGCTATTAGCCAACCAATTTTAATTGAAAGTGTTTGAAACATGCAGCACAATGCTTTTATTGTGTAGAAATAAAAAGAATTAGAAGAGGAATAAAGAGTGTTTTTAAAGGCAGTGTAAGAGACTAGGGCAGTTGGAAATAGAAAGTTTACTTAGTGGTTCATGTAATTGAAAATGCAATTATGCCATTAATCTTTAAAAACAGCAAGAATTACCCCCATATAGTATCCTAAGAGAAATATCAACACTTCCACTTAATCACACAGTAGCTCATTTACCCGTATGTTTATCCCACCAACATTTTTAAATTCTGTGCAAGTACAATTGAATGCTGGATACATTTTGGTCTTTGTTAGATGTATAGAGTTGCAGTAAGTTCTTGGTTTACCTAGTCCAAATACGATATTGCAAAATAAGAACTACCAAAAAATTAGAGCTAGTAAATAGATAAAAAAATAATTGGGTGTTATGCATGTTGTTTTTCAAATAATATGACACAAGTACACTAAAATATCTAGATCAGAAATTAGTCAGGCTGAAAAAACCTCTTACTAAACACTGCCAAGAACTCAGAAAATTAAGGGAAGAGATTAGCTAAGTGGTTTGAAATTACAGAAGAAAATGAATGCCTCACTTGAGTCTATAAAATTTTAGGAAGTGTAATTTTTTTAAACATATACATTTTCTCTTTCTAGGTGTACATGTCTTACAAAGAATAAATCTGTAGCTCACCCATTGCTCCCGAGGTCTTGACTAGTTTTTCCTTCTGTACAAAAGTACATTTTAGTCCCTGCATGACTTTTAGTCTCTAAGTTTAATCAGGAGTAGCATCCCCAGCTATTGACAACCAATCAGTGAAGTACCAGCAAGGTCCTTCCAAACATACCTGAGATCTTGACAGGTATTGTTAGAACATGAACTCCAAAGTGACCCCTGAATGTAGAAGTTCAGCGGCTAAGGCCAAGAGTGTGCAATAGCTCTTCAGCTCCTGTAGGCAGCTTTTGTTTTGTCAAACCTTGAAAAGATACTGAATAAGAAAAGATGTTACATTATCCTGTGCTGTTACTGCATACCAACAGGGCATTCTCCACACCTCTGCAGTTCCTGACACTTTTAACTTAAAAATAGACATCATACCAGAGTTGGTTCTTCATAAATAAAAGGTAGCAGATGCAGGGCTGCCAGTCTCCAGGCCCATGCTTGTAGAAATGAAACTTGTGCAATTAAGACACCAGTTACTGATTCTTTTCCTTTTCTAAACGACTTAAGCAGGTCATTCACTGAGCCAGTGTTTCTTTATTAACCTCATGAAAGTGGAACACCTTGCTTTAAATCTAATGCAGCTAAATAGAACCAGCAAGAAGTGACTAATGTGCACCTGAGAAATGTTCCACATGCAAGGACTTTTCGTCTAAATACATTGGATAGGGCATGTAAAAAAACTTCTAGCTTCATTAATTGGCTCTGTGTGTGGCAATTTACAGCTTATGTGGAGGCAATTTTTCCTCATGAAAAAGCTGATTACATTACAGCTCATTAACAAGAACACCTTTGTTACTGAAAGTTTCCCTGTGACCTACTTCTAATGCTTTTAGAGTTCTCAGATTTCTCATTTTTATTTAAGTACCTACCTTACATATGATTGGCTGCAGGATAAGATAGGCTCACAGTCTAATTTTAGATTGGAAGATGTAGGTTTTCTTCTGTGAGAAATAAATTCAAAAATAACTTTTTAGATCATAAGATGCTGGCAAGTTTATGGAAATAGTCCACATTTTCATTCTAGCAGTTGAGAAAGGGGAACAGCAATCCTGAACATTTATAACTGTTCTGATTCTTTGTATTCAGATGAATACAGATTTTCTCTATTTCTGGCCCTAAAGGAGTTCCTTCTCAGGAACTTTTCCATTGCTCATATTGCCGCAAGCAGTATTTCTTTCTGGAAGATTCTGTGGAATTGAAAGGGAATTAAAAAGAAAGGTGGTAGAGAAATTTGACGAGGTTCTAAAGCAATTTCTGTAGAATGCCAAATAATCTAACACTGAATTATTTTTTTTTAATATTTTGCTAACCTATAAAAACCTGTACTATGAATATAATTTTCTGTTTAAATAGCCCAAATTTGCTGAAATATTCTGAAGTAGAGACAGCAGTATATATTCATTTCTATTAGCTTTTGCGTATCTTTCTTATGGAGAAATGGACTTTGTATAAGTTATCGACATGTATTATTTAGAGATTCCCAAAGAATTGCATCACCATGAAACATTGGATTTCTGGGGATTTCTAGATGAACATTACCTTTTACTGACAGTAGAAATGGATTCTATTCAGTGACTAAGCAATGGTATTGCTATGTCTACAGAAAGCAAATGGTACAAGGGTGAATTGAAAGATATGACCCAAATAGCAGACATCTTTCTGACATCTTTTTTTGGTCCTCTGAATTACTTTACATGCAAACATAAGATGGCACTTTGTGCATGATCTTCCACATATCCTCAGCTTCCACCACAGCAGCAAGACATACTCAGCCAATAATTCAGAGACATATATTTAAATTAATTGTCTAACTTCAAGGCATGTTCTTCCTTCAGATTTCACTATTTGGGTTTTCAATTTTGAGCTTGTATGTAACTTATGGAATATTGAATGTATGAATTACACATAAACCTGGAGATATGTTCTGTCTAAAAGAAAGCTGTTCAGATTGGAATAATCTGATATGTATAATTAGATTAATATCAATGCTTTAAAGGATTATCAGAATCCTCCACATTTACAGTAGATTTCCCTGTGAGGACGGTTGGATGGTTAGGGGAACAGAAGTTTCACTTAAGACAGTTGGATCTAATGAATTTACCATTCAACATATTTACAAGGTAAAGATCCCTTTGCAGTTTCTGTAGGATAATGCCACATACAGCATTCAGCTAATTTGCAAAGGAGATGTATTATTATAATTGGACAGTGAGAAGTCTTTATACACAGATATGTAAAACTTCACCAAGCTCCATGTAATATTGCTCAAGGACTTGAACCTAGATCCTACATGGATTTAAGGGACTATATTCTATACATGACAATATTATTCCTTTTGACTCTATTTTGTGTCAGAGGACTTTAAGCAGGAACTCTTAAAAGCACAAGAGAAGGCCATCCCCATGTCCCGAAAAATGAGCTGACGGGGAAGAAGACCAGCCTGGTTAAATAGAGAGATTTGGCTGGACCTCAGGAACAAAAGGAGAGTTTACATTCTTTGGAAAAGGGGGTTGGAAACTTATGAGGAATACCAACATGTAGTGAAGCTATGAAGGGGGAAAATTAGACGGGCCAAAGCCCAAGCAGAACTCAGCTTAGCCACTGCGGTTAAAGATAATAAGATAAAGATATAATAAGATAATAAGAAGAGGTTCTTTCAGTATATCAACAGAAAAAGGAAGACTAGGGACAATGTAGGCCCACTGATGAATGAGATGGGCACCCTAGTGAGGGAAGACACAGAGAGGGTGGAGTTACTGAATGCCTTCTTTTCTTCGGTCTTCACTGCTAAAGCTGTCCCTCATGAATCCCAGACCCTGGAGGCAAGGGGGAAGGTCTGGAGAGAGGAAGATTTTCCCTCAGTTGAGGAGGACCAGGTTAGAGACCACTTGGCCAAGCTGGACACCCATAAGTCCATGGGCCCTGTTGGGATGCACTCGTGAGTGCTGAGAGAGCTGGCAGCTGTTATTGCTAGACCACTCTCTGTCATCTTTGGAAGGTCATGGGGAACAGGAGAGGTGCCTGAGGACTGGAAGAAGGCTGACATCGCTCCAGTCTTCAAAAAGGGCAAGAAGGAGGACCCAGGGAACTACAGGCCGGTTAGTGTCCCCTCTGTCCCTGGGAAGGTAATGGAGTGACTTGTTCTGGGTGTCATCTCCAAACACGTTGAAGAACAGGAAGTTATTGGAAGTGGTCAACACGGATTTACCAAGGGTAAATCATGCTTGACCAATCTGATATCCTTCTGTGATGTTATAACTGGTTGGCTGGATGAGGGGAGAGCAGTAGATGTCATCTACGTTGACTTCAGCAAGGCTTTTGACACTGTCTCCCATAACATCCTCATTAGGACGCTGAGGAAGTGTGCGCTAGACAAGGAGACGGCAAGGTGGCTTGAGAGCTGGCTGTGTGACAGAACTCAGAGGGTTGTGATTAATGGAGCAGTGTCGAGCTGGAGGCCTGTAACCAGTGGTGTCCCCCAGGGGTCAATACTCGGTCCAATCTTGTTCAATATATTCATCAATGACCTGGATGAGGGGACAGAGTGTCGCCAGGAAGGCCAATGGAATCCTGGGCTGCATAGGGAAGAGTGTGGCCAGTAGATCGAGGGAGGTCATTCTCCCCCTCTACTCGGCACTGGTGAGGCCACAACTGGAATACTGTGTCCAGTTCTGGGCTCCCCAGCTCAAGCGGGACAGGGAACTACTGGAGAGAGTCCAGCGTAGGGCAACAAAGATGATTTGGAGATTGGAGCACCTCCCTTATGAGGAAAGGCTGAGAGGGCTGGGACTCTTTAGCCTGGAGAAGCGAAGGCTGAGGGAAGACCTCATTCTTACTTATAAGTATCTAGAGGGTGGGTTGAAGGAGGATAGAGGCAGATTCTTTTCAGTGGTTCCCAGTGACAGGAGGAGGGGCAACGGGGACAAGCTGGAACATAGGAAGTTCCATTCAAACATAAGAAAAAACTTCTTTATGGTGAGGGTGCCAGAGCACTGGAACAGGCTTCCCAGGAAGGCTGTGGAGTCCCCTTCTCTGGAGATTTTCAAGACCCGGCTGGATGCAGTCCTGAGTAATGTGCTGTAGGCATTCCTGCGTCAGCAGGGGAGTTGGACTAGATGATCTCTAGAGGTCCCTTCCAACTCTGAAAATTCTGTGATTCTGTGACTCCAGCGTGAAAGGACCACATGAAAGATGCAAAAGTACAACAGTACTTTGCTTCAGGTTTGAACTACAGACAGTAGTAAGTTAAATACTTTCTTCACTCATGGTCCATTTAATCACAAACCATGGCATAGTACTGATTTCTCACACAGAAATACAAAAAAACGGCACCCAGGACACAGTGGGGGCTGGGGGCTTCTGGGGACCAGGAGGCTCAGGTGCTACCATGGGGGTGGCAGGACAGGACCTGGCAGCCAGGACTGTCCCACTGCCCCACCAGGGAGCAGGCCAGCTGAGGGGCAGCTGGGGCCACCCCAGCCCCAGACATGAGGCACCTCCCTGGGGACAGGGACAGGGATGGGACTGAGGTCCTGGGCTGGGCTGAAATGGGGCATATCACCTGTCAAGTGTTTCAAGACTACATGGCAATTCTTTTGAACATTAAGAAACAAAGCAAAATGGCTTGCTTAGTGAACAGATGCAAGTCCCTGTTAATTCAAACATATCAGTGGCAAAAAAGAGGTTTTTTCTAAGGGTCGTGAAAATTTTCTAGTGAATGTATTTTTACTGAAAAAATGGTGTGAAGTGTAAGTGAAATATTTACAAAGATGTTTGCTTTTGCAAGGAAAACTTGATTTCTCAAAGTCAAGCTTTTCATATCTTAAATAATGACATTGAAAACTAAAATAATTTCATTTCATTTATTTTCTTGTATGATTTACTAAGAGGATTTGTTTTGTTTGTTTGGTTGTTTCTTTGTTTGTTTCCCCTCTACAAACTGGATTTCTCAGCTGCATTATGTCTTCCAAGCAACACCATGGCCGGAAAATATCTTGTTGCAATTGCTCCTTTTACCACAAGCAAGATTATGTTTCATCACAGCACGATGGGCAGTAACAGAGACATCAGGACGTCCAGTTTATAAAGGGCCACAGGAGGGAATAAAACAAACTGCAATTCTTTTATATCTCTAAATCTCATTACCGTTTCCATTAGCTTTCAATTTTTAGCTGGCAGCATGTCCATGGTCACTTTAGTCAAAAATTACTTTTTAGAAATTTATTATCATCGAATTGTCCACAGAGAACGTCTGCCTTCAGATGTTGATGATTTTTTTCTATGCTTCACTTACAACTTAGTTGTCATTTGTTAGGCTCATGAATCAAGAAACACATTTAGGGAGTAATGTAGACTTGGATAATTAAGCCTAACATGGAGCCGCACTGGTGACAATGACAGCTGCCCATATGGTCTGCCTACCTGGGTAACCTGGAAGTTAAAGGGCAGAGTTGTAAGGCAGAAAAGAAAGTGGTACCCATGATTTCTGCTCATAGGAATGAGAAAGGAAAGTTGTTGTTCATACCTAGTTAAGTAGATGTTCAAAATACAAGTTTACAGCACCCTGTGCTCTCAGATTCCTGTGTCCGGTGGTTCTTTAACATACCCTTGACATCCCTTGAACTCACTGGGTAGAGCTCCATACTGACGGAGGAAAATAAGCAGTTAAACTTGCTTGTGGATTAAGAAAAATCTAAGTAAGAATCAGAGGAGGTGGTGTTACATGCTGGAATAGAAAACTGTTAGAAGTAGAAAAGTAAGACTTCAGATAGTTTTGAGAGGTTAACACTGGAGCAGCACACATAGAGATCTACAGTTTCTCAGTGTCTGGTACTTACGTTCAGGATAATCCCTAAGAGAGTAAAATGACCATATGAGCCTTTTGAAAGTTATGGTAATACCCAATGGGAAGACACACCATCAAATTAGACATAGAAACTTACAGCTTTTGGGCAGTCACTGGTAAGCGAGCTGGCACCCTGCTGAAATGAAAAGCGCAATGACATTTGCCTGCTTTCTGAGAAAGCTCTCTGTTACGTTACAGCCACATCCAATATCTCAGGGCATTGTCTGTAGCTGTGAGGGGAGTTAGCTCTTACTGTATATGAATGAATTAACTGTACACACATATGTAACTCTGTGTATATAGGATCATATGTATTGGTTTAACAGGAGTTGATGCATTCTTTTATCTTACTGCCCTTTCTAAAGGCAGATTAGCATTCATATGAAACTGTTTAGAACATCATTTGGCCCACAATTACTGCCAGTGTTGAGATCACTGAAACAGAACAACCTCTCTCCCTCAGAAACAAAGAGGCAAACAGACAAAACCAAAACCAAAGAAAGCTCAACAGATTTTTCTGATTAATTTTTGAGTGTTACGAGCTGGTAACAGGAGAATGCAAAATAAAAAAAACCCAAACCACAAAACAACACCAAAAAACCAAACAAACCTCAAAAAAAACCCCAAACCTTCACAAGGGAATTTACAAAGGCAAGCTAAATCTGGAAATCAGTAAACATGCAAACACTATGGTGCTACTTTTTGCAGTCTCTTTGTAGAGTAGAAATACATTTTAAGGTAAGTCAGCCATGTTTAATTACTCCTTTGATAATGAACTTCTTCCTGGTACATCAAGTGACTATATTATACAGTGCAAAAACATTATTGTCCTAACCTCATTGGTATAAAAAGGGTGGTGTCAGTAAGTTAGTCTTTTTCCTCTCCCTGTCATTTAACACAATGTTAACAACAAAGTTATCTGACAGGGTTATATGATATGTTTATTCACGTCGATGAAACTGTTAATGTAGTTTGACTCTCTGAATTTTATGTGGTCAGATTTGTGCAACAAATAGCATTAAGGATTTTATATATTTTGCATAAGATAAATAAAAACATATTCTGTGTAAGTATGCAGGTTGAGTGTGCCATTTCTTACTGTTACGGCATATTGATACAAGCCCTATTATTAATATTATACTATAACTACATAGAAGTGAAAACGTGTTTTGTAAAGATATATGTTGTGGAAGTTTCAAAATGACATAAACCATGTTGACAGAAACATTTTTTACATCAATTTAATATGTTGTTGCATAACTTTTACTTTTTTAACTGTTAGAAAAATGAATACAAATCTTCCTACACTGAGATTTTGCCTTAGCAGTATTTGCTAAAACATGCAGTCACCATCTATACTTACCCATATTTTTAGTAAAATTATAGCATTATCTCATTCTTAACTTTCTGCAGAAAAAGGGAGCTAATTAAAGATACCGTTATTAGAGGTGAAGTCCATATAATGACTCCATAGTTTTCAGCTCAAAAATCTGCTTAGTGTCTTCTTTATTGCTGACCATCCAGACACAGACAAACAAAATTACAGCTCCAAATCTGATTAATGAAATTAAGATTAATGACCAAGGAGGATAAGATTTCCTCATGCTGATGATCTAATGTTGTTTACAGCTTCGTCTAAGGCCAGCCTACACTTGCCATTGGCTTTTTCTCGCTTTGTAATGAGGGAGCCAATGTTTCAAAAAAAAGCAGGATGTAAAATTAACTTTTTTACAGAATAGGTTTTACTTGCACTTTTAGGAATATAGTAACTTCTTCTGAAAGTGGGAATGTCAGAACTGTAATGTTCTACTTAAAAACTACTATTTTTAGACAACTGTCTTCCTTTCTGACGTCCAAGTGGTGCATAAAATCCTTTTCTCATCTTCATTCAAGATCTGGAAAGTTATGTAAGCAGAAGCCTCACTTACACCTTTAATTACATAGCTATACAATAGACACTCTGTTAATAATATGAAGAATTTCAAATATTGTAGACATGGACTAGCTTCAGTTTAGAAAAATGTATAGACTATAGCCACAAGACATATCTCTATAAAATCGCATGAAATTCCCCGTTCTGATTGGAAATAACAAGATAATCACATACAATATTTTTCTCTATATATTTTTTCTTTTAAGAACATGTTCAGCTGCATGTTGTGGAAAACTTGTAGTTACTTTAGGATTGTTAATCATTTCTCTAGAAATGAAATGTGAAAATCTTCAAATAAAGATTATTTTCTTTTACAGTACAAAGAATTTCTACTTTCCTAAAATGTGCTTGGACTTACTTTGAAATTTCTAGTGAAAATTAAAATGTACAAGGTCAGTGTGATTTCAGTTTTTGTAACTAATTGTAACTGGAGGTAAATTTCTCCAGTTTTTGAAGAAAAACAAATATTTAACAATGAACTCTTTTAATCTATTTTCTGTTGTTGGTCATTTGCAGGGAGGGAAATGTCATACTGCAGGATACAGAAAAGGTAAGAGAGTTATCCACAGTCACATGATATATCGACGGCATAGAAAGAAATAAAAAAATAGGTCTATAGCACTCTCCCAAGTATTTTCCTTCACTTGCAGAGGCATGTTGTTCACCTTGAAAAGTACTTCAGTTTGAAATACTTTCTTGACTTTTTATTGCATTAACAATGGTAAAAAAACTAAATAGTACTTTTCATATGTCTCACAGAAAGATTTTCAAGGGTTGTCTGTGTTCCAGGATTAAACTGTTCAGTGAGAGTTAAATAATAAGCATATATCTTTTCTTCCACTCATTGACAAAACGAGTAAGGGTAGAATAATAGAGGAAATATGTTCCCTTGTAACATTTAAAGTGAGACGGTGAATGGAAAAAAGGGTATTTGGTAAAGGTTTTATAAAAGAAGAACAATGCTCCAACAATTACTGGTGTGGGAAAATGGACTGAAGGGGAAAAATTAAGAGAATGGACAAGGGCTCTTTCAAAAATTAACAGTTTTAAACTGCATCCAAAAATGATTAAAAAATCAGCAAAATTATCTGAGGGTGATGCTTATGTTTCTAAAGACAACTTTGATGACGGTTCCAATGAACTGCTCCTGTAATTCTTGGAGGTTCAGACTGGAGATAAGGTGGATGTTTGCCAAGTAAATAAATTATTCATAGCTAAGGAGAGTACCTTACTGTAAACACTTGGTTCCATGTCAACCACACTGCAGAGATGGCTGGAATGAGTCGCTGGATTTCTTCTTGGAAGAACTGATATGCTGCTTGTCTTGGGGCCAAGGGAAAACTTTTAGCTAGCTGGTGGACAATATAGTGTCTTTCTTACAAGGATTATATTGCAAACAGGTCAACCCTTGATGAAGCTAATAATAGAATAGATGGGTTAACTAGGAGAAGGAAAAATAAGCCCAGTTAAGCTATTAATCAAAACATCAAGATTAAATGCAGAGACAAAGTAAGTGTTTACATGTTGGACAGTCTTTAGAGAGTGAGTACACTTCATGAAAGGTTTTCTTCAACTGTGATTGACAGTCTCTTCCTCTTCAGAAGAGTGAGAGAAAGTGGCATTTAAGGCCAGAAGGAAACTTTAAGTAACTACTTAAAGGCAAGAGTTGAAGATGAAATATTTGCCATAAAAGAAACAGGTAGCTATGGTTAGGACTCTTTCCTCTTCCAAATAAGTTTGCCAGTTGAAAATATTTACTATGCTAGTTATTTGTAAAAACTCAAAAATGCTGATGAAACTTTCAACCAATCTGCAAAAGATGGTCAGATAGCCAAGGTCATCTTTTTTGTCCTTCTGTGACAAACAAAGGACTGAAATATGGTTTTTGGTTGGTTTTTTTGGTGTTTTTTGTTTGTTTGTTTGTTTTCCTAGAGTATTTTACTGCTTGCATTTTAGCTTTAGGAAAATGGAAAATGTCAAATCTAATTGCCACTGATTCAGTTAGAGGATCTTTTGGCATTCTCTGGGATGCCTAATGGAGGGACTGAGGGAACAAATCTGCAAAGTTCTCTATATCTGTAATCTTAATGAAACCTTAGATTTCAAGATGGCAAAAATATTCACCTTTAAATGTTACACTTTTTTAAGAAAGCTGTGATTGAAATATTTCATGCATCTTTGAACACAAACTCGTCCAACCTTTCTTAGAAATTACTACATTTTTCTCTATTAGTGTCTATTAATCCTTTACTGGCCTTCAAGACCACTTTTTCTAGGCAAAAAAATTCCTATTCCATATTAGCTCTCACATTACAAAGACAAGTGAGATGTTCAACTCCTTTCAAGCACTGCTTTCACTTGGAAAAGTGGCAATGGACAGCAGGCCAAATTCTAGTGAGGACAGACACTTCATAGTTTTGATCCCTACTAGTCTAAGGCTTGCAGGTGTAGACAAGAGCACTGCACCAGAAACTTGTGTCACAAACTCATGTTGTTGTTGCTTGTTAACTAACCTGTTATTTTTTTGCAATGAAAACAAAGTCTGAAAATAAATTCATATCTTATCCACCCCTTAAGATTTTAACAATTTCCTCTTCAGCATTTAGGATTAAAACCAAATAATATATTTTTTTTAGCAGAGAGCCTTCAGGCTGTGTTTTATTCAGTATAACCTGTTTTTAAAACGTACTCTTTTTAATACTGTCTTTATGGAAAACCCAGCACCAAAAAGCTCATCAGATAAATTTTTTGAGACAAAATTGCATCATATCAAGAAACATGTTATGAAATAACAAATATCCTTTTGCTTTTTTAAGTTTTGGCATTATAGTGCTTGTTTCTTGTACTTTTAAATAGTTCATACATGAAGGGGAATAGCTAAAATTAATATTTGAAAAGGGTTATAGTCAAGTGTTGTGACTAACTGATTGAGATAGGTCCACAGAATAGACGACTAGTCAGCATAGCGATGTCTGTTAAAAATGAGTGATATGGTTTGCAAAGCCTAAAGGATCTATTTTCTGCCTGGTGCACAGGAGTTTATACACAGATCACTTTGCAACAAATAAAGCTACTTGTCTGTCTAAAACCCTGCACATGCTTCTGAAAACCTACCACATAATGTCAGTAGCAGATTTGCTGATATCTGAAACAAAAATAAGATTTAATGTGACCAGCTGGATTTTCCTTCTGTTCATATTGTAGCAGTCAGGTAGTAGTCACAGTTACAGTTAAATGACCTATTTGCAATAAAAATGTACATTGTTTGCTCTTTTCATTTTTCTTCACATTATGTACAAAGGAAGACCTGCTTTTTGCAGATGTTTATATGGAATTAGATTTTGAATGTTGCTTCCTTGCCCACTTCATCTTCAGTGTTATTTCCAAATTAAATCTGATCTTGTCGCAAAACAAGATTTCTTAGTAGGTATAATAAAAAGATAGCATGTCAGGAAGTACGAGTGGGAGGTAGATCAAGAGCTTAGAGAAAACAGTCGTAAGACCATAGCATTAAGACCATGAAAAAGGGGAAAGAAGAAACAAATCAACTCCTTAAATACCTTGTCAGTCTTTTAATTACTTTTAGTGAAGCTCTATGCATCCACAGGGATGCCGAAGCAGCATTTCACGTCTCTGCTTCCATCCCTGCTCTCTGTCTCATTATGGTCCTCCTTCAGCAGTCACCAGTATCCTCCCCATCAGGACTTTCCGACCATACTGCCTCACAGATGGACACACAACATTGCCAGCCAGTTGGCAGCCCTCTTCTGTATCCTCTCCGGTAGCCCCCAGTGAAAGCCCCAGCAACTACAGGAATATAAATGCAATGTTAAAACCGCGTGCTGTTTGTCACTCAGCCCCTTTCTGATGGGTGTGTTTATATGGCGTTACACAAAGTTCTGTGCTAAGGCAAAAAAATTAGTCTCTTTCCAACACAGGAATAGAAGACTGGGTTTGAGCCATTTCCAAGACATCAGGAGTAAATGGGACTCCAGAGAGTTCTCAGGAACAGGAAATATTTGAAGTGAAAACCATCCCCCTTCAGCTGTTTGCAGAGATGCAGTCTCTGAAATTCTATACCCAACATCTCTCTAATTTCTCTTTATCCATGTCTAAAGCTTCCTGTCTGCCTGCTGAAGGCCATTTGACAAGGGAAGCAGAGAAGTGGCATTTATAGTATCTGTTTAATATATCCACAGGAGAATCTTACAATTTGTAATATGCATTATGAAACTTAGAAAGAAAACATGAAGCCAGACTGCAGATTAAGCAGGCAAGTAATGTAACTAATCAAACTGTGATTCTTATGATGTTTACGTGAGCATAATGCTCAATTCTGAATCAGAAATCCCAATCAATAAATACCACAGAATGGACAAGATCCATCTGTATCCTTGTAATTAGGTTAAATTATAGGGCAGTGGTCTGGTTGTAAGGTTATTGTGAAACCCTATTAACTGGACAGCTTTGACTATACGTAATCTGCCAGGGGAGTACTGCAAATTGGCCCGAATTGTAGTACCTCAAGGTTTACAGTTTTAAATATGACACGTTACACTCTTGTGACTTGCTTTCAAGATATAACTGGTTTGATCCGTTACGCTTGTTCCTTATCTTTTATTCCACAGTCTTTACTGCTTTCTTTTAGATTTCTTTGCTATGGGTACCAAATTGGTGTGATGGACTTCATTTCATTTGCATGACACCTCTCTTCACCTGACTTGAGTGCAAATCATGTCATTATACTTAGAAACATGCCATAGCCAGCTGAATAACTATAAGCACTGTTGTCATTGACATATGTTGCATGCTCAAGGCAAATATTGTGATAATAGTAAAAACGTTGAGAATGGGGCTGTGAGGTTTTGATCATTTCTTAGTTTAGTGCTGTGACAATATACCAAAAAATCCAGCTCCTGACATCTACTACTGGCCTCTGTGAAAGCTGGATCAGATGGATCAAGGACCTCTAGTTTTGCCTCAGTTGTAATTATTGGTAACAATAAATCAGAAGGTGCACTGCCTCATTAAAGACCCAGGTGCCCATGGCCAGTTTGCCCTGCCAGTTGTGTCATGGGTAGGTGCAGGTGGTCTGCCAGAAGACGCTTGAAGTCATTCCTCTTGGAAGTCACCTGGGTGTAGCACTGAAACCTCCCAGATCAGGATTTATTTTCTAAGCAAGAGGTTACTTATGTGACATTTCTTGATAGCAGCTTCCTGACTGGTGAACACTGTATGCTTTGGTCTGCATTTCAAGGAGAGAACACCCATGGTAACTAGCAGGTGTTACATTTTGAGAAGCCCAAAACAAATAAAATTAGACAGGAAAAGAAATTACTCTTTTAGGAGCTCTGAAAACCAGTGAAGAAGTGTGTGGAAGAAACATCTGTCTCTTCATAAACGCAGAAAAAAAATAAAATTCTCTTCCAGAAGAATGTCCCTGATGGGAAGGCAAGTCATAGTTCGCTGGAGGAGACAAAGGAGGAGAGAAGAAAAAGACCAAGGCCAAGGAAACACGAGATTGAAAAAAACATGGGCAAGGGCACTCCAGTCAAGCTCTTTGCATAGTCTATCTTCTTTCTTCCAGAAAGTCCATTGTAAACCTGGCTTTTGCTTATTCAGTCTGTCACTCTGGGTGGCAGCCACAGTACAAAGGCAACAGTAGTCTTTAGCAGGCAATACTTTTTTAGCATGGATTTCTGCCAGCAGCAGTCAACAGGAGGGCTTCTCTGAGCTACTTAGCTGGTAAGAAACACCTTTACATAACCTTTAGTCAGTTAATGATATATTAATATTTGACAGCTGATTTAATGAACTTTACTGTGCTTCTCAAACCTAAACAGCAGTGCTGATGAGAACTGCATGTTTCATGAAGGAAGGGCTTAGCTCAGTCAAATGAAATTGAGTGGAGCTACTTCCTTGTTTGCTCTCACAAGTATCTCAGAGGCCCCAAAATATCCATGTTAGACTTCCACACAGATAGTGTATATATGCAAATACGTATTTCTCCAACAATGATGAGAAAAATTATGTTAGTCTGTGCATTCACCTCATGGAGGCTGGATTACATCAGCCTCACTATACATTGGTCTGATGACTTCCTGCACTGATTATGACTCTTTCAAAACTCTGTCTCAGAGGAGTAAACAAATGTATGATATTGCTGAGGTAATTTCTCCCCTGCTGAGACCACTGTACCGGTTTCTGCTTTGCTCCTGAACTGTTTCACACATTTCATTTCTTACATAGCCCAATTTGCAGTGTTGACACCTGTACAGCACTGCAAGCTCTTGCCTCCTCACATTTATCATCCTCTCAATAGCTAGCTTGAAGAAGCTGCTGATATCTTCTAATGCCCTGCAAATCCTGCTCTGTAGATTTAAGTGTCCATCTTTACATACCGATGTGGTTTGAATTGCCTTGATTTTGGTCAAGCTGGAAACTACTGAAGACCAGAAGAGGCATCCTTTCCTTTCACAAGCCAGTGGATTGAGTTGCATGTTTTAAGGGTAGGTTCAGGAATCTCCATAGAGAATGATAATGTAAAAACAAGTAGGGAAAAAATGTTATGGGTGAGGAAGAGAGAGGCAGAATTTCTCCATAAAGCAGTCATGATGCTGTTATGTTGGAAGATTAAAGGCATATACTTAAAAATATATTTTCTTTAATGTAACTTGAGTAGCCTGAATATTGGTTTATCTGTCTCCATGAATGATATGCGCTTCTGCAGGCTTTGCCTTTCATTACTATTTGAGAACAGGGAGCTTTTAGCAACCATGGGGAGAGGGACAAGTTTGTGGGTTTAGTCTTTTATAGGTTGATCCTGTCTCAATGGAGAGCCTGGTTTGAGTGAGCTCTAACTTGAGGCTTTCTTACAGTGTAACTTGAACATTTTTCTTGTTTATTTGTTTTAGCATTCATAAAACCTTATGCTGTGTCAGTTTGATATGACAACTGAATTCTCACATGTACAAAATCAAACCCATCTGAGGCAATGATAATGTGAATAAGTTCTGCCCAAAATACCTATGGCAGGATCACTTCAAAAGTAATGAATAACGATTTACTATCCAGGATGTCCATTCAGTCCTTGGTTCGTGCAGGCAAGACTGTCTTTTATTTCTTTCAGTGGTACAGCATAATCGGTCCTTGCAAATATTGTTCTGTTACCCCCAGCAGTCCTGAAAAGTGCCTGAAATCACAACATTGTGTCTTGTGCCCTTCCTGTTACAATTGAATAAACTGTAGGCTGGCAAGACAGTACAGCATGTCTAGCATGTAAATGATATCGAAATTCCAGACTGCCTCATGTAAGTCAAATGATGTAGGCAAAAGCCTTAAGCTGTGAGTGGAACAAGATGCTCTTTTGGTACTGACATAGATTTTACCTGCTGCCTGGATAACACAGTTATATGAGGATCAAGGTGTTCAATGACACAAAGAGTTGCCCAGTCTGGAATATAGGAGTGGCTTCAGATTATCACTTGTGTTTACATTACTGTATTATTTTAACAGCAAAGTCAGTTGATCAGCCATCTGTGCTTGGGTAGGAGGTTGTGACCTTTTCTTTCTCAGAATTAAATTACCCTAATATGCTCTGTTTAAGCCTGTGCCCTGAGCTCGTCCAGAAGCGGAAGCTGGTGCTAAATGCATTACTCAATTTATTTAGTGCACTGTCAGGATGGCAACCAGTTTGCTCTGTTGTCTCATCTATTGGCAGATATTTGGGCAGAGTTTGAGATGCATGATTGGAAATATAAAACATTTAAATAGTGTTGAATCTGAGGGCTCGTCTTCCGTACTATCATTGACAGTACCATTTTTCTTTCCTATCACAAGAAAAGTCACTACTGCTAGGTCATTATGCACAGTGGTGTCTTTGTTCTGATATTTGGTTCAACCTCTTTTAAAAATTATTCTAAAGCTGTTAAAAGTTAGGGCTGTTTGTTGAGATTATGTATCTGCGGAGGCTTCAAGGTGCTATATAGTATATAGTAGTATATATATAGTATGTATGTATAGTATATAACTTGTGGTTTGAATTCCTGACTGGCTGTGTTTAACCAAATTTTAGCGGAGGTTTTGGTTAAAATTCTTACCTGTGAGTTGTCATTCTAAATAATTATGTTTATGTGATACTGGTTGATTAAATGGAAATAAATGGTATTCTGACCTGTGTTCAATATGATAATATTTCTTTTGTGACTGCATTTGGCTTTCTGGTGAGGTATCTGATGTCCAGAATCCTGTTAAAACAGACTGAGATAAATTTAATGAGTTTGTATCTGTATCAGTACTTTATACCTAAGAGCAAAAATAACTACAGAAATTGTACTGAATTCTACTATCTGTGTAAACTACAGTGAATACAATAAAGTGCGCATCTATGTGTAATGTTATTCTTAGGAACCTTCTACGTAACATGAAGTCTGACTGATGTGAGCCTTCAGCCTGGAGAAGAGAAGGCTCTGGGGAGACCTTATAGCAGCCTTCCAGTACCTAAAGAGGGCCTGCAGGAAAGATGTGGAGGGACTCTTGATCAGGGAGTGTAGAGGTAGCACGAAGCGTAATGGTTTTAAACTGAAAGAGGGTAGATTTGGATTAGTTATTAGGAAGAAATTCTTTATTGTGAGGGTGGTGAGAGACTGGAACAGGTTGCCCAGGGAAGCTGTAGGTGCCCCATCCCTGGTAGTGTTCAAGGCCAGGTTGGGTGGGGCTTTGAGTAACCTGGTCTAATGGAAGGTGTCCCTGTCCATGTCAGGGGGGTTGGAACTAAATGATCTTTAAGATGCTTTCCAACCCAAACCATTCTATAATTCCACGATTCTATGATTATTCAGACAGTGTGACCATTACTGAAGTCAGCCATTGTATCAATAATTACATAATATTTTAGGGAAAAAAATCAAGATACTTGAAGCATACTGAAAGGATGTATATTTAGCACTTCTGTTCTATTTTTACAGACATTATGAAATGTGCAAAGATGCCCAAGTAACGTACCTACAGATATCAAATTCTGAAATATAATAATTAAGAACATATTTTTTTTATCATTAAAGAAATTGATCTGTCAGTATACTGAATTAATAAAAATTTTATAGAGCTTGATTTCATAGTCATTATCAGCATTTACAGACACACATATTTATGTAATGGAAGACCTTACAGTTCATTGATCAGATCATAAAAGGAATACAAATAAAGCTGTTCTACTCAGTTTTGTGCGGGTGTTGAGATATCTAAACTTTGTATCATGTTCTTGTGTCTCCAATGAACCAAAGCAATCCTCTGATCCAAATTCTAGTTTCTGGTAAAGATTAGAGTAATAATATAAATCTGTTCTTTGCCCTTCTGCTTCAGTTTCTCCCTCCTTCCTCTTATAATACAGCTGGGTAATGAAAACAAAGCTGAAGGTATCAGGAACAGATAGATTAGTGCACACGGTGACAAAGAGAGGTGTACTGGGATCCCTGGGGAGAGGAGTGCCTGAGTTTACTGTGACTATGAAAAAAATAGACAGAATCTTTGAAGGAAGAAGGAAGGTTAGATGGTGGAAGGCTTGCCTCCGCTGGCAATCAAAAGACCCTCAAGGCTGTTGACCTAGTTTGAGGGAATTTCTCAGAACCCAGAATTTGCATCATAGCATAAAGTCCTAAGCTCCTGTGTGCATATATGTTTATATATATATAACGTACATGTTCCATATATGTATACTGGGGCCGGTTCTGCATATTGGGACCACTCAGTATCGGGGCCAGTTCTTTTTAATATCTTTATCAATGACCTCGATGAGGGGATCGAGTGCACCCTCAGTAAGTTTTCAGATGACACCAAGTTGGGCAGGAGTCTTGATCTGCTGCAGGGTAGGAAGGCTGTACAGAGGGATCTGGACAGGCTGGATCAATGGCCCGTGGCCCATTGTATGAGGTTCAACAAGGCCAAGTGCTGGGTCCTGCACTTGGGTCACAACAACCCCATGGGGCGCTACAGGCTTGGGGAAGAGTGGCTGGAAAGCTGCCCAGCAGAAAAGGACCTGGGGGTGTTGATCGACAGTCGGCTGAATATGAACCAGCAGTGTGCTCAGGTGGCCAAGAAGGCCAACAGCATCCTGGCCTGTATCAGGAATAGTGGCCAGCAGGAGTAGGGAATTGATTGTGCCCCTGTACTTGGCACTGGTGAGGCTGGACCTCAAATATTGTGTTTAGTGTTGGGCCCCTCACTACAAGAAAGACACTGAGGTGCTGGAGTGTGTTCAAAGAAGAGCAATGAAGCTGGTGAAGGGTCTTGAACACAAGTTTTATGAAGATCAGCTGAAGGAACTAGGTTTGTTTAGCCTAGAAAAAAGGAGGCTGAGGGGAGACCTTATTGCTCTCTACAAGTACCTGAAAGGAGGTTGTGGTGAGGTGAGGTTTGATCTCTTCTCCCAAGTAACAGTTGATAGACAAGAGGAAATGGCCTCAAGTTGCACCAAAGGAGGTTTAGATTATGTGTTAGGAAATATTTCTTCACCGAAAGAGTTATCAAGCAGTGAAACAGGCTGCCCAGGGAAGTGGTTGAATCAGTCCCTGAATGTATTTAAAAGACATGTAGACATGGTGCTTAGGGACATGTTTTAGTGGTGGATTTGGCAGTTCTACACTAACGGTTGGACTTGATCGTCTTAAAGATCTTTTTCAACGTAAACAATTCCATGATTCCATGATTCCATGGTTTAAGGAGGGGACAGAAAGAGAAGTAACATCTTCATCATTATGGCCAAATGATCTTCCCATTATATGTCTT
This sequence comes from Burhinus oedicnemus, assembly GCA_008921705.1. NCBI lineage: Eukaryota > Metazoa > Chordata > Aves > Charadriiformes > Burhinidae > Burhinus > Burhinus oedicnemus. The sequence goes on along the minus strand of VFFE01006523.1, from coordinate 171,084 downwards.
ACAGAGTTTTATGCTTTGGTTTATTGATTAAGCGTGGTTATGGAAAGATTTTATTCTTTGTAACCTTTGAGTCATGAAAGATGTTCTCACTGAACTGCTATAACAGTTTGCAGTATATTTCTCGTATGATGTTTCACGAAAGTGTGTTGCTTACTTGTTAGCTTCTTTAGGTGGAAAGGACTGTGTTCCCTCCTAACCATTTTGTGCTCCAATAGTTAAACTTCACCATAGTTCTAAAGCACCTGGTTAGCCATATAGTTATTCTGTGATTACAGATCTGTATCCCCCTTGAAGAAAAAACTAAAAAACAACAAATTTGCCTCTGAAGTGGAGCTAAACCCTTGTGTTAATTTATTAACCTGCATTTGAGAAGGCTGAGAAAGATGTCAGTTCCAATTTAAATACATGTGTGTGGAGGGTAAGATCAGTGTTGTCCATGCATGAAATTGTCTTTGCCAATTGGTTTTGGCAGCAGTGAAGTACTAAACCACTGTAGCTTCCCTAAATGTGGGGCTCAAAAGAACAGTGTGCGCAGTAATTAGCCAGTCACTTGGACATCTCTGACATGACTTAGCATTTATTACTGTTTTGCTCACTGTACCGACCTAATTCAGTGACCTTTAATCTGAGATACATTTTGTTTTCAGAAAGGAAAAAGATCTTTCAAAAACTATGATACTAATTTCTGCCTGGGTATCAGAGAGTATTTGTATTGCTTTGTCTCAGGAATACCTGTAGAGCCGTGCTCCTCTCTGATGTGGCCAGGACCTGGAAATGCCCTTGCACCTATGAATTTGGCAGTATTGCCAACAGTTAGCTAAGAGAACTGGAAAGCTGGTTTTGCCTTCAGGCTCCCTGGGGGTTTTGTAAGTGCATTAAAGGACTCAGGAACTGTGAAGATGGATAGATGAAGGCTGTTGTACCTTGGACTTTGTTTTTTCATACAAGGAAGTCTACTGAATGACTGAGAAAAAACAGCAAGTAAAAACTTCTTAACTATAAAGAAATTACAATGTATGTATACATCTCTTCTATGTAAGTTGCAGTGACCGATAAAATGGTGGTATTTTGGACAGAGCTTTTTTAAAGATGTGATTAACAAAGGAAATTCCTACTTGAAATGACTCCAGCTGCAAACTCTTAACTAATTTCTTTCATATAGTCCTCTCTTTTGGAATAAATGTACTCTTTTGCAGTCTTTATGTTATTTGTATGTATAGTCTTTTTTTATTTTTATGTACACATGTGTATGTAGATGTTTGTATATATTAAAAAAAAAAGAAAAAATGTAAAATTCCTACATCTCAGCAGTTTTTCAAGTTTCCTCACTTTCCTCTCCTTCCCATCTCACTGTGTATAGTTGAACTTACATTGCAATCTTTTGAAATAAGGCCTGTATTTATGCTCTTTTTGCTTCTGACTCATCATTTCTAAAGAACAATAGCCATATTTTAAGTAATATCCTGATTTTTTTTCTTCTACAGGCTTTGTAATGTAGCATTTTTAACCAAATTTTCTTTCACAAAATGTATTAAGTAAGCTTGATTTCTCCTTCTGTGATTATCCTCCTCTAAAGATTCACCTCTCCTCTACAAATAAACTTATAATGTGGGTTCCACTATAGCTGACTTTTTGGATATGAAGAACTAATCACTATATATGGACAACTTAAAATCAAAATTACATGTTTGCTGTGTAAGCTATTTATGCTATTCTAGCTCAATATCTTTCAAATCCCTAAGATTTTTATAGCTGATTGACTCTTCAGAGAATTCTCCTTAAATAGGTAATTTGTATTTCACCCTGTCCCATATTGTTTGTTTGAAAGGAAAGGAAAATAAGCAAGGAGTATTCGCATCAAATCTCTGTTGTTATCTTTTTTCCATTCTCTATTAAAAATTGGGGAATGTATTTTTCTTCCAATGCTTTCTGTCTCTTTGCACTTTATTTATTTATTTTTAAAGCCCAGAAAGGAAAAGCCACTCTGAGGCATTCTTAAAGGGAAAATGACTCAGATGTCAGAACTGATTGTGAGAAATTATTTTAGTCATATCTAATTTTGTCTCAGAACAGAAGTATGTCTTTCTTGGATCCCTTCAAGATCTGTATTTCTGTGTTTTCTATGAAAATTTTGAGTAAGTCAAATTGGCATGTATCTGGTTATACAATATTATATATAAGCTATCAGAACAGAAGAGTAAGGTTAAAAACCACAGTTTTATAAGTTGGAAAAAAGAAGATTGAGCTTTCTTGTAGAAACACTTCTCCCCATGGTTCCTTCCTGTGCATTGTGTTTTAATATTAATCAAATTAGTACATATTTTTTTCATTAGAAACTCTAGATTTATTCAGCAACAAAATGGGAATATCAGAGTATATGTGACTGACTTTAAATTTACTGATAAAACCAGAAGAAACTGAGTAATTGTATCAGGTTAAATTGATATTTTTCAAGTGTTACTATCATACAGGCTATAGAAAAGGTAAGACACAGAAGTCATAGCACACATTGTAGATATCCACCTGTCCTTGCCCTGGAAACAAGAAACATTCCAGGGTGAGCAGAGGTGAGCAACATCTGGAAGGAGCCTGAGGAGGGATTGAGACGGGGTCTTATGTGTCTTATGTTCCTGGCAGCTTGAGTTACATCTGAATTTTGGCAGCTATTCACATGCAAAATGAAAAATAAATGAGAAAAAACACATCATTACATTAAATTCAGAATAACTTAAAGACAAAACTGCTAACACCGACATTTGCCAGTGTATCCTCTGTTTCTGTCTCTACTAAGAGTGTATTTAGGAAAATCCTAAAAGAACTAGAGGCTAACATCTCTAATTATTTATACTTCACCGAGCACATCAATCATTTCTAGTCCTCTCACATATAACCATCGCTCTTTAGCTTAACTCCCGGATTAGAGCCTCTTGCTCTTCCAAGCTGATTCTTTGAGTTATTCCACCAAAGTGTGCAGCAAGAAATGTCTGATGGCAGGATCACAGTTAAGAGCATGGTCAGCTTCAATTCTAGCATTTCCTTGCTCTCGAGCTATTTCTTACACTAGCTGCATGCTGAAAAAATTCATGAACATTCACTTCATGACTGAAGTGGTGTCCAACTCTTGGAAGAGGAGCAGGGAAGGAAAGTGAACGGTATTTTCATAGAAAACACAATGGAAGAAAACTATGCTGAAAGCCAGCATTTTGAAAGGAGGTGAAATTTATAGCAAAGTGAAAAATCACTGTGTTCTCATAAAATGCTGTACAAATTTCCTTCAACTTTTTGTTCTCTTTGTTGTGAAGAACTCTGGGAGAGGAAGTATTAAGGTTCCTGAGGGAGTGAGCCTTGGAGGTTGTATATTTGTCACACTGCTGAATCTTCTCTGCAACAAAAATGTCCTCCCTGTCATATCTCCCCCTTCAAACACCTGTACTTTCAACTCCCCACCCCAAAGGAAAGAATGTGTGTATGTATGTAAAATATGTATGGAATGGATACTGTCAGAAAGTCATGTACATTGGGCTTTCCAGACCACAAAACATTAAAACCAAACCTTCTAGGGGTGTTATAGCCTTCAAAAAAATGTTGGGAACTGAATTGATACACCACTCAACCTACAGTGGAGGCTGTAACGTTTCTTTGCCACTGCAAACAACTATTTGAATTTTAAGAGAATAAACCTCTCAAGTCCTAAATTGAAGTACACTTAATACAGTATAGTCTTATGAAAAAAGTCTATCTTGTTGCAGTGCATGTCTTCTGCACTGAAATCATTCATTAAAATGTGTTTCTTCCACAATGCAAGTACTTACCTGAGTCAGTCCCTCTAGGAGCCCATCGTCTGAAACCAATATGTTGTGCTAGTACTTCAAAACCTTTGTTTACTCCCTGCTATTTATCCCCAAATATACTGAATAACTCATACAACTTAGGTTTTGTAAAATATTTCTGGATTACTGTGCAATCAAATGCACCCTGTGAGAGGTCACATTTGCTTCTGGAAGAAATTAATTGTTGAGCTGCTCTCTGATGGCATGGATCTATCACTTTATATTGTTGGGGATGGAAGGATGTACATAATACTTATGTAATGTTTTTATAGTTTGAAAAAATGAACCTTTATAAAATAATGGATAGAGAGAGCTGTTACACTTCTTAAGCAAATTCATTGGAACCAAGATTGCATGGGAGAGACTCTTGTACACCAAAGATATTTCTTTCCCTCCTTCCTTTTGTTGCTTCTCTTCAACTTCTCCCACTTCCTTGAAAGCTGGGAAGAAATTATAACCTGAGAAGAGTAGCTTGGAAATGAAATTTTTAAGCAAATGTACAAATACTGAGAAAAGATCCTCCAAACTTACTTTGAACTTTCTGAAAGTGCCAGCCATCTTACTTTTAAAATGATGTATGGGCATTTAGGTCAAGCACTGTAACTCAGGCTTGATAATTTCAATCTTCCCCACAAAAAGAGATAGATAACAACAACTAAGAACCCTAACCTGTTGAAAGCAGTGCAGCTGAAAGATAATACCATAAAATTATAAGGACTTTTAACCTGTGCAGAATTCTGGTAGCTCATGAAATGAACAGTAATCATGCATTTTTTACGCCCAGATTCACTTATCCTCAGAAAAATTCCTAATTATCTGCACATATTTTAGATGGGACTACAACTGATGGCAGTCAGTGTAAGAAGGTAGTTTACAGCTCTGTGGAAGTTTTCTTGGTATGCTGAGTATCTTTGAAGTCAAAATGTGAACAAGCGCTATTATAAAACCTGTATCTCTCCATATATTCATGCTAAAAAGTCATGACATCCTTACAACAGGAATACGTGCTACGAGTACCTTCCTGTTACTGAAAGAAAGAATATAACCTCTCAAGAAAACTCAGTGTATTCCTGCAAGAATTGCAGAGTTGAGGCCTCTTCCATCATGATAAGTGGTACAGTAAGTACTGCAAAATTAATTTCTTTTGGGCACCTCTCTTTGTCTATTACCTAGAAGAATATACTGACTAACACCCAGTTAGGTCACCTGGCATCAGAATACTGTTTCAATTTTTCATGCCAAAATGCAAAATAGTCCCTTCTATTGTGGTTTACAATGGTTCCCTTTTTTTTACTACAACAATCCTAGGTGGACATGAAAGTAAAATCAGTATTGTGGTGGCCTTGAGATTACTTCATACCCTTGTTTCCAAGTAAGAGGTAGGTTTAATCCTCATTAAAAACTATAGAAAGTACAATTGGGTGCATTCCTGCTGAAGTTTCTAGTGGTGACATGAACCATATTCCTGAACCATTTTCACTAAGGCTTTTATGACAGCCAAACATGAGGACTCCAAAAAGGTGTCTCAGTAATAATGCGACTTCAATTAACTGTATCAGAACAGTTAGTTAAGGTATTTTGGGTGAAAGAACTGTATAAAGGTCTGTGTATATCTGAGGGAGCAAATCTACAGTCCAAATTGTGGGAAAAATTTGTAAGACTCGTGGAGTTAATCATGGCTCAGCAGTCTGAAATAATGCCTGTCTGGTGTTTCTCATCACCTCTGATCATGTGGAAATGGAAATCCTCATCACGCAGAAGGCTTTGTGTGAGGTTAGAGACAATGCAGAACATTTTGTCGTGCTTCCCATTATTATTATTTTTTAAATATGAAGCTGAGACATTAAGTCTCAGTGATGTAACAAGTCAGGGGTAATAAGCAAATTTGAACCCAAGTTTTCAAAATCTCATAAAGGAATTCAAACTTTAGATAAATCAGAATAGTTTTTCAGAAGATAATAATACTCCAGTTTAAACCAACTAAATTCAAGTCTGTTGTAATTCCTTGTTTTATGTCCTTTTGATCCATCTTCCATAATATTGCCCAATTTTGCTACATGAAAATCCCAGTATTTTGGCTGGATGTGTTTCTTTAAGTCACTGCAAATCCAGCCATGCCTATGGAGCAGGACATTACTCTGCCTTTTATGTAAATGAACACATGGTCAGTAATTCCTGGTTTGGGTATTTTTTTGGGAGGTGTTTCTCTCACCTGGTCTTTGCTTTCAGTTTTGGGATGCCATGTCTTCTAGTTACTTAGACAGTTTATATCATCAAATGTGTCTTTTCTTGCTTCCACATCTGTTCTGGTAGACCCTTTAACTCCATTTCTAGTTTTTATTTCCTTTCACCTTGAAAATATTTCTCTCATTCAAGCATTCATTTTCCCAGCAATATTTACATTTTCTGATGCCTTGTTCCTTCACCTTCCCTCAAGGAATCCACAGCCTCCCTTGCAAACTGCTTACTCTTTATGTGTTTGTAAAATCATTTATTATTTATCATTTCACCCTGTGCTTTATTTTTCATTAATTTTTATCACAGCATTCTTGATCCTTGTCATTTATTCCTTTGCTCTTAACTTTTATGTAACCTCCTTGAAGCACTGGTTCTTCTTGTTGTTCTTTCATTTATTTTTTCTCTCTGTTTATCTGGTTATCCACAGTGGTCACTTATTGAAGTTTGTCAAGTTGCTTCTAATCTATGCTTGTTATAGCATCCTGAATTCCATCTGTTTTTAGAAACTGCATATGTGTTTGTAATTGACATGTAATTGACATATGTCTTGCATTCATTTCTCACAAAAAACCCCTCAAATGTAACCTCTGAGTTGCTAAAATACATTAGGGATACTACAAAGTAAAACTAATTTGCAAGCTCATGCACTGAGCTTGAGGATGTTTGAAGCTATTACACAAATAGTAGCATCCTATTAGAACTGTCTAATACACCTGCGTTGTTTAAATATACCGGTGTTGTCTTTAATTTTTCCAGCCCAGCTGAAGGAATGTCATGGGTTTCTGGTAAGAGTGGTCAGGAGAATGACTGAAGAGGAGTGAAAATCATCTGTGAGTTAAAGCATCCTGTTTTCAAAAGAAGCTTTCAATAACTGCCACTTCTTCTGTGAATGCTTTATTTATGTATTCATTTTGCAAAGTGTTCAACAACTAAGTTTCATTTCATTTTTGTCAACAGAATGTAATTTTGCTCAGATCATTCTGTCAACAAAAAGGCAACAGCATATAATCTTTATGTCCACTGAACTAAATTGCAGATTCATTTTGTGTGTTTGGATCAAATAGTGAATGTTTACTAACTGAAAATATGACATCTTCTCCACTCTGAACAAACTATGGTTAAATATGGAGAATTTTAAATAGAGTTAAATTCTATAAAACACCTTTGGCTTACCACTTTTGCCTAAAAGTTGTCACTGCTAAGACATCCCTGACTGGCTCTCTGTAACAGGCTGTGGGACTTGGGAGACTTTTTCAAGACAGTAAATTTGCTCCTGAATTTTCAATAGATAATTACTATGAGTTTTTTTCATATAAACATTTCCTCCAAACATGAGGGTGAATGGGCTGGTAGGCTTTTTACATACAACCTTATGTTTTACTGTTCTGTTCATTCCTTTCTGCATACCTTAGTGGTAAAGTACAAAAAATGGAACTGTTACTTCTTGTGCTGCCTGTTGTAGAGGAAGTACCTGCCATCACAAGTATTTTTTAGATGTGGTTTTATATTTGGTCACATTTTTGGAGTGTTTCTCGGTTGCCAATTTAAATCTTTTGTTATCGCTCTGTGATAGCATTCCATTGCTTGTGCAGGACACATGTACTGGAGCGACCACAATGAGAAAATGCATGCAAAATTGTTGCTACTCAGCTTTATGTTAAGCTATAATACTGCTTTGTTGAAGACATGGCTATGTTTGGTTACTGGGGAGGCTATTTTCATCTCTTACACTGATTCAGTTGTGGCAGCAAAACAAATTATCAACTATTTGTGAAGAGGACTGAAACCAAAGACACATTGTGACCTTGTACTTGGAGTTTTTTACTGCAGTTCAGGAGACCCAAATTTTCTTTCTGAGTTTTTTGGTAGCTAGCCTCATGACCTTAAGCAGCTCTCTTTAGTGTGTCTCCAGTTCGCAATGCTCTGTGAAGCACCTGGAGATTTACTTAGCAGTACTACGTAAAAGCCAAGCGCTGATCTTTGTCATATGAGTGCAGCAGAACGGTTCCTTGCAGCCTAAAAAGAAGGGTTTTAACAAAGTCGCAGCGTATCATTAAAAGAACTGCAGAGGTTCTGACAGAGATGATGTGAATGCCCCGATACGGTAGTGATAAAATGCTCTGTTAAATGAGAGGTTTTTTTAGGTAAGAACTTTTAATATTTGTGTTATTATGTAGGCCTTTATTTTTCTCACCTATTGTTATCGTGCAACAGAACTAGGATTTTGGCCAGCATGGTGTTTGAGTCAGCTTGCTACAATGAGTAGCAAGCTAGAGAAGAACTGATAAAATGTGTTTGGGGTTTTTTCGCACAGTATGCACAACAGTACCCATCAATAGTTATGAACCTTTTTTTTTTTTTAACAACGAGGAAGAACAAGTACCACAAAATGTCATTTTACTGAGAGAGCTGATGGCTTGTTGAAAAATGAATGACTGCATTGGTAGTTAACTATTTGTATACAACGGCTAATACTGCATCATTAAGAAAACATGATATTACAAAAAAATTGTTTCTCCCTTTAAAGTGGATAAAATATTTTTGTTTTAGATTGTTCTTTTTGTCCATTGTCTTTTTAGGTGATATTTCTATTTTTGCCCCTACATCTTTTTTTAAAATTTATCTTCCCATTCTGTATGTGTTTGATATATAAAATTTCCTTTCATATTGCAATCAGTAAGGGTACATTCTACTACCCAGTGTCGATTGAGTTGCTTCCTCCAAGAAAGGAGTGATCAGGAAAAGTGGCATAAAGTTGTGCTGTACCAAAAGATTGCCCTTGACGTTCTCACCACTACAACAAAAAAGCAGTAAAATAGCTCGCAAATTCTTCATTGGACAACTGTTCTTCACATATTGTCAAGATATCTGCACTGTCAGTACTATTGCCCCAGCATTCAGGCAGCTATGATAATGATGTTCTTTTATAGCATAAGAGGTACTGTCTTTTCTGGTATATGTAACAGCTAGAATAATCTGCAAGATTACAAAGCATGTTTTGCCTCTATAAATTCTTTCTGTTGAATGTTTACTGTGTGGAATAGAAATTGGCAGAACCTTAGGCTACAGAAAGTGACTTTATATTTTGTCTGTTCTACTTCTTGTTTTCTAACTTATGGTCATTATATTTATATATATATATAAAATAACTTGTGGCTATTATATATATTTATATGCATATATATATATACACATAGATATACATGTATATGCTGATTGCAGAGAAAAAAGATTTTGCTGACTGCAACTGTATGTAGTCTCCCACCGACTCTCGCTGTCATCTTAAGATATGTAACTCCCTGCACATGAAAAGGAAAAAAGCCATACCCTTTTCTCTTCTGTTGTCTTTGTACTACAGATGCTTCACAACTTTCAAGCACTAATTTCCTTCTCTCTTGTTCTTTTCTTTTTTTCTCTTTTTTTTCTCTGTTATGCAGAGTATAACAAGGAGACTGGTTTTCATCACAAAGCTTTTACTTGTGTATCTGCAAAAGTAGTGGTTTAATTCCCCAGTGTGACTCTATAGGGCCATAAGATTTCATAAGTATATGTGCATGTGTTTGTGTTTGGATGTATGCGGTGGCGAGGTGCCCTGTATTGAAATGACATCGAACTCTAAAAGCATAAGCTGTAGATTAGACATTCAGGGCATCTGTCCAAAGACTGCAGTTTTGATAAAGCTGTACATACAGTAAATATTCTTTGTGACATAACACTTATAAAAATATTATGACAGCCTTGAAAACATTTTGACAAGCAAGAAAGCTATTTAAAATAGAAGAGGCAACCTGATTAAAAGAAAAAATTAGGATGGCCAGCTTGAGAATCTGCAAGAAGGGCTGTAGTCTTCTTACTTTGCTTTTATTTACAGTAAAGGGAGTGAGTTGCAGAGCTGTTTAGCGACATTTCCTCTAATGAAATACCAGTCCACTGGTAAAAGGACCAAAAATTAAGTTTGGAATTAAAAGAGGTGAAAAGAGGAGAAGGATTTGGTCTTGAAGTGCTGACTAGGAAAAGGGTGTGCACTGGGGTGTCTGGCTCCTGTCAGCTAGGCTAGCTTTCAGATTCACCTGTAACGAAGAGAGTTCAGGAAGAGTACACTAGTGTCCCATTTAATTGGCTTCTGTATACTTAATATCTGTAATCTTTATCAAGCAACTTAGAAGAAATTTGTTACAAATTTCAGGTATAATCTGAGGATGCATTTTGTTGTTTCTCATTTCTCTCTTGTAATCTTGTGTGCAATTACAAATTTTATCCTTTTCTTTGCTAGAATAAGCTTGCAGTGTTTTTATTTCTTAAGCTTGTCTGATATTAAGTGTGAATTCAGATGAAAATGACAACACTAAAAGCTTTCTGCATGTATTTGTTACCTTCAAAGGAAAAAAGTAATGTGTGTAGACAACATCTTGGCAGGGAACACCAGGAGGTCCTGAGATGAAGATGAACTCAGCAGCTTGGAAGTTGGAGTATTTTCTGTATAAGTTACTTTGACAGCTTTGTTTTTTTTTCAGGAAGGGGGTCTGAGAAGTGTCCCTTGTGCTAATATTGTATATGGCATTTCTGTGCACCTCCTGGATAATCTCACAAATCAGTGCATAGAAAACTGAAAAAGAAAAAGTGACAGTTAATTTTTGGACTGCCAATAAGGGCTGAATTTATACTTCTTCCCTCCTGCCTGTTCCCAGCCCAGATCTTTTACTGGTGACATTGTGACTCATGAGACTGCTACCTGGAATCCAGATTCTGGTGTAGATACTTAGTTTAAAAGATGTAAAATTTGCTTTAAGCAAACATCATTGTAGTGTATCAGCAGATATTTTTCTGTTTCAGCCAAACCAAACGTTCATGGCTTTTTTTGTGATGAGTATTCCACCCTGTCAAGAATCGATGAGTAAGAAGAGTAGAAGCAAAGCTTCCTTAATCAGAGAAATTTAATAGTCTCCATGTAGTCCATTGAGGACACTTTTCTGTTTCTCACCCAGTCATAGTACCACTGTCAGTTCTTTTCTCCAGATCTCATGCCCTTCTTCTGCCTACCTTGAGGAGCTCTTGAATTCCAGTGACTTCCTCTGCTCTATAACAATAGGTCATTTGTGGTTTTCGTTTCACAGTTTGGCTAGACTGTTGCTGCTTTGCAGTGTTTCCACTCTTATTACCATGCGGTAGCTCTGTTCTTACTGCCATTTCTTCAAATATTCTTCCTCTTCTCTTTCACTGCAGCTTTCTCTGATCCTCTCCCTCTGCCTCCTGTTTTGAGCAGTAGAGTTATACTTTAGTTCATGTTATTCTGTATGGTGTAACATCCAAAACAAAAGTGACACTTTACAGAGATGCTTCAGAAATTATTTTTCAGTGGGTATATAAGCATGAACTGTAATTTAATATATGTTTGGGCATATATGCATATTAAAATAATTTTAATCTGTAAGTATACATGAACCTGATAAAATGAAAACTCCAGTACCACCTTAAATGTAGTTAGTGTTACTGTCTTTCCATAACACTATAATATGCATATACTTAGATATCTAAAGATATATTTGAAGCTAATGCTGACAGTTACTATTATGCCATTTTTTTTGGCAGTTATGTGAACTGCTTTATGTATTTGACCTTGTCCTGACTGAGTCTGCTGTGTGTTCCTCCTAAAACTGAAAGCTGCATTTGGCAGGGTACCAGATATTCTTTTTTCTCCTTCCACTTGCAATTTTGCTTAAATAGGGTCTCATTTCCATTTCTAATTTAACATTGTATTTTCGTTCATTGTGACGATATCTCCACTTGACAGATTTGTCACAGTATTTGTCCTATTTCTATCAACTGTCAGATGCCTTTTCTTTTTCTTGTTCTCCACATTTCATTTGTCTCAGTACCTGCTAGTCACCATATTTGTCTTACCAGAACATAATGACTTGAACTAAGATTTGTCTCATTCACTGGCATTGGTCTTTAAATTTAGAGAGCATTTATTTTTCAGAGAAGTTTCACAGCATAAGATAGTTATCAGAATATTAATCCTCGTCTTACTATTTTACCTCTTAGTTTAGTTGGAATTTTGGGTTGTTTAGGGCTGCCTTTTCAATGGAATTTAAAAAAAGCAAAAATTAAAAATACCACAACAAAATTAACACCATAGTCCCGTTGTTTATTATGTAATTTCCAGCAGATAGATCCCCAGTGCCATTTAGACATGTGAAGCACTGGATGACAATAATTAGACTTATTGTATAGCAGTGGCTCTTTTCTCCTCTTCTGAAACTAGAAATGCTGTTGTTGGCTGTTTATTATCTCTCTGTTCGGTTTCTATCATGTTTTTTAACTCATTTTCAGGACATGCTTTAGGTGAATATATGTAGGCTTTGTTTCTTTTTGATCTTTTCCTCTCCCAATGACCTGTAAGAATAATTTGTTTTTCCTCACAGACTCTGAAAAAGGCTGAGTTGCATGTGCATCTCTAAGGCAGGATGTTGTGCAAGGTCAGGGCATCAGTGCAACATGAGTGAATGTAAATGTATGAGTTCTTGCTCTGGACTTCTGTAAGTTCAATGAGAGAGCTCTGGAGCAATGTGATCTATTGCTTGTGGGAGGCCAGTGTGGTTTTTCATTAGTGCTCAGATTTAGAGGACGCTTCCCTTCAGTTATAATAGCATATTATCTAGGTAGGCACTTGTATTGCTTATTTTTTAAGCTATATTTTAAAACACACTCCCTGGAAGTAATTTTGCAAGGAAGAAATGCCACTTTTCTGCTCCCAATTAAAAGACATTTTATTTACAGGAGATCTGACAAAAAGTATCACTGAATGTCAAATGTATATAGACCATTACCTAGAAAAAGAAAGTGAACACCTGCTTTTAGTGTAATCGCATAAGACATTCAAGACATAAGAATGGGATGTGGGGGTGAAAAGCGTGATGAAGACATGGACTATGTGTTGTGTTAGTAGTGCATATGGGGGCTACTGCTCTCTTCAGACCAATTTTTTCCACGCCCAGAGGGAAACTCACACTGTGTAGAAATATTCACAAACACTTGGCAGGAGGCTGTTTCTTAGACCTCTGCATTTTAAAATATCCAGTAATCTTGACAAGGTTTTGCAAAATCAAGTGTTTTGTAAAATCTAGGTTTCATTGTTTTCACATTTTTTTCTTAGTATGTTTGTGCTCTTAAATGCATACTATCAGAAAAAATGCTCAGAGGTAAATGAGAAACTTAATGAATCAGATCTTAAAATGAGGCAACTTGATGCTACCAGAATAGGCTAGTAGTTAAAATTCAACTAACTACCAACTGAGGTTTGCTTCTGTCTGCTAAATAAGCATTAGTCCACCATAACAAGGGTAGTGTAAGAAGCCACCATGTATCCACATATTTCTTTCTCTCTCAAGAGCCATGATCACATTAGCAGGACTGACTTGATCTAGAAAGGAGGCTTGGCTGAAAAGCCAGTTAAATCCACTCTTCTATTTTTTAAAAATGTACCTGTAGATTATGGTTCTACCTTTCTGACGGACTTTGTAGCATTGAACTGTTGCCACATGGTAGTGTGTGGCTGTGCCTGGGTGGTCCTTCAGCATCCTTCAACACATGAAACTACTATTATCATAAAACAGAACTCATTTCTTTCTACAAGCAAGTGGTACTACATCTCATTCTTATTCCCTGGCTGAGAGATAAAAGGTAATTTTAAAATTCATTTAGCCAAGAAGATATGAAAGAAACCTTAATACTCACTGTTAAACAGGGATTAGTATGTGCAGTCACACTAACTGCTCATGTGTGGTTAAGATTTACAAGATAACCAGCTAGTGTGGTTTTAAAGGTGTTGGCCTCTTTAGGATCAGAAGCATCATCTCCATGAATTCAGTGAGTTGTGCCTCAGAAGTTATGAGCCTTTTAAAATATTAACTCTAAAATTTAACAACCAGAAGACAAATAAAAATCTAAGTAATGTTATTTTTATCCTTCATGCTTGAAGAATATAAGATTACATATTAAATAGAGAAAAATTGAAATACAGATACTTCTGCAGTCAGAACCTGAAGAAAATGCCAAATTTTATGGTCCTCAGGATCAAATTGAGGGAGCTGGCAGCACAGGCTAAGTGTTGAGAGGAGCATCAGATTATGTTTAACATGTTCCCTTCCTTAATTTCTAAAAGCACTGGTTTTCCTAGTCAAGTTCTAATTTTGGCAGATCCTTAAGGAGGTACAAACTAACCAAGCTCTTGACCTTGTTCAGAACAATTTCTCAAGCCACAGGGACTTCCCTGATAAAAGCAGTTTATTCTGAAGGTTATTTGTGATTGGCTTGAATCAACACTCCAACTTTAAAAATGTGCCTGATGGAACATAAGATTTACAAGCCGTATTTTTATTTCTAACCTGTAAAATATATATGGTTATTTTACTTTAGTGTTATTCAGTCTCAGATGGCAAATTACCCACTAGAGTATTTGCTGAAAGTGAAAATAAAAGGAGTCTGAACACAGGTAGGTTTGTTTGTTTTTATTTGGGGGGAAAAAGAGAGTTTATTTAAGCATTAAAATTAAATCTTTTGACACATTTCTGATCATTAAAAGGAAATTCTTTGAAAAACATATTTAACCATAGTATCACAGAATATATCTATTCTATTTCATCAGTTATATTTGTTTTTCATTTCTGCTATTGTATAGGAAAAAGTAATAGACAGAGAAAGAATGCTTTAATAAAACTATAAACAAATAACTGGTCATATTTTTAAACTACCTGCATGTATACATTCAAGAAACTCAAATAAAGCTGAATTTGATGACAGTTCTAGCATGGAAAAGACTTTATATATCACAAGTACATAACAGCAGTTACCAAAGGCATATATTCCTTGACAGCCCAGGTGGTTCAATTGGCTGCAGTATCATTGTCCTGGTGGCAAAGTGGATATATGTGGTCATTTGGCTAGTGTCCTATGGACAACCATTATCATCCTATCAATAAGAACAATGAAGATTAAAAACAATATCTGAAAATACCAGCAGTATCTCTCTGATTTTTACCCATGAGTTTTTCAAAGTTTTCCTGCTGTCTACCTAAATACTCAAACAGCTGGCTTCTGAGTATAATCTGTCAGTTGCAGCATTTTTCAGGCTTTTGATCTAAACTAAACATCATTTGCAGATTGAGCAGTAGTCAAAGAGGTAGGATGTGTGAGCAGCCATAATGCCAATGGAAGACAAGGGCATGAATGCCAAAAGACCATTACATGGTCAACAAGCATCAAGCATTACTAGTGAAGACCAAAGTCCCAACTGGGAATATCCAGTTTCATGTTCAGTTTCAGGTTCTGACACTATATGGACAGTCCAAAATGTGTGCAGGCACGTATCTAGACACGTAAAATTATGTTGAGGGTCACATCTTCATTTATGATACTTCGATACATCTCTGCTCTCCACAGCACTGATATATCATTAACTAATAGTGACCTTTGCTTAGGAATATAGTTTATTATTATAATGATTATAATTTATTTATTATTATTTTATTATTTTTTTGTTTCTCTTAAGGCAAATCAATGTCAGGAAACAGAAAGAATGAAATCTGTGGTTTACCTGTTTGCCACAGCATGACAACCAAGATCTCTGTGTATCACTGACTTGTATGGAATAGAGTGTACAACCCTATGGTATTGTGACTTGCAGATATTTGTGATAAATATTGGTAAGTGAGTTATTCAGGAAGAAAAAGAATTAAACTATCTTTTCCTCAAGGACACATATTTTGGCCCTTCAAAAAAATCATGCTCCTAATCTCCTTACTCTTTTTCATTTTACTGCAGGAGATCTATCAATTCTTCAGAGGATTAATAGTATCAAGGGGAGTGGTCATTTCATTCTTTTCTTACGACCCTAAAATTAATCCATTTCCAATCCATCAGTCAGTGGTCCCAGTTTCAGGCTGGCTGTTCTCATTGTAATGGAAAGAGTCTCATTTAAATGGACTGATAAACTGGGAAACTTTGATAAAAGATGTTCTGCATTTATTAATCTTTTGACTTAATAATGAGCTGATTCCTTCTCTCCATTCACCCACCCTCTCCTTCCCCCCACTCTCCTTGGTATATACTGCATTATAATATGACTGTGGTTGAGGGTTTTTTTGGCTTGTTTATTTTTTTAGTTTTGGTTTTGTGTTTTTTGTTTTGTTTTGTTTTGTTTTTTTAATCTCTATGGCTATTTTTTTTTTAATTTTGAATTTTTCTGGTGGGCTTTAACATGTTTTCTCTGCATTTTATGTACTGTCATTCTGCTATCTTTTGGCTTAGCCATGCAAAAATCATATGAATTACTATAGTGAATCAGATCACTGATTTACCTATACTGGTATCATCACCTTGGCAGTCCCAGAAACACGAGAGGAGTGTGTGGGAAACACTTCTTCCTGCAACATCCTTTGAAACATGAGGATTATTCTTATTGTAACAAAATAACCTTTCTGCATTTTCAGTTTCTCCAGTACTTTGGTGTTTTCACAATACTTATAAATGTGTAATAATTTATTTTTAAATCTCCTAAACTTTTTGTCTCAGTAATATTTTGAGAGAATTAAAAAGTTACTGTATCACTGTGTTCAAAATGAAGACTTTGCTTTTACACTCGTTTTTGCCTTTTATTTTTATATTAGAATTCAAGAGATAGTAAATATAAACATCTAATTAAATTCTTTATACCAAATTCTAGGTTTTATAGTTTTGACCTAGAGTTTCTTCCCTATTGCCTCTCTGAGAAACCCTTTTCACATTTTCGTGTTTCCAGAAGTTTTTCTACTTCTGTAGCCTAGAGTTGTTCAGTCCATGGATAGTTGGGGCACTTCAGCTATTTTGGTTTATTAGAAGTAGGCACCATCTACTACTCCTTTTCCCCTGTTACTCCATACGTCACCAGTCCTACCCCTGCAAGATGCTGCCCATAGTTGTGTGCATTGTTTTCTGCTTGGTCTGCTGGCTGGGAAACTGTCTAGGAGGATGTCCAGTAAAGTATGACTGCCCAACTGCTCTTCCTTTGGCTTCAGCAAGGCCAAACAAATTAATTCCTTAGTCACATACATAGTTCACTGCTCAGCTGCATATCACTTTCAGTTCCTTTGTGTGTGCTTGTGCATGTGCATGTCAAATTGGGAATGAGAGCTCAACATAGAACCCAGTTTCTTTGCAATTGAATTCCTCTTGCTGAAATGAATTTTACTGCCAGAGAACTGCAACCATTGGTCCAGATGAAATAATATAATCGATATACGTAGTGAGATTGTAATTTCTTATCCAGATCATACATAGCATTATCTTTCATTTGTTTCTTAGAACTTCAGCTGCCACTTGGGGTCAAGGACACAAGGAGTTTCATTTATGTGACATACCTCACTGAAGCAAGAGACTTAGTGGAGGCAGGTGCCAAGGAGTGCAACATGGTGGTAAAGAGTGTGTCTTAAACTTGTAGGCGATTTGGGCATCTTAGATCTTTTGAATTCAGTAGAAAAGTGCAAGTCTTATTTTCTAGTGATGCTAACAAAGCAGCTTGTATATCTGCGTCATTTGAAAACCAGTGAATCTATTCATCTGAGCATGTTTACACTCTAACATTAAAGATTTGCAGACCTGGCTTTGCTTCTGTACACCACCATATTATTTTCCCCAATACATCTGAGATCAGAGCTCTATTATAAACTTCCATGACAAAGAAGTAAAACTTTCCAGGTGGTATTTTCCACCATATTAATTAAAAAAATGAACTAATATTTTTATTGGTTTCTGGGTTTCACAGATATTTTCCTGATGAAATAAAATATTTTTTCTAACAAACTGTCAAACATTGTGAGCTTTCAATTGCCAAGCCCCACTCTCCTGAAATGAAATCAGATAATTTGTTGTACTAAAAAGGTCAACATGACAGCTGACGTTAAGCAGCAAACATGTATACATATAGATTTGCTGACCCTAGACATTTGTTTTTTCTTGTTGATGTTGGTGTTTCTGGAGCTAATCTTAAATACCAAATCAATCTAATTCCTTATATTTTCTTCTGGCACATTTCAATTCCCTTCATTAATCTCATTTTACAAAAAGAGGTTGAGTAAATAGAGTTGTGATATATTTTTCTTCTTTCCAGAAATTGTTTACAACTGTCTAATTTGACTATATATGCCTGTGCTTTAGAGAACTAGTTTTCTTTTTTTGTATACTTCACAGTCTTTATTTAGAGCTACCAGTAGAAAACATACAAAAAACCCAACTCTCTCTATGCTGGGAAACTGCTGCCGACAACCATTATGAATCCACAAACTCATGGGTTTTTATGGAACTCAAATGTACACATATGTGTGTTCACACACAGTTATTGCTTTCAGCTAAGGTGCACTGTGACTAAATACCCTTAAGGTCCCACTCTGTTTTGATATAATGCTCCAGATTTGTAAAAATTATTAGATATTTGTGCAGAACAACCAGTTGCAGGTGCTTATGGTCAAAATCCCACATCTCCCTTTTCTTTTTGACATCATGTGTTCATTTGTTTGCTCCTCTGTTTGAATCTTGAAGTTACTGGACATTTTTGCCAAGGTCTGTAGTTCCTTTTTTTCTTCTGAATTCATCAACTTGAACGTTACGCAGTCATGGATATTTCCACGTTCCTCTTATATTCATGTTATATAGCTGTCTTATCTTCATTTAAGCTCAAATACACCTATTACAGAGGTACTTGGTGAGTCCTTAAAGATGACAAGGGGCTGAAGAGAATTAATAAAAATAATAGGTTGTTGCAGGTCAATGCTGCCAATTGAATATCAATTCTGTAATGGCATACTCAAGCACAGTAATGAGCATAACCTGTTGGGACCATGTTGTGATGCTGAGCTTTGATGCTTACTACTATTTGTGCAAGCTGCAAATGAAGGGAAGGAAAACGGCCAGAAAGGTGGATTGCATCCAAAGTCAAACTCACCTCAGTACCCCAGCACATTGATGAAATAATGAAATTTAGAAAGTACATGCTAGAAACTGGATGCATCAGGATGCTGCTGTCAGTCATAAAGCAGGTGGATGAGAGTTTGAAAATGCAGTGGTGGCAGTCGTTATGCAAGTTCACAAAATCATCATTGATACTTTGTTGAGCGAGGATAAAAGTATGGCAATATATAAGGAATATAGGCTATGAAGTAAGAGGCTTCCTGAGCTCATGAGAGGTGGTGGTTCTGCCCAGCGTACAAACAGGTTTGAGTAGGACATGTGAACTTAAACACATACAGTGCAATTAGAAACTTTCCACTGTTCAGCCTTGTTGTATGCACAGAAAATTACGCTATGTGTTACATGTACAGTTAAAGAAAATTAAATTTAATGGTAAATGAGGAAAATCAAAATAATCTTCCAACAGATGTTTGTCACAAAACTGAGGCCTGCGGTCTACAATAGGAAAATAATGGGGCTTGGACTCAAATCAAGAGACTTTGTGTTGTCCTCTGTTAAAAATCATTGGCTTAAGGAAAGGAGAGTGACTTTAGACCTGTCTTTGATCTTCTTAACATAAGACAGTATTCCTTTTCAGACATTGCTGTAAAATTTCCAAATAAAAAATACACTCAATGGTTTCAATCCACCTGCCTGTGAAGTATCACATACTGATCAACGTTGGAGACAGGCTATGAGGATGGAAGACTAGCTTTTTTTGATTGGATGTGATCACGAATTTTTGCTACTATCTGGAAATTTCAATGTAACTTTCTTTTGAAATTTTTTTTCACTCTCCAAATAGCAAACTGTGTTCTGAAAAACTAGCCACCCTGGATATTAGTATAATTTTTTCAAGGGACAGACTTTTTGAAACCAAATTCTCTAAAATATGTTGTTAGTAGAAGCTAAAAGTTAATGCATTTGAAGTTGTACGCCTAAAAGCCTCCCACTGACTGCTGAAACAATATAATTTTTCCTATTTGACTAAGGTGGCCTTAACCTAAAATATCCTTTAGTTCTTGTGGCTTTGATTCTAATTTCAGCTAACTACCCTTTTAGCTTGGTACTCTGTGGTGGTGGAAGCATAATACAACCTCTGAAACTTCTGGAGGAGCTCAGGAGAACAAGTGAGAGTAAAATAATCAGGTGTGGGGAATGTCAGATTGTTGAGCTTATGGGAAATCTTTATCTGCTCTTAGTACAACAGTTAAAATTATTGGTAAAAGTTAAAGTGAAAATGACATTGATTGGGATTTTTGTGTTTGCATCTGAGAGAACTAAGCTCAATGGGAGAAAATGCATGGGAGAAAATCTTAAAATAAGCTGAGGGATAAAATCTTAAAATAACCTGAGGAAGAAAGATTCAATTAATTTTGGCAAATTAAATACTGTTACAAGTCAAAAGGATGCAGTCTGAAAAAAACCCAAAAAATTCCTTGGAAAATGTTTGGTAGACAATGTAATAATTGTTGACTAGTTATGGAAAGCACATGTTTATTTTAAATAGATGCTGTAGCAAGATTAGAGTAAGTCAGAAGCCACAGGCAAGCTGTCTTAAATACAGAATATATCTGTGAGTGTAAACTTCCAATGTGGGTGCACCTTCTACTGTTACGTTGAACACAAGATGTTATCACAGTGGCAATGAAGTGAGGTGTGGCAAAGTTCTGGCCCTCACATGGAAGTAGCAGAGTATGGTGGAGAAGGCAGCTTTGTTTATTTCTTACAGAAATACCTTTAACATAAGAACAATTATAATCTGAATTTGAAAGCTCACTTGTCTTTCTTTTTCACCAACTTATTCCTAAAAATTTCAAGTACAAATATTTTTAATTGCAGTCAATGTCACAGAGATGCCTTGTGCATCTAATTTACTAGTGCAATCAGATTTGATCTTCAAATAACACTGTGCTACCAGGAAGAAAACTTAAAAGGAAGCCAAGGTCTTAATAAGACCCTTGGAATTTAATTTCTGCTGTACTACAAGTGTATCTATTGCTCCAATATTTCCAAGTGAAACACACTTTAGACAACGCCATTGTCAGTTAAATGGCCCCCTTAAGCCAAAGGACCACCTGCCTTATTATTAAATTCCCTGACGATAGCTCTTCTTGCGTTCCTTTATTTTCATCTGTACTCATGGTTATGCTACATATTTATGGAGGTTTCTTATTATTTAGCAGGACGGGGTTCTACTTGGCATAGGCTCAGTTTCTTGAACATGTGTTGTGGTTTGGGCTGGATTGGCCGAATCAGGCAGAATGACAGATACTCTCTCTCCTCCTCCTGGCTGGAGGCAGGAGAGAGAGAAAAAGTCAATGCTTATTTTTCTGTATCTCTGAGCATTGTCAGGGGAAAGGTTGCTCATGTGGTATAAAAAGTCTTTTGAGGATTCTCTGTGCTATAGAGCTGTCTTTGATTTTGCTCAAGGGATGATTCCTGCAGAAGGGCTTTAAAGGGGTCCTATTTGTTGACTGAAGGTTTTTATCCTGGTATTGGTCTCAGAAGAGCTAAGGATAGTTTTACCTACCTCATTTTCAGATCTGGCTCCCATTACCTCCTGTCGAACGTTAGGTGAATTTGATTTCCTGACTGATTTTTTCAAGGCCTTGCTTCCAGGTCTTCTCTGAATTTCACAAATGCCCATCATTCAGTTTGTGATGCTTATGATTGAAACAGAGGGTCTTCTAGCTTTGACCTGCCTATGCTGATTTCTTTATCATTCATGTGCACTAAACCCAAGCAAACATATTTCAGAAATAGGCATTTGACTTATTACTTTCAAGCCTCTATAAATACTAATGCAGATTTTTCTAATAGATAAACACATATACCAGTCAGGAATATAAAAATTCATCTATTCATCTGTACTGAAAAACTAGTGTTATTAAGCACGGATACTGTAACTATTGTTACATCAAACACTCAGAAGGCTAAAGCAAATCAGCTGAAGCTTGTACAGACACACTTGTATCTAAGAGGAAGGCATGCATAATTCTTTTGCTATTTCTATTCCTTTTGCTTATTTCTTAGGTGATTGGTTCAATCTTTGCTTTCACTGAATCATAATCACAAAGACTGGAAGGCACCTCTGCAGGTGACCTCATCCAATCCCCCACTGATCAAGCAGAATCAGCTAGAGCTAAAGGCTGTGTCCAATTGGGTTTTGAATAGCTCCAAAGACGGAGACTCCACAACCTCTATGGATAACCTCTTCCAGTGCTTGACCATACTCATAGTAAAAAAGATTTTTCTTATGTTTAAATGTAATTTCCTGTACTTCAATATATGTCTATTACCTCTTGTCCTGTCATTGGGCACCACATTGACTCTATCTTCTTTACTCCCCCCATTAAGTATTTATACACATGGATAAGATCCCCCTGAGCCTTTTCTTCTCCAAGTAGAAGAGTCCCAGCTCTCTCAGCATATCCTTGAATGAGAGATGCTGCAGTGCCTTCATCATCTTTGCAGCCCTTCTCTGGAGCAGCTGCAGTACGTGCATGTCTCACTTGCACCAAGGAGCCCAGAATAAGACGCAGCACTCCAGATGTGTTTCACCATGGCTGAACAGAGGGGAAGAATTGCCTCCCTTTACCTGCTGTTAACGTTCCTCCTAGGAGCCTCCACTGCAGTCTGTGGAAAAGACCCATGCTGGAGCAGTTTGTGCATTGAAGAAGTTCTGGAGGACTGTCTCCCATGCATGGGACCCCATGCTGGAGCAGGGAAAGAGCATGAGGAGGGAGTGGCAGAGACAACATGTGATAAACTGACCACAGCCCCCATCCCCATGCCCTGTACCACTCAGGGAGGCAGAGAAGTTGGGAGTGAAGTTGAGCCTGGGTAAAAGGGAGGGTTGGGGGAAGGTGTTTTATGTTTTGTTCCTATTTCCTACTGTCCTAGTCTGACTTGATTAACAATAAATTAAATTAATTTCCCTGAGTCTGTTTTGCCTGTGGCAGTAATTGCTGAGTGATCTCTCCCTGTCCTTATATCTACCCATGTGCCTTTCGTTGTACTTTCTCCTCGTCTTGTTGAGGACAGGGAGTGATAGAGCAGCCAGCCAAGGTCAAACCACCATAGCATTACAAACTTGTAATTCTTACTGAACATCTGTAGTAAAAAAATTAAACTACTGGTGGGCTAAAGCACTAAAGAACTGAGGAGAAACTCATATTATTTATGTGCAACCTCCTAGATGAGTGGGAACAGCCACACTAAAGTCCAGAAGAGTTGCATGGGGCACCTGAGATAGTAAATTGAATGAAGTGACCTATATACGTTCATAACAACTGTGTGACTTTTAAAGTGGAATGAATAAGAGGCAATAAAAATGAATACTGGTGGTTGTATATTTATTATTTGAATAAATACAGATATTATTAAAGCAGACATATAGATATTAGAGCTATTATTTATTAGTGATATAACATCTTAGATAGAGCATGCACGGCACTTCTCCGAGGACTAAGTGCATGCTGGCAGAGGGAGGGGCAAGAGAGATAATTTGTTGGAGAACATGAAACAACGCCATTGTGCTGTCACCTAGAGATTTTTAACCATGCTGTCCTTGGATCTTTTGATGTAGCTGTATATCTTTTACAAATATGGTTTATAGGTTGGCATAAAAAACATACGCTAGATCAGGAGGATAGGAGACGATACGGACAGCATTAGAAGAGAAGATCCTGGAAACAGAGATATTACCTTTTGTGTAAGATAGAATGTTCAGGGCTAGTTGGTTGGCTAAACTATGGTATTGGGGAAGGTGTGGAGGTGTGCAGATATTGGTGCTGAGGTACACAGGCAGCTAGAATAATTTTCTGCAAATATCTTTAGGCTTGATCTAAACGCATACAGCTTTATATGAAATGTTTAAAAATAGGATTTGGATTAAATGTTGTGTAAGGGAGAACTGGAAAAAGGAATGAAAAGCAATATCAAATTTGCAAAATCTTTGAGTTATAAAGGACAGTAGAGTTCTTGAAAAGAATGAGGCAGAGGAAGAGAATGGATTTGTGAAGAAAATAATTAGCCATGAATTATAAGATTATTTATCATTTATAAAATAGGTCTTTTTATAATATCTTACTCATCTACTGAATATTTGAAAGCTGATAGGTTTATTTTCCTGTTGCTGCACTGCACATAGATGGATAGCACTTGTGTTCACTGTTCACAATTTTCCTATCAATAATATAATAAATTGGATTGTTTAAAAAAGAGAACCTTTCCTTTTAAGTTACTGGTAATGGATAGAATAGTAATTTCAGTTATTTAATCTTTCTGCTTTCATATTCACAGAATGTACTCACTTTTGAGTTTATCTGTCTCAGATTATATATGGATATTTATTGAGAATAGGGCTGCAAGTCAGTCAGGGGTCAAAAGATGAAGCATCTACCCATTTTCTTGGGTTTCTAGGAAGCTGAAACTTTGCTGAAGAGTACCTTAGGAGTATGTAATAAACCCAAGTTTTCTGAGATAAATCAATATTCAAAAAAAGATCTCTACCTTTCAGAATGTTTTTTTTTTAATTTGCCATTTTACAGGAATTGTATATATTGTATATAAATAAAAATAATAATATAAAATATATATAGTATATAATTTAAGTAAATTCTATATATTGTATATAATGTATAAGAATAGAAATATAATGCAGTTACCAAAAGAATTCAGTGTTGTTTTTTCTTGCTCCCAGACAAATCCAAGCAATTTCATCCACACTGATGGCACTGTGACAGTCCATGTGGTGTACTTGCAGGGGTGGAAACTTCCCTTTTTTCGTATGTTATCTGTGGAAAGATAGCAGATGCTAATTTTATCTTTACTGTACCTTACTGATGAAGTGTACTCATCTCCCAGAAGCAGAGATGGAGTTGTTCATTGTTTATGATGACAGTTGCCTTTTAAAGAAGCAGAGAACGAAGCATGTGAGGAATGCGTGTGTCCTGCCAGGAGCACAGCAGGACAAATATCTTCCATTTGGGATAAGATGTACTGACAGCACAGTAGGAACAGCTGAAATGAACTGTGCATTTGAAGTTTTCATACTGACCTGGATCACTGAAACCAATTGCATGTGTCCTATAATTTGACAAAACCTTGTTTTTTGTGCAGAGCAGAAAAAAGAACGATGTTGCATAGCTATTAACTGGGCATTTACCAATATTTTTGCCACAAACAGCAATTGCAGTATTTTAAAAGAAAAAAAAAAGCTAATAAATATTTCCAAAGTAATTCATTGTGCATTTTATTAAAAAGAGAAAAAAAAAAGTGCTGTAAGTAAGGGGGGAAATGAATCTGTGATTTTCAAGCTTTAGCTTTCTGCCTCTGTTGCAACCCAGCCTGGAACTGAACTAAAGCTGTGGTGAGCAGCCAACATGGTGAGCAGCCAACACATCCTGAGGAGTGGGGCAAAAGAAAAGGACCACTAGTAGGTGTGAATGGCCATCAATACATATTTAAAGACTAAAATTTCCACCAGAAAATTTCATGCTGATAAACCACAGGATGGATGTCATGGGTGCCTCCATTTCTGCTTGCAACAATGAACTAAAGAACACAAACTTCTAGGGGAACATCAGTCCTTCATATCAAAGTGCTTTTGTAGCAGTTTCTGATTTCCACCTGTGTTTCTGATTTCCACCCATTTTCTGTGTTTCCTGAGACACAATAGAAGATATGGAAAAAAAAAAAATCAAGCCTGATCATGCTTTTCTCTGTTTAAATGTTATGTTTCAGTGGTTTGCAATCTGTTTTTGGAAAGTGTTCCAGTCCACATTCTGTCTCAGTTGTTGGCTGTGTTCATGCAACATTCATTGTCTTTCTTTGATGTGAAACTATAAACATATTCTAAACCTTGTGTTTTCTTTCAAGCTCTACAATTTATAGGCAGATACACCGGCAAGCTCTTGTAGTAGGAAACAACATCCTTCTAACTTTTGATGTTAAAAGTAGAGGGTTCACTTGTCCAACCTCTAGAAATAAAGATTGTCTATCAATTTATGAAATGGCTTAGAGAAAAGAATTAATGGTGTCTACAGCTCATGGAAGGTATTGAAGAGTCAAGTCCATGGTAGTTAGCAAGTAGTACTTCCAAAGAATTATTTTAAAGGAAGATAGAATGTTTAAAACAATTGCATTTCTATATGATTTTAAGAACAGATACAGGATTAGATCTAGGAATGATGACATTTAAAATAACACTGAACACTAGTTTCAAGATTGTTTTAGTTGGCTCAGAGACAGAATGTGAAAGAGGTCATGTCTACATTTAAAGCAGTAGAAATTACTCTCAAGATAAACGTAGTTTAACAACACTGAAATGCAGGTAATTCTATGGCTGAAGAAGATAAACCTGATGTTTAAATTTGGCACCAAGTGGTAAAGAAAGATGACAGTTGTCGGCTCATGTGAAAAAAGTAACCATGACACAAAGGAGGGTGAGACAGTTTCACATGTATGAAGGTTTTTTTAGTGGGATCCATAGCTGATAACACACATTGGCTGTAGTAATGAAAGTTAATTTTGGAGGAAAAAAAAAAGAAGAGACAATGAGAAATGGAAAGCTCTCCAGAATAGTCAGCTGAGAAAAAAAGCAAAGGGAGTCCCAGACAAAATGTCCTCCTCCAGGGAGGGGGCAGGTTTCTCCAGTGCAGTAGGAGGTACTGATGATGATGCTGATAATTTTTGCCATGCCTTTCCCTTAACACTGCATACTTTTCCTTAGGACCTGCTCAAACTTCCTGTTGTTTGTTCCTATTTGTGATGTTAATAGCATTGGTTGGAGCACATTAATTAGACATCAGTGTTGCATATTCATTGGCTATTCAGTCTCTGTGCATATGAAATACTGGACAATATCTTTCAAGTATTTCAATGACTTACCTGCTTTATTGTGCCCTATTTTTGGTTTAATATAAACTCAAATCTGCAAAGCAAGAAATGAGGGAAAAAGAGACGTTTCTCATGCCAATGACAATTGCTTCTCATGAGAAACTGTCATAAAAATGATTTCAGGTTCAAACTCATGAGAACAATTGCACTGGGAAAACAGCATGGGAACACAAGGGAAAACTGGCACAAGGGCTCTGGAATAATATTGCCACAGCAGCTTGGTGAATGCATACAGAGCCACGAACAGCTGGCCCTTAACACACCTGTAGCTAAAGCCCTAAGGCACCTCTGGTGCTGTGCAACATAACTGTATAATCTCTGAGGAACAACAGGTTACTATTTGGAAATGAGCTGTTAAGTTTATGGAAACTCACAAGTAAACTAGAGTACAGCGTTAATCTAGAAAGCTGATAAATGAAATGAAGAAAAATGAAAGACAGAGGTGGAGACTTGCCAGCCTGGAAAAGAGATGAGTCCACAGAAGCAAACCTCCATAGCTAGTGAAGTGCCAGATTCTTGTATGTGTCCATACTGATTCCATTTTTACCTTTTTTTGTGAGATAAGATTACAGAAAAAAGCGCCAGATTTTAGACCAAAAAGAGTTTAAAACAGTCAAGTATAATGATGTCATTGGTACTTGTATGGCAGAGGAGCTGTTTGACACTGAAAGGAGGAAAGGAAAGAAATAAAAGATAGGCTTGCAAGAAAAGATAAACTAGTGAAAGGTAAGATCGTATTTCAAGCAGGCTAGTGAAACATGAAGGTGCAGTTAAGATTAAAAGGAGGATTGTACATTTTGCACTTTAAACTATGCTTCCTAGGGACCTACTCATATTATTTCTGGAGATTGGCTTTTTCTTTGGTAATTTTGATTTTTATGAGACTTTAGGACATAAAGTGTCTTCATTTTGTTTTCGAAGTATATCCACATAATGTTATCAAATGTTTGCAGAGGCCACAAAGGGAGACAACATCATAAGCCTTGACTTTAGATATAGTACCTAACAGCCTACATGGAGCAGTTACCATGTGCAATGTGTTACTTGCTGCTGGCACAGACTTCATTTGTACTGGTGGTCCTTGCACTCATCTCAGGGAATTTTTTTGTTCCATTATGGTAGTTGGGTGACTTAATTTCAGGTTCATATAATCAGAAAACAATGTTTTAATGCTTCACATAATGGTTATTTTACAGCAATTCTGAAAATAGAATTAACATCTTCTGAAACAATGTAATCATATAAGCCTGCGATAACTGGGGGTCATTGTTTATTTGGCACATTGTTCCTTCCACTGGGCTGCATGCCAGTCAAATGAAGTATTCAGTACTTTTTAGTATGACCAATATGGGAGTTTTGGGTTTTGCCTTATGTTATTCCATTTTTGGTTGGATTATAATAATTTGGGCATTTACAGGAACAATAGTAATTATATTTTAATAAATAGATTTTGTGAATCTCTGGGAGTCTTTAGCAGATTGCAGACCTGAGATTTATTTCAGGTATTGTTTTTCCTCAGCAGTTTTCTAGTGATTAAAAAAAGAATACATCCCTGTAGATGTTTATAAGTGGGCCAGAATACATCAAGATGGCTAAACTGGAAACATGTAAAAAAAATTTTTAAATACATTCTAAAGAAGGTATACACCTTTTGTTATTTTTGTTTGTTTGTTTCTTTGTTTTGGTCTCCAGGCTTATCTGCTTGTGAAGAAAACAGGCTAAGCCTAGATTGCTGGGACGGAAAGTGCGCTTCTGCCAGGAAATCCATGAAAATGGATTATTTTCCTTATGTAATTATATTGTCTCCTCATTAAAATGCCTTGTTACCTCACATGATATCTTCTTATTTCCTGTGGTGTTGTTCTAGTTGGGTTTTCTTTGCTCACTGTACCTCATGACTTATTTTATGTGTTTTAGGGCTTCTATTACACAACAAAACCTTTGTTAGTTTTGCATTATTTAGTATGAAATTTGTGGAGGATGGAAGAGAAGGACATGCTTTTGACTCCACCTTTTGCAGCTCTGGTCAAATGTTGGTCTTCGTGGTTTACTTTTAGAACATGAGCAGGATTAAGAGTCTTTTCCCAAGGTAAAACAAGAGGCACAAAGTAGCTAATAGTTCCTCTCCTTTCACTTCCTTGCTGCAAACAGTGGTTGAGTGCATAGGTCTAATAACACAAAGCAGTGGCAGTCATTGACCTTCTGATCACATTTCGTTATTGCAGGACATTGTAGTTTGTGTTTTAACCATCTTCTTATCTGGTGGATGTGGAATAAGTGTGTGAAGTAGTGAGCAGGTCTGCTCAGAGTAGTCTCAAAATCAGTATATTTTCCCTTACTTCTTAAAGACAGCTTAGCAGTTATGCAAGCTTACTAAAAATCAACAAACCTCACATGAATAATTTCCTTTTCTTTTTGCTTTTAAATTAACTCACCATTCCTATCCTTCTGAGAAAATCATGCTTTTTCAGTTTCCACTTCAGGTATGGCATCAGTTTCTCTGAAAGTATAAGGAGGACACCTCAAATGTTAGTTATTCTTACGTAGTAGGTACTGCATTTTACATACAGCTAGTGTTCATCTGCCTGTTGAAGATACATCTACATCTAGAAACAAAAGGAAAAAAAGAAAAGCTTTCTCAACTAGTTATCTCTATTTGTAAAGCCTTGATAGTCATGTAGGTGATTTCAAAATTTCTGTTAATTGAACATGAAATGAGAAGGTTCATAAATCTGGAGAAAGTAGATGATAGTGTTCATAGATTTAATAAAAAACCTAGGCGTGCTAGTTTGAGTTTGTGTATTAATTCTTTTCTGTTTGTCTCCTGTATCTTCCTCCCCTTCACTGTTGCTGCCCAGGTGAATCAGCAAGAAACTGCTGACAGCATTTTGACATTTGAATTCGGTGACAAGGTAAGGGCAGAGTCAGTGACATGGAGAAAGCCCAGTACCTAACTGGAATACTTACTGACAGCTTGTAAACATGACTTTTTGTTAATCCTCTGAAGACTATCTGCCTCCCTCTTAATCTTTTAAAATACATTTGCATTTGCTGAGTCCATTCAGGAAAAAAGGAGAATTTATGGTCTTTGGAAGAAAGGGCAGGCCACACATAAGGACTACAAAGATGTTGTGAGGCTATGTAGGGAGAAAATTAGAAGTGCCAAAGCCCAACTAGAACTTAATCTGGCTTCTGCTGTTAAGGACAATGAAAAATGTTTCTATAAATACATCAGGAATAAAAGGAGCAGGGTGCCAGAAGGATGACACTAGTCTTTTTTCAGTGGTGCCCAGTGATAGGACAAGAGGCACAAACTTGAATGTAGGAAGTTCCATCTAAGCATGAGGAGGAACTTCTCTACTTGGAGGGTGGCAGAGCACTGGAACAGGCTGCCCGGAGAGGTGGTGGAGTCTCCGACTCTGGAGACATTCAAAACCCGCCTGGACGCCACCCTGTGCAACCTGCTCTAGGTGACCGTGCTCTGGCAGGGGGGTTGGACTAGATGATCTCCAGAGGTCCCTTCCAATGCCTGTGATTCTGTGATTCTGTGATTCTGTGATTCTGTGATTATTTCTCCATTATTCCAAATTAGTCCCAAATCTGTCTCTGCAGTAGAGCTGCAGTGATTTGCGTGGGTGTGGAGTCACAGGAGCGCAGACAACTAGATACAGCATCCTCTGCCAAAATCTGACATTTTTTTGCATGGAAATAGAAGTGAGAGCTGATATCTCTTATTTCAGTCTGATTCCTCTGCATTTTGTTAGGGTCTGGAAGGAAATCTGATAGGAAAAGAGTACCAGCCATAGTCAGCCTATTACCAACATTTGTACAGACAGCTTGGTGGCAGCTCTCATTCACTTCTTCTTTTAATTCTAGCCTCATCAGCTCTTCCCCATGTCTGTTTTTTCACTGTTTTCAGGTGCTGTCCATTCCTGCTGATAGCCCATCCTTCTGGCATTCCTAGTCCTTTTGTTAGTCCTTCCAGAGCAGCCTTCTTCATTCATTTTTGTTCAAATTAAGCTGTTCCTCTTCTTCCAACCTGCCTGGTCTGGTAAGAAACACAGAGACTAAAAGTGGTAGCTTTCCTTATTCTCAGCCTACGTGTCTGATGCTACAGCATGTACCAAAAGAGCAAGGAAATTCAGTTTTCATGTTTTCATTAGCAAATTTTCATGGAGATGTCAATTTTCTTTTTCCAATGAAGAAACAGAACTCTTACAAAGTAGACCTGAAACTTTCTAGTCCCTGCTCAAAAGTTAGCACTCTTACTGAAACAATTATCAGACTTTTTTAATATAGATGAAACAACTTTTTCTCATACAGACTTTGAACCAAATTGAACTGTACTAACTGGGGAGGAAAACTGAACAGAAATGGACACCAAGCACAAACATGTAAGTCATGACAGTTTGGCATCATTAGCATATCAATGAAAATAATATCTCATAACTTTAAAAAAAGGTATTCTTACTGTAGACAATATCAACTAAGTTAACATATGATAAATTCCAAAACCAGAATAAAATATGTTAACCTTCAAAATTATCAAAATAATAATAAAAAAACCCAAAGAAAACCCAAACCAAACAATGCAATTATAGAGTAAAACAAGCAGTCATTGAACAATGACAAAATGACAAAATTAATACTCCAAATTTAACATACTGACCTATGTACAGATGCGTCACACAGTGTTGAATATTTTCAGGCATCATTCTGCAGTAGATCTAATAAAATGTTTCAGTTACTTAAATACACAACATGGGATTTTTCATGTATAAGAAATGTAGGATGGTGCACTTACATCATTAACTTTCCTCTGATTTTTATAAGTCCATTAATAACTTTTTATATGAAGTTATATAGGACAACAAAAAGCTATTTGGTAATTGATGTAGAGTTAAGTCAGAAGGCACAAAGCTTGTATGGGTAATTATTATAAAACATACGAATGAAAGTAGATACTATCACTGTAGCTCAGGTTTCTAGAAGAAAAGTTGAAAAGATGAAAGAAATGGCCTTGTCTTCTTTTCTATAATGACCTGCTTCATTACGGAACAAGATGCAGAAACTATTGTCAAAGCTATATAATCTTGTTAAACGGTAAACAGATCTGCTCCAATATAGTATTTCATGAATCCCAAGTGACGTCACCCTAGGTGTGTGATATCAGATATGAACTTGAGTTTTGTTTATTTAGGCTACTGACAAGATCTGCTGTGAAATGTGAGGGATACAGGGTGAAACCCATTATCTATGAAAAAGTGACATGCTTACAAGGTATCCTCCTGAACAATATATGCAAGTCTAAGTTGGAAAATAGTTGGCTCTACAATGAGTCATTTTTGCCTTTCTTACATACTTTTGACCTTTTTTTCTTAGCTAAAGCATTTGTTGCAGTCATTAGTTATAATTATTAAGGGTCAGATTTCCCCTCCCCCTCATTTTATGTTAAAAGTTTCCATGGCCGCACAGTTTGAATTTCAGATAACTAATTTATTTTCTTGCTTACACAGATACATTTATGCTTGTTAGCTACACTGCAGTGTGCATCATCCACAGAATAGGTAACTTAAGAATCATGTAACCATTGTCAGTTCAATAGGGTTTCTAGATGAAAATTCAGAGAAGAACAAGCTTCAAGAACAAGAACATACTCTTTGAAGCACAGGAAAATAATAGATATGAACTACTGAGTCAGAATCACTCAGAAGACATATGGCAATCCTTTCACCCAATCAACCATTACTCAGCTGTGAGAATACCCGTACTATCAGTGTCATTGTGTCAGAAAGAAAATTACCATAGCATGTGTATATAAATAACCTGGATATAAAATGTTAAGGATATTTTTATTTTGCTTAGAAATATACAAGCCACATTAGTGGAGTTCATAGGACATATGATTTTTCCTGTTCACTTCATGTATTCTCTGGTTCAGAAGAGTAAACAAAAAAGTTTGGAGATGGGTCCTGTGGAAGAACCTTCAAGAAGAGAATTTATAACATTGATTTGCTTGTTTACCCTCTAGAGAATATATTTAAAAGAAACACAAATTAGAGTTAGGAGTTTTCTTATTATCTGTTTAAAAAACCTCATCTCTTTTGTTGTCTCTATGGTGTATCATGGTATTTGATTCTGTAGGCTAATATTTTATGTCCTAAAATACTGAATTACACAAAGATACAGCCAGAAGAATCTAAAAAAACCACACATAAGTCATAATGAAAGACTAACACACAAAAAAGAAAGCACAATGTGAAACAGAAAAATATCAGACTGACTAAATGGAATACAGAAAAGCCATTTACTTGCAGATAGTTAAAGGAAAAGCAGAAACTGCTCTTCCATTTTGTGTTACTTGTATATTTTCCCAAAACAGATGTTTGATGTTGCATTATATCATGTATTTTCATTGTAAAAAGAAAGGAAGAGAACTAACAGAAATCCCTGCCTAAAATCAACCAAAACCCACAAATACAAACAGTGATAAAATAATTTCAGGCAAGAGTTTTTCAGAAAAATTAGAAGTACAACACAAATAAACTAGGGGAAGGGAAAAACATAGTATAGTGTTTATAAGAATCCAGTGCAATAATTATGTTTGCATATTGCAGATAGCATGAGCTAGTTGAAAAGCAATATAAACAATGACAATGAAACCTCATTCAGGTTTCGATTTATTTGCCAGTCCTTGCTACTGCTTATAAAATATTTCTGTAATGTCTTTTCCCTCTCCACAGCAAAAGTCATGTTTGACTTGACATTTTTTGGTGATTCCTAAAGGGAGAAAGACTGGATTAATTTAGATTTGTGTAGCAAACAAAAGATCTTGAATTCTGTGTGAAGAGATACTTCTGTTCCTCAACTCTATGTCAAAATATAATCGTTCTCAGCTTGTTCAAATTATTGAAATATTAGTTTAATGAGTCATCATTCATTCTTTCTATCTTTTTTGTATACTGAATTACGAAAGACTTTGGATACCCTCTTCAAAATCAGAGCCAAAAATTATTAATGTTATCTTGTGGGCCTGCACACTAATATGACACATCTTTCTTTGGCTCACCCATTGTGCTGAAATTTCTATGTGTGAATTACAGTAGCGCTATGGATTTCACAGGTGTGGCTGAAGAAATAGCTATTAATGCTAATATCACTGTATAACAGTAGATCAAGCAGCAGACAACATCTGTGAAGTTACCAAAGCTCTTGGAAAGTTCAGTTCAGAAATTAAAATTAAACAAATTTAGCTTCTGTTCTTAGGTCTGTGCATTCATTTTCTACCTTAATGCCATGGAAAACACTCCCTGATACAAAGGCTACAAGTATACAATAATCCAACTCCATACTTGCTAGAATATCATATCTGTCACCAAGAATACAGAAACATTAGTAGAAGACTTGCTTTGACCAAAGCAATCCTAATCAGACTATTATAAACTATCATTCTTGATTTTTGTGGAGCAAAACTGTCTGGAACTAAAATTGCCAAACCTTTGGACTTTGTACCGTTCTGAGAAATTCTGTCCTGGTCCTGAGAGTTACAGGTCCTTCATGATTCATGTCAAAACACTGAAATATGATGGTCTGGTTCAGTTTGTATTAAGCATGCATAGCCATGCTTCCACCAGATAATTTTTGACAGTGTGGAAATAATTTGGAGGGGGAGAAAAAAATACACCTACACCTCTCAATGAAGAACAAGTGGGGATGAACTTAGAGGCAGAACAATCTATTGAAGTTGATTGTAGAAATTAATTATAATCTTGAATGCTTTAGATGAACTGTAGTTTTAGCAGAAAAACGGTAGGACAGAATTGGAATGACTTGCTGTGATGGACAAAATCAGCTCTTGCAGAGGGTACCACTACTAATGACAAAGGAATAAACTTCTTTTTTTTATAGATTCTGGTCTTCAGGATCAGAATGAAGAAGTGCGGAAGCTTTACTCATTTGATTTGTTCCAGATTTTTCTTCAAAAGTACTATTGTAGTTCCACACTCTTACCTTTCTGTTCTCATTATACAATCAGAAAGAATTAATGTTTTAATATTGAAAAGTGCTAAAACTCACTCACAGACATTTGTAGCGTGCATTTCTCTTCTTACAGGAAATTATGATCTGTGGAGTACGACCCAGCATTGTTACAGGAGGTTTAGATAATAACATTATCTCTTATTGCACACTTAACATTTGAACTACACTTTTTAAGTTTTGTGTAACTTTGCATATGTTTGATTTAGATGATGTGTTTCTCTCAGGCCAAATTTAGGTGATAATGTTGGAAACACCAGCCTATTTATCAAGAGACACAGAGAAAAGTACTGTCATTTGTCCACAAAAAAAAAAAAAAAAAAAAAAAAAAAATT
>VFFE01006523.1:95949-128347 GCA_008921705.1 Burhinus oedicnemus | reverse complement strand
AAAAAAAAAAAAAAGTAAAAAAAACCCTCCAAAATTTCCTTTAGAAAATATGGCAATAGAATTAATCAGTTATGCTTGCTCGGAAGAAAAATAATCATATCAATGTGGTGAAGGGTTGCAGAAACATTTAGGTGTTTGACACAAAGCCAGATCCAGTTAGTATTCAGTTTGTTTAGATTTAATCTAGCTGGTATGTCTTTTCCTACTTTTTTAAGAGAAGTTGCTTGAAAGACATTCTTATTCTTTGAGCATAGGACTTTTCTCTCTGTAATTCAGGACCTACTAAGGAAATTTTCTGAAATTCAAGTTCTCAAGTTTTACAGCTTGCTTAGCTGGACTCAAGTGAAACAAACTCCACCAGATTAGATCTGGAGGTTCCTTCTTTCTTGGTGTAACTAGCATAAAGCAAAAAAGATATCTTCTATAAGGACTGCAGCATCAGACTCTAAATTTCCTTCACACCTTTTCACCATATTATTAAATAAATTAACTAGTTCCATGAAAAGTGCATGCCATTCTTCTATGAATTTTAATATATTTCCCCTCAGTAATATACTTTCAATAAATTATATGAAAATATACAATTAACGCCCTCCCCTCCAATCCCTGATTTCCAATACTGAACCCATACGTCAGTGTATTCTGTATGTGAGCATTAAAAGTTTGTGAAGTAGCATCTAACTAAAAGCATGATCAAGATGTCCCTCTTAGTAAGATTTACAAGTAAGAAGTAGGGATACAAAATCCTTTTAGTATGGAGTATGAACATTAACCAAACATTGAATGGCAGTGACAATATATTGTCTATGCTCTGTTAATTTTTTTCATTTATGCCAAGGATTCAAAACTTTTTATCACTCAGTGTCTTCTGTAGAAAGTCTTTGCTCTTGTAAACAAAAGCATTAGAAACCTCTATGAGGAACAAAATCATTCCACAGAGTTCTCTGAAGACAGCTCATAAGAACACCTGGAGAGACTTGCTTTTTCTATTAGTTATATGGACTTTTCATCTCTAAATTAAGCACACAAATTAGATGCCTAAAGCTAGTGAGAATACATTTATTACTGGCCTAATCCAATTTAATTTTAACCACTTTTATTCCATAAATTTCCAAATGTAGACCCATTCCAATCCATTAAAACTAATTTTAGGAAGCCTGTTTATTTACCTGTATTCAAGTCTATTGGTACACCAGCATCTTTTTAAAATAAAGAAAAAAATTCTATTCTCTGAAAAGTAAAATGTGCACATTCCTTTAGAAATATTTTCTTTATTAACAAATGTTTCAATATTTCAATATTTTTATTTTCTGAAATAATTTGGAGAGTTAAACTCCTGCTGAGACTTTCCCTTGTGCCTACAGCTTGCAAGTTCTGAAGCTTCTTTGTTTAAAAAAGAAAGCTGGGTCCCCATGTCAGCTAAAATGCTTAAAAAAGGCTTATCTAGTATTTTTTTTTTGCACAGATGATGATAATCAAGTGTTATGAAATGAGTGTCATAAGTTATAAAGGAAATCAAATTGTAAATTATTTTGAGGAGAAAATTTTAAATCTTTAACACATCAGTCTTTAAAACAATGATCAAGTTGATCTTTATTTTGTAGATATCCATTTTGGCAATGAAGCTGGTGAAGGGCCTAGAGAACAGGTCTTATGAGAAGCGGCTGAGGGAATTGGGGTTGTTTAGCCTGAAGAAGAGGATGAGGGGAGACCTTATTGCTCTCTACAACTGCCTGAAAAGAGGTTGTAGTGAGGTGGGCGCTGGTCTCTTCTCCCAAGTAAAAAGCGATAGGATGAGAGGAAATGGGTTCAAGCTGTGCCAGTGGAAGTTTAAATTGGATATTAGGAACAATTTCTCACCAAAAGGGTTATCAAGCGTTGGAACAGGCTGCCCAGGGAAGTGGTAGAATTGCTATCCTTGGAGGTATTTAAAAGACAGGTAGATGTGGTGCTGAGGGACGTGGTTTAGTGGTGGTTTTGGCAGTGCTAGACTGATGGTTGGACTCAATAATCTTAAAGGTGTCTTCCAACCTAGGTGCTTCTATGATTCTGTGATTCATTGCTGTATGGAATGTGTTTGTCAGCTTGTAAAAGTGACATGTAAAGAGCCAACTATGTAGTCACTGTGGAGACGTGCAAGCAATAATTTTAAGTCAATTTACAGTTGTATTAAATAACTTTCTGATTTGGTACTTCTGAGATTTCAAAGTTCTTTTTTCTTGATGGCTCCTGTATGTCAGGTTGTTAATTTTTTTAACTTCTTTGTGCCTTGAAACACATCATTAACAGAGCACAGAGGACTTAGATCTTCCCCAGTAAGTCCTCAAAGTTTATATCATGCTTTCTGGCAACAGAACTTCTTAATTTTTTTTTTTTTTTACTGACTTTTAATTCTGTTTGCATGCTTATTAACAGTAAAATCACTATAGAACAGTTGAAAGATGACTATCTGGAGGAGAGGGAGAATTATTAGTGGTTCTTTAAGAAGGAGACAAGGGAGTGCCTTCTCTAAATGACATTTCTTTCCCTGCATGTGTTTTTATATTAGATATTCTAACCGAATTTACCTGGAAAAATCTATGGCTGGTTGGGACATACTAGCTGGAAACTTCACAAGTAACAAAAGTCTGAAACATTAGAATTTGAGAGAGTATTTTACTGCTTGTACTTCTTTTTAGTTCTCTCTTGTCACTTTATTCTAACACCTGAGAAGCAAATAAAAGGAAAGAGCTTTCATAGAAGGTCAAAACTGTTCTTGAATAGCCTAATTTATAGCTCCTTAGTGCTCTGAGGAGGTCACTGGCAAAATCAGGCTGAAAAATATTTGTTCTGGGGTTTCAGAGTAGGCTTTATCTGATCTGTTTGTGTATTTCTGTGGAAAAAGGGTCAGGGAGGATGCACTTGGTTCCTTCTTCATTCTCCCCACGCTCAGCTGCACTTTCCCATCCTCTTTCTTTAGTTTTACAGTTTATTAAGACACAGTACTAGCCCATAATTTCACTATCTGATTAATCTGATCTAAACTATATTTATTTGTTTGCTTGTTTGCTTGCTTATTTATTTATTGGTTTGTACCTTACTTTTCAGCAGCTCTTTGCCGCATGGTTGGTGTAGCTGCATTGAAAAAAATGTCTGAAGCATGTTGCGGGAAGGAAGGAAAAGGACAGAAAGTGTAAGGGAAGATGGAAACTTACTGTGAAACTCATCCTTCATAATTTAAAAGAACAAAGAAGGCTTATTGTGTTTTTTTTCTTTCTGATTTAATTCTCTCAAAATAACCATGGAGAGAAAACTCTTTTACAAAGTGTCCTAAAGCAATGTAGCAATGTAGCCTGTTTCTAAGTAAGATCATAAATACAGGTTCTTATTTCTAATCCAGTTTTGACCTTTTTTATCACCTGACTTACTTTTTCTTCTTCCATTGCTTTGCTGTATCTATACCAAGGAAAATTTAAAACCATCAGTGAAAAGTAAGTTCTCACTGTTACTTTCCCTGTTGATTCACTATTCTAAATACCATTTTTTTTGAGATACTGCATCACTCATAGGGAGATTTTAAGAGCACAGGGGTTCATTTGTTGCACCGCATATATGAATGTAGACAATGTAAAGTAACAAAGTGGAGTTGGAGACAAAAGGTCGACAAGACACTCAGGGAATAGACTGGACTTTTGAAAAAAAGGCTTTAAGAGATCACAGTTTAGGATGACTGTAGCATCACAGGCTTGAAGACTGACTGAGACTTTGAAAATGTGCTCTCTTTCGAATTCCAGTGCTGTTGCTTCTTTTGCTGGAAACAGTGAATTCTACATCAAGAAGAATACTTGAAATGAAAGTCCGTTGCTAAACTAGCTGATGAACTTATCATAGACAGTTGCCAAATAAGACCAGTTTTATGTTCCTTTTGTTTGTATCTCTGCCAGTGGAAGCACTAGGCTATTCAACAGGCATGAGTGAGCTTCTAAAATTCATGGAGTGTCAGAGAGTCCTTTAATTTCACTTTTTGATTCCTAAAACCAAATAGCATGAAAACTCCTCTTTTGTTGCACAATATTTTTTTTCACATTCACATCTACAAAAAATGATACCCAAAAATCTAAAACAAAACAAGTGTTTCTCGATAAAAAATGCAATTATTTTTAGAGGTTTTTTACCCTTTTCCAGAATTCTTAGTAGCAGATTAAAAATGCTGCAGCCACCTGATTCAGAGTGCTGAACTAGTATAAACTAATCATGCTGGCTGAAGTTTGATCAAAATTTTGTTGGTGGTCTACTCTGTATCACCAAGATTTCTGCTGGACTGATTGTCGTATTTCCGTATCAGCCGGGTAAATATTATTTGTCCATCCACTACTAGTATGAAGCTATTTAAAATGACAAAGCCAATGCAGACTACATTTCATAAGCTTAGCCAATCTGAGAAAGGGTGAGTGTGTGTCCCAAGCTAGACCCAGACAAATCTGGTGACCTGGCAGTTCAGGGCTTAGGTGCAAGTGATGCTGGAAACATATTCTGCTGTTGTGGTTGCATAAATACATTTTCCAGCAATAAAAAGCTGCATTAGTCTTTCATACCCCTATATTTAGCTCATTAGACCTTCTGAGGGGCAGCTGCAGCTGTGCTGAAAATAGAATGCCCCAGAAACTTAAAATCAGATCCCTGATTCAAAAGAAGATGTTGCCATTCATCTGTGTTGAAATAACTGAAGAGGTGATGAACCTAATGAGTGGTATGTCTGGCTTCTGGCTGGGGTAGAGTTATTTTTCTTCTTAGCATTCTGTATGGTGCTGTGTTTTGGATCTGTGACTAAAACCGTGAAGATAACACATCAGTTTTGGCTATTGATGAACAGTGCTTGCACAGCACAGAGGATTTATCTTTTTCCCACTCTTCCCCCACACTGAGTAGGCTAACAGTGGGCAAAACCTGAACTGAGGGGGTCAATTCAGGTTCAGTATATTTCCCATATTCCATATCATATAACATGTTCAGTGATAAAACCTGAGAAGGGTTTGATCTTCCAAGGTAGCCATTTTCTGGGGACTGGTTAGATATTAGTCTGCATGTGGGAGGTGGTGAGTGTTTGCCTTTCCATCACTCTTTTGTTCATTTATTTAACTGTCTTTAATTCGATCAATGGGTTTTCTTGCTTTTGGTCTTCTCATTCACTTCCCGGTGCCACTGGGGTGGGAAGTGAACAGGTAGCTGTGTTGTGCTTTGCTGCTGGCCAGGGTTAACCCACCACTTTGTGTAAGGATCCCACTAACCTGCCTTGCAGCTGAACACAATCATGTCATGACTTGAGCACCGATCTCCTCCTTCCCTTCAGCCCTCATGCTTCATTCTCACTCTTTTGTTTGTCCTGTGTATTTGTTCAGAAGCAGTATAGGGAATCAACTCAAGGTCCATTTCCCATTTAAAAATGGCTTTGCCACAGAAATGACAGTCCATGCCCAAACTTTGTCTGTAGTTGTGTTGGTGCTGGCTTGAATTATTTTTATTGACTCTCTTTTATGAGTTTGTTGACTGAGACACAATGAAGTTTGAAACATATAATTCTGATTTAGGGAGCTGGTGGAGGACATTACATTCAAACAGAAGTCCCTTGGCCCAGATACACTGGCAAGTATCAAGATACATGATTCTTAATAGCAGGGTCTGCCTTTGATTAAACACCCATGCAGTTCATCATGTATTGAAGCAGGGTTTCTATGACCTACAGAACCTGAAGTGAAGGTTAATACAGAAAGAAAATGTTTATCATTAGCCACTTGCTGAAGGTGTGTTTTAGAAAATATTGACCCAAGTTTATTTGCATCTTGCTATAGTAAAAAGAGATCTCTGGTGGTTACTAATTATTTTTCAGTCTCCAAGCAATCGTCATTCCTGTTAAACTTTGCTCAGTTTAACTAACTGCATAAATGATACCACTTTGAGGAATCTCTTAACAGCCATTTGGATTATTCCTGAAACCTGTAGAGATCAGACAGCAAAAGGCAACATACAGCCTCCAGCTGATTAGTGCCATAGTAGTTGGTAAGACATTTAATCTGTCAGTCTGGGGTTTGATTATAAAAATCTGTGTGATTTTCATCTATAAACACAGGACAGACTGTAACAGTATGTTGCAGTCAACTGCTTGATGTCCAAGTGGCGAGCAGATGAGTGGCATTCCTCAGGGGTCAGTACTGGGACCAGCGCTATTTAACATCTTTGTTCATGACATGGATGGTGGGACTGAGTGCACCCTCAGCAAGTTTGTTGATGACACCAAGCTGTGTGGAGCGGTTGACGGGCTGTAGGCAAGGGATGTCATCCAGAGGGACCTGGACAGGCTTGAGTGGTGGGCTTGTACAAACCTCATGAAGTTCAAGAAGGCCAAGTGCAAGGTCCTGCACGTGGGTCAGGGCAATCCCAAGCACAAATACAGGCTGGGCAGAGAATGGATTGAGAGCAGCCCTGAGGAGAAGGACTTGGGGGTGTTGGTGGATGAGAAGCTCAACATGAGCCGGCAATGTGCACTGGCAACCCAGAAAGCCAGCCGTATCCTGGGCTGCATCAAAAGAAGCGTGGCCAGCAGGGTGAGGGAGGTGATTCTGCCCCTCTACTCCACTCTCCTGAGACCCCACCTGGAGTACTGCATCCAGCTCTGGGGCCCCCAGCATAAGAAGGACATGGACCTGTTGGAGAAAGGCCAGAGGAGGGCTGTGAAGATGAGCATCTCTGCTATGAGGACAGGCTGAGAGAGTTGAGGTTGTTCAGCCTGGAAAAGAGAAGACTTCAGGAAGACCTTATAGCAGTCTTTCAGTACTTAAAGGGGGCTACAGGAAAGGTGGAGAGGGACTTCTTATCAGTGTAGTGATAGGATGAAGGGTAATGGTTTTAAACTGAAAGAACATAGATTTAGATTAGATATTAGGAATTTACTGTGAGGATGTTGAGAGAGTGGAACAGGTTGCCCAGAGAAGTTGTGGATGTCCCATCCCTGGAGATGTTCAAAGCCAGGTTGGACATGGTTTTGAGTAACCTGGTATAGTGGAAGATGTCCCTGCTCATGGCAGGGGATTGGAACTAGAGGATCTTTAAGGTCCTTTCCTATTCTAACCATTCTACGACGCAGTGATTCTGTGATTCCATGACAGTGTTTAAGACTATTAAATAGGTGTTTCAGGCATACAGTTGTTCTTTTAATTAAAATTCAGCTTGATAATGTATGGAATCATGGTGAACTTCTGCAAGCTCTTTAGGCTGGGGAATAAGTCGTCTTAAAAAGATTGACTTGAAATAGGAGGTGCTTGTAGAAATAGATCTCACTCTGTGCCTGAAGAAGGAATTGAGTTCTGGATCACTTTTTTAATGTACTTTGTGGAAAGTTCAGTGCTGTCAAGGCAATTTGGGCTCTGAGTTTCTTAAGCCTCTGAGAATTCTTTGATTCCTTCCCTGTCCTGTGGCTTTGCCTACATGCTATGTCTTTCTCCATCATTTGGGCCAGAGTAGAAGCAGTAGCAGCTCACATACTGAAGTGAGCTAAACCAACCCCAGCCTTCCCCATGCTTACCCCAGCAGTGAGGAAGGAGGTCCAGGACTGTGAAGTTTTCTTATACTGCCCTGTAGTGGTGGTTTTGATTTGTGGTATATGATTCTGTGTGGTAGTACATATCTGGTTCAGTCTGGATAGACTTCAGCACATAAAACTGGAAAAAGATGATGGGCATGATCCTCACAAAATAATGTCAGCGGAGTTCTTTCAAAGAAGCTGCTCCAAATGCTGTCACGTGAAAAAGTGAGTTCTCTGTATTTAGTCCTTTAATGCACCTGGCTTCACTGCCAAGGCTAATTTCAAATGGGTGGAGATACCATAAAAGACATTGGAACAGTAACACTAAAAAGCAACAGAGCAGTCCATAGCTGGAACTTGTGTTGTTGACGTGCTGTTTCAGACAAAAACCAAAATTTGTCCTTCTCACTGCTATGCGTAAGAGATGATGTCAAGACACTAATGAGAAGAAGTGAAATTTTTCAATTTTATCCTTTCAAAAATCCATGTTTGGGATCTCTGTGCATAATGTCTTGTAACACTACCACCAATTGACTATACCACCTGATATGTTCTATTTGGTAACTAAAATATCTGTGAGGTTATCTCTGGGAGATTTTAGTTAACTTGAGACAACCAGATGTAAAGTAATTGTCTAAACTATTTATCAGAATAAATAAGCTTGTGTTGCATAGGAGTTTAATGGTCCTTTACTAAATTGTAGTGAAGGTTAATTTTTTTTGACTTTTACTAAGATGATCAAAAATAAGATCAGAATTCTAAAGAGGACATATTGTTCTTTTTTTCATTCTCCTTCTGGTCTCCTCTCAGTAGGATTTCTGGAAAGCCCACTAAAGCTTGTTTACATATTTAAAAAATAAGGTAATATTAACTCTTTTAAATTTAAATATTGATTTAAAATAATAACAATAGCACATGTTTTAATTATATTTTCATTAATAAAATACATTATTACAATAATTTAATGTGTATTTTAATAATTATATTGATTATATCATTTTTATTATAAATAATTAAACATACTTTACTATGAACATTTCCTCACTTAACAGTGAATTCAGTGTATAAAAAGTTACATATTTTTGATGTCTAAAACACAAAATGTGTATAAAAATAATGATACCCATG
Source organism: Burhinus oedicnemus (assembly GCA_008921705.1). Taxonomy (NCBI): domain Eukaryota; kingdom Metazoa; phylum Chordata; class Aves; order Charadriiformes; family Burhinidae; genus Burhinus; species Burhinus oedicnemus. The sequence continues at coordinate 119,661 of VFFE01006523.1, read as the reverse complement.
CTTTTCTCCTTAGCATCACTCTCAGCTGCTTAGATATCACCTAATAAACTACTGTTGCAAACATGGTTGAGAAACTTGTTTTTACTAGATTTAAAATGATGGAGATAGCAGATGCCTCATGTTATTATGTTAGTAATAGAGCTCCAGATACAGTTGTTAAAAGCTTTACTGTTACAAATGGAAATTAGTGTGATTGCAAATTTGAGGACCAGATCCTACCAACCTTATTAAAGTTAAGTCTAGCTCTACAAAAGGAACCAATGAAACTTATTAGATAACATCTGAAGACAGCTTCTGCTCAGTGCAAGTAAAGGGCCAAAACCCAACTTAAAAATGGACAGCTAAGCAGGAGCTCTGGTACGATGGAAGAGAGGAGCAGTATACATATGTTAAAAACACGTAAGAGATGTTTGTCTGTGAATTTTTTTTCTTACTGCATTTGGAGATATGTATAATATGTATGTTATAAATTTATGCTTTTAAATTTGAATTATACTGCTGCTTTGTAGTGGAATCTATCATGACCATTACTATTTTAATCAGCTCTGTATATCTTCTGAAAGAGTAGATATCAGCTATTCTTTATCTGACCATTACTTACTCAGCACTGAGCTATTTGGATTTGAACCAAGAGCAGAAGTCATACCCTTGTGTAATTATGGCTATTTGATTGATGATCATGACATTTTTAAATTTTATGCATTGTAGAAGATGGAAAAAATACCTTTAAGATTTGCCCTTCATAAAATTAAAGCATTAAAAATTAATTTGACTGAGAATCACACAACTGCGGTGAGGAATTTTCAGTTATCATTTCACCTAGTAAAGGGCAATAGTTCTCCCTGACCTGTTCCCCTCCCACGCTGAGAAAATAGATTTAATATTTTGATAGTGCCTTGAAATGAAAAGGTAAATCTTGTCGAGAGTGTCCAAACATAGTTGTTTGGGTAATAGGCTCAAAAGCTGGGCAACCTTTGGAGGAAAATGCATTAATATTTACATGAGTAACAAAAATGGATTTGCCTCTTAGTAAAGATTTTTATACTTTTTTAAAAAACTATACATATTAACAGCTGGCCACGGAAAAGCTTGTATGGTAGTATTTTTCCAGTTATGTAGGCTGCTTGTGACACAAAACATGACCTTAGCTGAAAGCCCTTCATCTCAGGATCAGTCTCAAGACTTAAGGCTCACCACTGAACCAGTTCTTCTTTGCTACATCCTTTGCATATTGCAGCTCCTTTCTCTCCTTTTCATTGATGTCTAGTGCAGTGATTTCCCATATGGATTGCAACTGCAGAAGAAAGAGAGAACAAGATGATTTTCCTCAGATTAATTGCTCATGTTGATCCTCACAGGCTGGAAAAGCTTGGGGGTCGTTAAGTTGTTATGTCTGAAAAGGTGAATGCAGAAGCATAATTATTCTTTCCTAGTTCCTCTTTGTCCCTTTCTCATTAATTTCTTGAAGGGGATTCTTGCTCGTTTGTTTGCGCTTTTATCCATCCAAACTGCTGAGTAATGTGAATGAGACAAAGAAAAAAAAAAGGGGAAAAAAAGCGCGCACTATAATAGTTTTACTTTCTCCCATGGCCAAGAAACTGCATTTCTATCTAGATATACATAGCTCTGTGTTCTGTACTGGTGCAGATGGGAAAGGTACAGAGGTACTATGCTTAATAATCCCCAGAGAAAGAAGAGTGTTTTGTTTAAAATTTGCCACAGCATTATCTTCTGAAAAAATCAAGTCCTTAAATATTCCTTCCCCAGCATATGTGTATATTGCTAACTATATTACTTGAAAAATGTCTTCTACTTTCAGCTTTATTTTTGCCAGCATCAGATATTTTGATAAAAAGTTCAAGGAAACTGAAATGCTAAGTTCTAATTTATAGCCCTTCTAAAAGCTCAATAGTATTTGAGTCAGTATTTTCTTTAAGTTTGATTCAGCTATCCATTCTTTTTTTGCTTGTATTAATATTATAGAGGTTAAGTTTCCATAAGTAAATATTTTACATGATACTTTTGTACAGGGACAGCTAATTTTCAAGGGCGCAGTGATTAGAGAGTATTGTCAGGACGGATTTATTATGTAACCCATTAAAATAAAAAAAAAAAATTCCATCTATTTTGAACTTTTATTTTTTAAGGTAACATAGCTGCAAGTAATGCAAGAATTTCACTCTAGATTCAGGGAACAATAATTATATCCCGAGGTTCAAATCAAAATTTATTAATGCTTTGTTATTCATAATGCTTACCACCCTTACTAAATTGCTAAGGGAAAAGATCCAACGAAGAATGAATATAGCAGTTGAATGTCTGAGATTTCTCCTGACAGAGGACCAGAATATGATTTCTTTAAAAAGGAAATTAGTCCCATCCAAAACATCTCAACTGAGTAGAAATATTGGCAACGGTCTTAGCACTTTATAATGAGCTGACCTTTGTTATCTGCTATGGAAAAGTGTGTTACGATTGACAAAAACAAAACAGTCCAGAGATTAGGTAGTTTAAGACAGGCAAGACATAAAAAGTAAGGTGAAAAACCAGAAGTAATAAAACTGTCTAATTTAGCTTATGGTATACTAGTTCTTTATTCTAGAAGAAGATCTTCCTCGGAATTTTTTATTGTCACAATGTTTGCTGCTTTTTTGACTTTTTCTACAACTTTTAAGTTGGATGTGACTACTAAATGAGAAGGTATAGTAGTTCACTCAGCTCAGAGTTGTATTTTTTAGTATGCTTATGTTCAGACAAGTAGGATGATCTTAACTGAAAGAATTCATTTTTGTTCTGGACTTAGTTTTTAGAGTCTTTAATTAAAGATTTTAAAAGCCATTACAGATGTGAATTTACTCCCATAACTATTCTTATAACAGAAGAAGTTTTATAATAGCAAAAATGGTTTTGTACCCCATGCTCTAAGCAGACTTTGATACACAGGGAAAGTGGAAATCCAAGGTCACTTAATACCAGATTTTGTACAAAAAGTAGGAGCTATCTCCCATCTCTGTTTATATGCCTGCAGATGACCCAAACAGACTTGCAGTCCCATCTAAATTTATACGCAGAAATACTCTCTCTCTTTCACCTTCTAGTTTTGAGATTGCACAGATCAGCCAATCCTGGCACCATAATTTAGAGGTATTAGGATTGCTGTCAGCCTCCATGTACCCTGGCTGCAAATCAAAACAAATTTTTGAAAGAAGCATAGAGAACAGGAGTATCTTGCTGATCTTTATATATTTAAGACTTTTGGAGCCAAAATGGATTATTCCGCTATCTAGTTTGTGTTAAGGAATACGGATAATTCTGAGGCCTGTGATCCTGATTTCCAGTTAATATTGCTCTCCTTACTATTTGATACTCTCAGACATGTCCCAGTAGAATTGTAGCAAATCTTTCACCAGCTTACAGCTGTGTTTCAAAGATGAGCATGTTCATTCATGGACAGAAGACGGAAATTAAATGTGCAGGGAAGAGGAGACATACAGGAATAATCCTCATTCTCTCTCACTCTTTCTCGGTCTATTAAACAAATTGCATGACTTGCTCAACGAGTTTGCTAAGGTTCAAATTCATAAAACAGTGTGGTTTTTTTTCTGTAGTGATGATAGTAAGTATTGATACTGCTTCTTCATCTGCAGTCATACTTGTAACCTTCCAGTTATTGCTCATCTGCTGGTACTGGTGTAGCAAGTATTTTGGAAAAGTGTTTAAAAAAATGAGCTGTTGTTTCTGGGAGAACTGAAAAGCTAGCGCCATGCCAAAAAAGATATTGGGGTTTTCCTCTACTTCTCTATGAAATTAGTGCCAAACACTAAATTAATCTTCCTATAATAAAAGCCAGGTTTTTTTGGTTGTTTTTTTTTTTGGGGGGGGGGAACCCCACAACATTAAAGCTTTATATTTTTATCATCTTTCTTCATTCTTCTAAGTAGAAACAGAATGAACTTTAGTACCATGCAATATATTTCATGCTACTTTGAAGAGTTTTGTGATAAGAGCTAGGAACTTCATTCATATACCAGGTCACTGTTGTCTAAAGGGCTGTGCCTGGAGGTACCCTTTGGATTTTCTCCATCCAGAAAACAGCAATAAAAACCTGTGATGACACCAGACAGTGGTTCTTTGCAGATTTGCGTTTTGTTGCTTTGTTTCTTTGTTTGCAATATTTTTTTGCCTCAGTTTCCTCATCAGGGGAATAGGAATATGATGAGGTAGCAAGCTTTTGGCAAGTTCAAAATCTATTTGGGGAAAAATAACTTTAGCGAAAATCTTTGTTGACTGCAACAGAGATTCTGCCCCACTTGCCAGCCTCTCTCCATGCCTGTGCACAAATTTTGGATTGAGAGTATCTGCTGTATTCATCATGCAAACTTGCTAAGCTCTAGAAGAAAGAGAATCTATTTATGATTGTCCGCTGTTGACACATAAAACCTTCAGATAGATTTAATTTTCTTTTGTATTTGCATTGTGCAAGCCTTTTTACCCAAAAGCATACTCCATGTCTTAAGGGGAAAAAAAAAGACCACTTCATTTTAGAAATGTCGAACCAAAACTTTTATGCTCCTGATTCTGCCATATTACAGCCCTCGTAAGTGTTTGCACTGAGCAGATGCAAAATGGACAGTACAGGGCTGGTACCTTTCACAAAAGTGCTACCTTAAAAGCTACCAAGCCCAGATCTTTCCCCTTCTGTGGTTGAGGAGTGCCAGCAGGACTCTGCATGCGTGTGTGTGTATATGTGTGTGCACAGGTGCTTTTTACTATAAAATGTTTTCCCTTCTGCCTGCCATTCAAGAGCATTTCTTTTCACATTTGTTCTTTTTCAAGTTTGATGGACAGGAAGCTTTAGGAAAGCATTGGAATCTTACTTTAGGAGGGATTTAAATCTTATCTAGACTAGTGTTTTAATCTCTTTTCAGAATCTGACGGCCTTGAGACAAGCTACTACTAGGTATGTATCCCTGCAGCTAATGCTACTGTGATGGATGTCCAACCTCGGTTTATTTTAGGTTCTTGAGTTCAGAATGGTAGAGAGAAGGTCACAAGGAGGGTACTGACTGACACGGCTTGGGCAATGCTAGTGTTGCTATAAAATAAGAACAACCTCCAAACCTATCAGGGTTAACATAGAGGTAGAGTGGTATAGGTACAGACTTAAATTGATGAGGCACACGTGTAAATTGATAAAGGGCGTTTGATGCACCATACTATCGAAATTTATCTACATTCAATATTGTTAAACATTCTTAAAGATCAGATGAATTATACATGAAGTATATAGATTATTTGTCCCAGGCAAACAGTGGTGACATTTCTGTCTGTCACTTACTATGACAAGGTTAGCATGTTTTATTCAAAAGTTTTAAACAGTAAAATGATTTGTATGCATTACTCTTTCATTGGACTGTTAGAGAAAGCAGGAAACAACACAGTTATTCTACGATGCAAAGTCAGATTTTGTATTAAATAAATAAATAAAGTGTCAAAACAGAATTATTTCTAACATCTTTAAAAATTCATGCTGAAGTTCTCTTGTCATCTGGAGACCAAAAAAATAAATATTTAAGAAAGGTGAAGGAAAAGGAAATAAGGCAGCAGCCTCCTCTTCCAAAAAGACTGAATAATGAGGAGCAAGGTAAAAAACAAAGATACCTTGTTAATAGAGCTCATGGTTTCCTATAAATTAAAAGAAGTATCTGCTGGAACATAAAGTGGAAAGATGTAATGTGAAAAGAATTTTCTGCATTATATGAAATTAAAAGATGGGGAAAAAAGCCTCCTCCCTTGGTCATATATTAGGGCCTAATGAAGCATAGAAGTTTGGCGTTCTGCTCTCTGAATTCAGAAGTCCCTTAGCTTTCTGTAACACTCTTTGTGTCATCTTTCCTTAATATCACCTGTTGAACCTTTTCCAACTGGAAAATAAAATTGATTATTCAGTGAACCAGAGAACAGAAAAATGGGAATAACTTTCCATGCCTGTGGTTGGGGAATTCTGCAGAGAATTGGGAACACTTCATTCGGTATCTGCTCTGGATGGCAGAAAGGGATGGTGGGTTTCCCATGTCCCAAATAAATACCTCAGTATGTGACAAATTCTGTGCACTGAGAGAGAAATAAGGGCTGATAAAACTCAGCTTCCTCTGCTTCCAGGCTTGCTACTCGAGCTAGCAGCACTTCTAACAGGAGTCAAACAGGGCCGGTGGGACTGCTTGATGGCTAAAAGTCAGTTTTACAATCTCAGGCAGGATATTTTCTGGCCTCTACAGGGTATCTGGAAGATCTTTTTTGTTTTAACACTCTTAACACTATTACTGGTTTCTGCAGGTTGTTGTCATTAAGAAGGACTCAAGTCTACAAGTTTTGCGGCATTCCAGATGTTGCTAGTGTTTTACAAGGAGCACAGACATTGTCCGGCAAAAATACAGATGACAACCTGCCGACAGAGTACTTGTCCCTTTATGGCAGTCAAGAGAATAGAAAGGGTGTCACAAGATTTAAGTAATAAGCCGTATTGTGTAATTTAGCATTTATTTGTCTAGTGTCTTATCTCTGACAGTGGTCAGCTCCAGATCTATTAGTGGAAAGCACAGAGACCTTTTCCTTCATTAACTTAAGTTCTGGTTACTTATCTTGTTGGCCACATAAATCCTCAATCCTTAGTCTGATTTGCCCTTTTTTTTTTTTTTTTAACTTCAATAGCATTCTGCTGCAGAAAACTTCAAAGCAGAATTGTGCATTCAATTTTTTTTATCATTTCTGAAAATACTTTTCTTCATTTTTTTGAAATTTTGAAGATCAAGTTGACCATGGTTTTAAAATTCAGCTGAAATATTAAACAAGGAAAAAAAAATTATCTGTTTTTAAAATATCAGATGAGTTAGCAAATGACCAGTTGTAGTTATGAACAAGAGTTGCAGGTGCACTTTGGCAACTTTTGCACTAAGAATAATTGTGTGAGGTATTACTGAAGGAGACCAGTTCAAGACTCAGGTAGATCAAACACTATTCATAGCAAAAGTACATTATAGATTAGTGGTAATGAATTTTTCTCCTTTATCTCCCTTATTGTTTCCTAGTGCTCTTCAAAGCTGAACCTGTAAAAAGCGAATAAATACACTTACATGAAGGTGGACTAAGAAGATGAGTCAAGGAAATTGTGGCATAGAAAGGAATAGATAGGATATGAGTGAAGGAGAGAAGGAAGTTCGTTGCCACAGCTGTAGCCCTCTACATTGACAATGTCAGAAATCACATTTAAGCTCAACTGCCATCTGATATGTTTCACTGTAGACTTGCTGGCCATCATCAAATATTGATCTGCAGTGCACCATATCTGTTAGTCTCAAAGGCAAGGTTAATTTTTTTTCTTGAAGGTAGCTGTACTATCCAAATATTAATTAAAAAGTAATATTGGCAAATTCACGACATTTAGTAGAGTAATAAACTTATACAACATGGAAGACAAACTTGGTACAGCCAGATTTATGTGTCCTCTATCCCCATCTCAGATCTGAAGTGGCAAAAAATGCCAGGTTTATTCAAAGCTCTTTTTTGACTCTTTATATCTTTCATTATAATTTCTGAACATATTTTCATTACTTTAATTTTCATGTGCCTGTTATTAATATGATAGTTGTAAAACTAAAGATTATGTTTATACATTATGGAACATGGTACTCCTTCAGCCATGTGCAACCTGCTGCTCTGTGCCATTATAGCTTCCTGTTCTTTAACCTCTAGTTTTTAAAATGCTGCTTTGTTTGTTGTTATACTTTGGGCTGTGTCTTAACCAAGAATTGAGTAACACCTCAATAATGCATGATCTCATTGTGTATTGAACAGCATAAATAAAACAAGCAAGACTGCTTCTACATACTTTTGAATTAAGAAAAATGAATTTTATTTTAAAGATAATATATTAAAATTGTCTGTGAATCAAATTCACAGCTCACAAAATCACAACTTACTGGTTTACTAGCTGGTTATCTTTCAATTTCTCACTCAGCTGTCACAAAATTACATCTACTGTTCAAACTTAATATAAATTTTTCTCTAATGAACAAAACTCAGTTTGTTACACAGAATCACACAGAATCACAGGGGTTGGAAGGGACCTCTGGAGATCATCTAGTCCAACCCCCCTGCCAGAGCACGGTCACCTACAGCAGGCTGCACAGGACGGCGTCCAGGCGGGTTCTGAATGTCTCCAGAGTCGGAGACTCCACCACCTCTCTGGGCAGCCTGTTCCAGTGCTCTGCCACCCTCAAAGGAAAGAAGTTCCTCCTCATGTTTAGATGGAACTTCCTATGTTCAAGTTTGTGCCCATTACCTCGTGTCCTGTCACTGGGCACCACTGCAAGAAAACTGGTGCCATCCTCCCGGCACCCTCCCTTTTAGTATTTGTAAGCATTGATGAGATCCCCTCTCAGTCTTCTCTTCTTCAGACTAAAAAGAGCCAAGTCCCTCAGCCTTTCCTCATCAGAAAGATGTTTCAGCCCCCTCATCATCTTTGTAGCCCTCTGCTGTACCATCTCCAGCAGTTCCCTGTCCTTCTTGAACTGGGGAGCCCAGAACTGGACACAGTACTCCAGGTGCAGCCTCACCAGAGCAGAGTAGAGGGGGAGGATAACCTCCCACAACCTGTTTGCCACGCTCTTCTTGATGCACCCCAGGATGCCATTGGCCTTCTTGGCCACAAGGGCACATTGCTGGCTCATGGTCATTCTGTTGGCCACCAGGACTCCCAGGTCCTTTTCCACCGAGCTGCTTTCCAGCAGGTCAGCCCCTAACCTGTACTGGTGCATGGGGTTATTCCTTCCCAGGTGCAGTACCTTACACTGGCCCTTGTTGAACTTCATGAGGTTTCTCTCTGCCCAACTCTCCAGCCTGTCCAGGTCACGCTGAATGGCAGCACAGCCTTCCAGTGTGTCAGCCACCCCTCCCAGTTTTGTGTCGTCAGCAAACTTGTTGATGGTACACTCTGTCCCTTCATCCAGGTCATTGATCAATATGTTGAATGGGACTGGACCCAGCACTGACCCCTGGGGAGCACCACTTGTCACAGACCTCCAACTAATCACAACCCTCTGAGCTCTATCTGCCAGCCAGTTGTCAATCCACCCCATTGTCCATTCATCCAACCCACACTTCCTAAGCTTGCCTATGAGGATGCTGTGAGAGCCAGTGTCAAAAGCCTTGCTGAAGTCAAGGTAGACAATATCCACTGCCCTCCCCTCATCTATCTGTCCAGTCATGCCATCATAGAAGACTATCGGATTAGTCAGACATGACTTTCTCTTGGTGAATCCATGTTGGCTACTTCTGATAAACAACTTCTCCAGATGCTTTGAGAAGACACCCAGAACGAGCTGTTCCATCATCTTTCCAGGGATGGAGGTAAGGCTGGCTGGCCTGTAGTTTCCCGGGTCTTCCTTCTTGCCCTTTTTGAAGACTGGAGTGACATTGGCTTTCTTCCAGTCTTCAGGCACCTCGCCTGTTCTCCAGGACCTTTCAAAGATGATGGACAGTGGCCCAGCAAGGACTTCTGCCAGCTCCCTCAGCACTCACGGGTGCATCCCATCAGGACCCATGGACTTGTGGATATTCAGTTTACTTAACTGATCTCTAACTTGATCCTCCTCAACCAAGGGAAAGTCCTCCTTCTTCCAGACTTCCTCTGTTACCTGTAAAGTCTGGGACTCCTGAGGGCTGGCCTGAGCAGTAAAGACTGAAGCAAAGAAGGCATTCAGTAATTCCGCCTTCTCTGCATCATCTGTCACCGTGGCCCCTGTCTCATTCAACAATGGGCCCACATTTTCTCTAGTTTTTCTTTTGCCTCCAATGTACTTGAAGAAACCCTTCCTGTTGACCTTGACATCCCTTGCCAGATTTCATTCCAAGGAGGCCTTGGCTTTCCTCATTTTGTCCCTGCATACTCTGACACCATTCTTGTAGTCTTCCCAAGTGGTCAGTCCCTTCTTCCACTTCCTGTAAACTTCCTTCTTGCAGTTGAGCTTTTTCAGAAACTCCCTGCTCAACCATACAGTTCTCCTGCTTCCCTTGCCTGATTTTGTGCTCTTAGGGATGCACCGATCCTGAGCTTGGAGGAATTGATACTTGAATATCAACCAGCTCTCTTGAGCCCCCCCTACCCTCTTACAGCCCTAACCCATGGGATTTCTCCAAGCAGTTTCTTGAAGAGATCAAAGTTAGCCCCCCTGAAGTCCAAGCTTGCAACCCTACTCGTCGTTTTATGCCTACTGCACATAATCCTGAACCCGATCTTCTCATGTTCACTACAGCCCAGGCTGCCCCCAACCTTCATTTCCTCCACCAGTCCAGCAGTACACCTCTCCTTGTTGGCTCCTCCACCACCTGAGTCAAAAAGTTATCATCCAGATGCTGGAGGAACCTCCTGGACTGTACATGCCTAGCTGTGAAGCTTTCCCAGCAGATACCAGGGTGATTGAAGTCCCCCAGGAGAACCAAGGCCTGTGATTGTGAGGCAGCTCTCAGCTGCCTATAGAAGATCTCATCATCTTCTGCATCCTGATCAGGTGGCCTGTAACAAACCCCCACAACAGTGTCCCTCATGTTAGCCTGTCCCTTAATCCTTACCCACAAGCTCTCGACTCTCTCTTCATCTGCCCCCAGGGAAAGCTTGATGCATTCCAGTTGCTCTCTCACATAAAGAGCAACTCCACCACCTTGCCTTGCTGGCCTGTCTTTCCTAAAGAGGACATAGCCATCTATGACAGCATTCCAGTCACGTGAGGTATCCCACCGTGTCTCAGTAACTGCGATGAGATCATGGCCCTGCGACCGCACACAGATGTCCAGTTCTTCCTGTTTGTCCTCCATCCTGCATGCATTGGTGTATGAGCATTACATGTAATGCTTCCGTGTATTACGGTTGCCCTCGTTTGCTCTAAAAGCAAGTTGTAAAGGACAAAAAGGTAAATATTTCTTATACTTGTGCTGATTGTCATTTGTGGGTCTCAGCTGAGATTTTTCTGGATTCAGAGATTGTAATTCTTCGGAAAAGTATCGTCTTGCATGTTTTAAGCATAAAATACTTTTACGCTATATCATTTTGTTGTTTAAATTATTTCTTTGTGTTATTCCTGAAGTATGCTGAATTTCAGAAATATTAATTTCAAAAATTATATTTTTCTTATTTTATGTTTCTCCATTCAGCTGATGTTGTAAGCTAGTTTGACAAAACTTTGTGTTACCCGCTTGAGACATTATTAAATGGGCGCATTTTTCAAAAAGTGCTGGGTACTTGCTACTTGGAACATACAGTTAGATGTCACTCCTCGCCCAAGAACACTGTATATAACTATATTGTATTGTGTATTTGTTGTTCCTAAACCTCCCAATATCCTATTTTTCACTGGAAATGGAGCCTATAAAATTCATCCTTAATTGAAAGAGTAGGAAGAGGAAAAGGGTTGTGCAGCTTATCAGTGCAACCAATACACATGATACTTGGATATTTGCCTATAGGCTTGAGAATTTTCCCTTACCTTTCCCTATAAACTTGCAGCTTAAGCTACAGTCAAATTCTGCATGTCTTAATCCTGAGAACAGATTTAGTGAGGTTCTTTTGTGTCTCAGGCTACCACATAACAAAATAGTTTGCTTTCCCAAGCAATAAGCTGTTTGCCTTGTGTGCTACATAACTTGTTTAGCTATTTTTATAACTTTTGGCTATGATAGAAAAGATATACTGACCCACCTGACTCTTAGCTGAATGCATTAGGCTTCTTGCTATATTGTGCACCTACAGTTAATGGCTTTAATTGATTGGAGTCTCATCTGGTTTCAGAAGATTAAGTAGTGCAAATTGTTTTACAGTTCCTTAATAGAGCCTGCTTAACAAGACAATCAGGAGATTTCAAGGCTTACTCTCTGTTTGGAGTTACACAGAAACAGTGACTATGGCTGAGATCTAGAGCTACTGATATTAACTCATGCACATGGAAAATATCTGCCATCTGCATTTGTAAATATTGCCATTCTGTTAATTTATTAGTAATAATTAAAAAAAAAAAAGGCAAAAGAACAGCTTCCTCCTCTCCCCACGCCTCTGCCCTCCAACTTCTTTTCTATCTCTACTTCCATTTCCTCTCTGGATTTTCTGTACAGCTCCTGAGAACTTGAGTGATACCATGCGCTCTGGGGGAGTTTTCAGCAGGTGAAAGAGTTCACAGAGAGGGCCTGGAAATTTATCTGAACATTTACAGTCCCCACCAGAGCAGTCAGCTACTTAAATAAATAAAATAAACAGATGCATAACTTCAAGTACACCTCTGTCAGCACAATGCTGTCTCGCAGGTGTGTCTCTCCTAGAAGTAACATCACACTGCCAGGCTGTTGTCCTTGCCAACATCACGTGGATCAGCGGTTGTACTTCTGGGAAAGGCAGTTATGCTGGCTAGCTGACAGGTCAGACAACCAAATACTCTTTATTTATGAAACTTAAGCTCTTCTGAGGTTCACAGGTAAGCAATTCATCTCAGTTTATTTTGGGTATTACAGACCATGAAAAATTGCTAAATATTTGGGGCAACATTCAGAGCTTATTGTACCAGTCAGAAAAAAATATTGAATCCTTGGGCTTGTCTAATAGGTGTGAGGACAGGATTTGCCATTCACTGCAACCGGGCTGGCAGGAGGAAGGGGCTGACAGGACCCCCATGCACTTTGGGCAGGAACACTGTGTAGCCTGTGTAGCCCTGTCCCAGGCAGGCAAAGTCCTGGCAGTAATGGTGGTGGGGCTAAGGGCCTCTGGGGAGAAGGTCCTGGGTTCTGTCCAGCAGCAAGCTGAGCAGGGCCAGAGAGGGTCAAGATAAGGAAAAGCCTTTTTCACCCCTGAGAATGGTGGGTCAGTGGGGATGGTGCCCAGGGAGATGGTGCCATCTCCCTCCTTGAAGGGTTTCCAGCCCATGTAGAATAAAACCCTGAGCAACCTGATCTGGGCAGGGGGTTGGACTGGAGAATCCCTGTGGTGCCTGACAGTCTGGAATGTCCTAGGATCGATCCTATGGTCTTCTGATTAATTTAAAATATGGAAGCAATTTCTAGATTATTTTTTAATTACTGGGAAAGAAGGACTTCTTGTCTGTTAGAAAGGCAAAATTTGTGCTACCTTATGTAGGGAAGAAACATTTCACAAAAGGAACTTGTAAATTCCATTGCAATTATGAATCAGCATGTCCTCGTTTCCTGCCCATTATAAAGGTGTTTTTTTGTTTTGCTTTTGATTCTGAAGTATTTAGAAAGCTTTTTAGAAGGTACAAAGACACAAATTACCTTTGAAATGTGCACTGGAACAAGATCTTTGCTTTTCTGATTTTGTTGTGAAATACCACCTTTGTTGATTGAAGAGCTTCATTTGCTCTGCAAGAATACTGTTGAGACTTTTACACTCAAAGAAGGAAGGTTTAAAGATGCTTCTGTACACAGAATCATTGGATATAGATATTCCAGAGGGCTGATATTTAAACCCACCTTTTTTTTTTTTCCTCTCTCTGTTCTCTTCTTTGTGAATGTTTGCACTTTTATTTTTTTTGATAAAGAGCACTTGGTAGTTCATAGATGAATTCGTATAGACTATGTAGTGTTTGTGATTAATTTACTAACCACATAAATAATAATTTTTCATTCTCTGTGTGTGTACACTAAATTTTTGCACTGCCATTTGCACATTTTGATCTTGATGCTTTTTAATTATAGCAGACCAGTTGTTTATCCCTGGTGTAAATCTACTAAAGAAAGCTGGGTCCTGGTCCACCCATAGTGTGTGCACCCTGTTTCCCATTCTGTTGTTACTTCAGCTGGGGAGATTAGATTTAAAGGTCCCCACTATTCACTGTTTACACACACCAATCACCAAATAACTACTTATAAGTTTACAAGGGAAGTGGAGCAGACTGAAAATCAGGAATAAACCTTGTCCATGGTGGAAAAGCATTTTGTTATTCAGCTTTAAATGTACATAGAGTAAGTCCTACTTACATTCAGTCATACTGCCTCATATTTGATAGTGCTTTGTCAGTTTCAAACTTTTTAGAACAAGGTGTAATAACAGAATTTCTTTTAGCACCACCTTCTAGCCGAACATTACATAAAGCAATTCACAGGATCAAATCCTAGCATTTCTTCGTAGCAAGCAGCCCTAGTTCATGTAGTAGCATCATATGGATTATCACGGCATGATCTGACACCTAATATAATCTAGGAAGCTGCTAAATTTAAACACTGGCATATCTTCCATCTAAGCATAAAAACCAAATTAGTCCTTCAATGAAAAAAAATAAATTACCTAACAGGTAAGATCAAAGAAAATATATGTTAAAAATTACTTTCCATTTTTTTTTTTATTGACTTGGTATCTCATTGGTAAATAAAAAACTAAAAAATTATTCTGCAAGTGAAAGAACAAACAGCTATCTCTTTCAATCCCTTGCTATCTGGTTTAGACTTTATGGCACAAGAGGTAAAAATCTTCAATATTCTAAGCTTAGGTAATTTTTGATATATGTATTTGTCTGTATTGCAGATTGCAGTACACATCTTTATGCTTGGAACAGTGGACACTATCCTCTTCTGCATCCCATTCACTACACTACCGAGAAGCTAACTGGTCAGTGACTGGAAGGTATTATTCTCCAGGTCTACAGTCGGATTGTCAGTATGTCCTCCTCCAGGATATAAGCTAGCATGCTCAAGTCATCAGTATTATCCATCCCTCCAAAAATAAAAATGGATTAAAAAAGATTACCAACATTGCCAATATTCTGCTTTTCCTTCTTTCTTGTATTTGGAAGAGCCAGAGTTTTGGTGTAAAACTAATTTGTATGAATGTATTATATGGGTTTCACTATTCATAAAAAAAATGCATAAGCCTGAAAAAGGTCTAAAAAAGCCTTCAAACTTTAGATAATTTGTACATCTCTGGACCTACTGTGACTCACCAAACTCAGACTTCAAACTCAATTCACCGTCCAGTTCCTAAGAGTACAATTTAGAGCTTCTGATCTAAGAGGAACCAAAGCATGAATCTCTTTATCTTGCTATACCTAGGCCATTTATTTATATTTACAGCATTACAAAGGTTCTTATCAAGTTACCTCAACAAATATATGGACACATATGGCACTGCCTTTTATTTTGAAGGCCTAGAGAACTTCAGAAAAAAGGGAAGGCTTGCAGAGCACACATACAGGCACTCTCTGGAGAAAAGAACTTACGACATACCCTTTTAAAAGCCTAAATAAATTATGTTCTTCTTCTGCCACGAGTATTTTAAGTGGATGAAAAAGACTTATCCAGAAAATATAACATTGATTTTCTGTGTCCATATGGGAAACTTTATTTAAATCATATTCTGTATGCACTCTGGTCAGTTCAGAAAACCAGCTCCAACTCTGACAGTCTCATTTTCTAGCAGCTTGACTACTTGTAGGTTTATAAATGGCAGGATTTTGAAAAGGATTGTAGACTAAGTACTGCAGTCATATCAACACTAAATCAGTCTGTAGACTCTGCAGTGCATACTGAGAAAATGATCCATTTTGCAAATCTGTATCCTACACACATGGTTCACTAATTCTTTGGTATTGCTTGTTCCATTGCTTACTCTTTTCTGTACGTTCTGTACACAGTTGCACACAGCTGTTGTGAGTTGAACACTTTTATCTTCAGAGGAAACAGGGACTGATGAGCATCAGTCTATTGTTATTTATGATTTATGATATAATTTGAGAGGAAATAGTGCAGAAAACTGTACTTGCACTTTAGCTGTGTAAAGTCTGTCTTAGAATCAGAATTGGGATTTTTTTCTTATATGTTAGACCCCCGTGACAAAGATGACAGCAGAATTTTAAAGGCCATTTCTGAACCACTGCCCAGGCTGAAGTCCTGTTCTGCAAGGTGCTCAGTGTCCTTAGTCTCCTTCAATAAACCCAGGATTTATGGAGAACATGTTTATTCCAGAAACAATAAAGAGAAGTGGTGGGTTTTGTAATGGTAACTTATGACTGAGCAGTTCTTTCACCATCCTTGTTATAAACTTGATGTTGTCAGTAAAACAGGACAGAATCAACACAAATAAAAATGTTAATACACACTGCAGCTGATATTCACAAGATCATGCAGCTATTAAAACAGCTCAAGGTAATCACGGAAACTGTGCCATACAAAACCCAACCGAATACAAATAGTTTTTGGAAATATTCCATAATGCAAATAGAAAGATCCTTCATGTTTAAATTCTTGCTTTTATGAGGTTTAAAATATTTTAAAAACAAAATAAAGGCATAAAAATAAGCAGGATCTGCTCTGAATTTCCTAACATTTTTCTTGTGTGGTAAATGTTCCACAATGTTTTCTCGCATAATTATCATTAAATAGTCCACTTGTTCTGTTTGAGTTTATTGTGTGTGTGCACAAGGGGAACACAGGTACTGGAAGGGACGGATTGCATTAGGTAAGAGTTAGTATGCTTGCAGAGCAGAACATAATGGATATGTTTCTGAACTACCCTTGACTAAACTGCTACCAGCTCTAGCAGTTACATTAAGCCTGTGTTTAAACAGTTTATTCAATCAGTCCCGCACTCAAAGGGCTACTGAGCATGAGCAGCTCTGCCTTGTATCATTTGACGCTGCAGAGACCCGTCCCCTGCTCACACCATGTGTGAGTCTAAGAAACAAACTGGAAGGTAGAGAAGGACGAAGAAAGCCTTAAGAAAAACACTGCATTTAACTTCTTTCATTCGTGCTTGACCCATGTGCCTGTCTATTTAGAGGACCAATAGAGCTTTTGGAAATTTTGTGCATGTGTGCAAAAGCACGCAAACACAGGCTCATATGTTTCACTTAAAGCTCTGAAGCATCTCCAAGCCTTTTCTCCTGCTTTTTCTTTCTCGTCTCCTTTAATATTTGCAGGAGTAACATAGTTCTATTCATACAGCTTCAAGTCCCCAGTTCTGGAGGATTGTAATTACAAACCACTGTATCTTACCTAACGGCACTTTAACAGCAATTCCATTGGAAGAGAAATTTGCTGGAACATTCTTTTCAGATGTGAATGTAAAAAGATGGGTCCTAACTGAAGTCTTGAACAACCTTGGTATTACGGATGGGCCAAATTAGTCTGTTGAGTTGTATGAAGCATCTTCCAATTTTAAAAACCCAACAAATCAAGGTGGAGTTCCTATTGCCTTAGCCAAGGATGAGAAGCTTTTATCATAGATACTACACCATTTCCTTCTAACTCCTTCCAATACTTTTTTGTTAGTTATTTAATTAGGATTAGTAAGTTACACCAACACTTCACAATGTCCTACTTATTTTTCTACTAGATTTGTCTGAGAGCTTTGTTTGCTACCACTGTTAAAGCATGTAAAGATGCTGAAAGGAACAATGTTTTGTGACTAATTTTGAGATTTCAAAACTAGTTTTCATTATGCAGTATAAAAATAAAACATCTTCTGTGTTTTGGAAAAAGATGTGAAGACAAAAGCAATAAACCACAAAGCGCAAGATATGTTCATGCAGGAAGAAGGTTAAGAAACTCACATAAGATGGGTGCAAAGCAAACTCTGAATGCAGCAGAGAAGGTGCTTAATCCTAAGTGGCTTGTGTTTCAGGTGTAATCTTAAATACCAACTGCTGACAGCTCTAGACTCTTTCTCACTCTCTTGCAGAAATATTCCAACTAAAAAATAATTAGAAATATTTTTAAACTTTAAACATTTTGTTTTAAATTGAATAGAATTTTCAGATGGAGAACTTCATAAGAAATATTTTCTTAGCTGTAAAAATATATGATGTGATGTTCATTTTTTTTCATTTTTGTTTTCTGTTGGTTTTTTTTCTTTATATAATAAAATATTCAAGAGTCTTTTACAAGATTGTCTCTCACTCTTATGCACATACTTAGTTTTTATTTTTCTGTGCTTGATTTTTTGACATCTTGGCAGATATTTCATATAGTCTTGCTTTGTGAAGCTGGGTAGTGTTGTGATTATGACTTTGGACAGGGAGAAAAAACCTTTAGCCAGCATGTATCAGCTGTATTTCAGAAATCAAGAGAGAGAAGTGAAGTAATATAAATGGGAAAATAATTAGATCCTGATTTTATTAAGAATTTCTAGATACTGCCAGTACCTTTGCTGTGTAGTGATATAAATAAAATGGTAGAGAGTATAAAGTAATCCTTTCCTAAACACTTGTCAGTTTATTTGTCATCCAGTAGTCATATTTATTACTTGAAATGATATGTGAATTTAATGCAGGATGTGAGAATTATTTCTGTGGTAGAAGCATAAAACTCATCTATTTCCCTGTGCCCCATATTTATGGTGAACACAATTTGTAAAAGGTTGCAGATCAAATGTAAGAAGTTTATCAAAGTTACAGGAAAATGCAGAAGAAATGGGATAGAGGGAAAAGAGAATGTGAGAGGACTAAATAACAGAACACAAGTGCCCATCAGCTGAAATACAACATTGAAAGAAATAATTAGATTAAAATAGCAGGAGAAAAACAATTCTGAGACTTTGAAGAGATAGTGACTTGTTCTCAGAGCAACCTTGAAAGAATCCACTCAGATTTACCTCAGAACCAGACAGCATAGCTTTACCTTTGTTGCACAAAAGTCAAAAACCTCACCCTTACCAGGGTGGCTTTGTTGTAGCTGGCCAGATAAGCACATATTTCTCCTGGAGCTGATAATCTAACAGAAGCTAATGAGACTGACGGATCACTCTTAGAAGTAGGGAGGTGACAATCTAATCTATCAAGCTAAATTCTCCTCTTGCACCCTCCAAAACAACCTTAGTGGAGCCATGAACAGAACTAGTCTAAAGTGTCTCAGCAAAAAGTGTGGACTTCTATGTAGTCTGCTGTTTTATCACTGATATGTTCAAAGGGGAAACCATATCCCATTATTTTTAGAGGAGGGTTGGATGGAGTGAAGGCTTCCTGCCAAAAAAGTTATTCAAGTCCCTCAGAGACCACTGGAAAAAATCCTCTTGACCTCAGCGGGCTCTGCAACAGGTAGCAAGGCACTGTGCACCCTTAGCTCCTGTTGCCTCCCAGAGCTGCCGTTGCAGAAATGCACAGTCAATGCAGCAGCAACATTTTACTGCTGCACAGTCAGCACAAGTCCAATTAAAACTGTTGGCAGGAGCTATATCAAATCATGTGCACTGTGAACAGCACTGGTGGAAATGTATGAGCAAAAACATTGTACCAGCCAATGCAGACAGACTGCATCTTGATGTAAAGACTGTACCATACACGGAGCGCTGCAGCCCATATCATCAGTGCAATCCTCCTTGTTTCTCTTTCTCTCTTCCATTAAGAAATGTATGTTATCACTCTTCACAGATTTTTTAACTTTTTTTTTTTTTCTCCTGCATTTTACTATGGAAACAATCCTTAAATCTGATAACACAATATGAGTTTCAGTAGTAAATAGTAATTTCAGAACTATTTCTACTTCAGCTACAGAATGTAACTACTTTTTTAGGTTATCAAGTGGATCGCATATTTTGTACCTGCTATTCGCTTGTTGCAAAAGGGCTGCCAACCTGAAATGTGCATGATTCTTTTCTCTAAAGAGAATTGCACTATCGTATCTAAAACTGCAGTGGCAACTCATTCGCATCTCTCTGTCCAAAGCCTAGTGCAATGGAAAACTGACTTTGGATGAGATGTTTGGGGAGATTCATGAGAAGTAATTGGATCTGCTTTGACAAAATGAACCAACTGAAGCATCTAAGGCAAGCTGAAGAATTCCAGTATAGAGTAATGCGAGATGGAGATGTTTTGATCAATTATACTCTTTCTATCTTCAGCCGTTTGAGATTATCAAGAGATATTTGACAGTGCCGCACTTGAATGTGGGTGTTACGCAACCTAGACCTCTCACAGTGCTTGTCGGTTTAGTCTTAGTAGCAGAAAATCACACTAAACTCTTTATTTGAAAGCACAGTCACAAACAACTCAGCTTTTGGTATATGGGGAACACTTGCATAACCGCCAAACCACATCACTTTCTGTTGCTAGATGAAGACAAGGAATTTGGGGTTTGAATAATAGTATTATTATCTTTATAGAAATTAATTATATGGTTGAACAATAGGAAGCGTTTCTATCATTAGAGCAGTTCTTAGTTGTTTCTTCTCTTGATCACTACTTTTTTGTATTCAACTATTATTAGTTGTGTTCCTAACATATGAGAGTACCTGAATTCCACATACCTGATAGAAATAGGGTGTGATGCATTCAGCGGAAATGTTCCATTTGAGCAATCACTTTAGAAATTAGAGTCACTAAATACACGGGTATTGTATGTATAAATGTATGTGTTTGCTTTTAAGCACATGCCTTGTTTAGAGGCACTCTGGATGAATTGATGTGACTGGTGCAATGACAGTGAAAATCACAGCACCCTTTGCACTTGCAGGTTTGAATTAGAGCTGAGGAAAAATTGATACATCCATCCCAATGGGAAATTTTACCATTGGACTGTCAAGAAAATCTTGGAAGGGTTTATTCAGCAGACTACTCTGAATCATTCTCAACATCTTCCAGTAAGTTGTATGTACTACAGAAAAGGTTTGAGCAACACAGAAAAGCTCATAGATAGCTCAGGCTGCTGTACATCCTTATCCAACTGCCAGACTTTAGAACTATGCATGAGGCAGGACACAGGGTGGGCTATGTGATCTTAGCTTTTAGAGGGAATGAAACATATACGAATAAGTCCATTGAACCACAAGACCACTAACAAATCGGAGTATTTACAATACTTCTGTTTTATTCTGAAGCAGCTCTTTCTTATATTTTATTGATTTTAATGGTTCATTTTATTTAACATCAAAAATGAAAATTTTAGATTTTCAGAAACACAGTATTGAATAAGATAAAAATGCTTGATGGCTCACTTAATAAGACAAACTACCTGTTGCATATATGCCCCTGATATCTGCTAGGCAGGCGATAGACTTGGGTGTATTTGAGCTGGAAAATTTCTGGAGTGCATTGCTGGCAATTTCTCAACATAGGCAATCGATGAGCTGACCTAAGCAGATTCTCTGCTGGTGTTGTTTGTCACAAGCAAGGAAGAAGTGGTTGGGTATGTGTTAACCAAGGGCAGTCTTGACTGCAGTTGCCATGAAACTGCTGAGTTAAGATCATGAAAAAAGCCCAGAAGAGAGAATCATAGAATCACAGAATCATAGAATAGTTTAGGTTGGAAAAAACCTTTAAGATCCTTGAGTCCAACCATTAACCTAACACTGCCAAGTCGCACTAAACCACGTCTCTAAGTACCACATCTACACATTTTTTAAATACTTCAAGGAATGGTGATTTAACCACTTCCCTGGGCAGCCTGACAACCCTTTCAGTGAAGAAATTTTTCCTAATATCCAATCTAAACCTCCCTTGTGCAACTTGAGGCCATTTCTCCTTGTCCTATCACCTGTTACTTGGGAGAAGAGACTGACCCCCCCCTCACTACAACCTCCTTTCAGGTACTTGCAGATAGCGAAAAGGTCTCCCCTCAGCTTCCCTTTCTCTAGCCTAAACAATCCGTTTCCTCAGCGGCTCCTTATAACACTTGTGCTCTAGATTCTTCACCAACTTGCAAAGTCACAGTTGTGGATTTCAGGACAGCAGATTTCAGCTTGTTCTGGAAATCTCTTGTCAGGATCCTACACGAAACTGTGCTGAAGGGTAAAGGTGAACAGGAGAGCTGGTAAACTGCAAGAACAACTCAAATCACAGAAGCAGTCCTTTCCAACAGAGAGCCAGCACAGAGGAACAGGGAGCTCCTGACGGAGCTCAGAGGCAAACAGGAAGCATTCAGAAGTGGAAATGTAGGTGGACTACCTGGGAGGAACATAGAGATGTTGCCTGAACATGGAGAGATGAAACAATCCAGTCCTCACCCAGACTAGAAACCTCTGAGAGACGTGAAGGATGAGAAGAGAGGCTTCCTCCCGAAAGAAAGGTTAAGGCTAACATGGGTCTGCTACTCAGCAGGCTACATCATGATGAAGAGTGCTGAAAAACCCAAGCCCTCAACATATTCTTTTTTTTGTCCCAGATTTCATGTGTAAGATCTTCCTTCAGGCTCTCAGGGCACCATGAAGGCTGGGGGCTCCTGGGGGTTGTGGCAACTGTCCCACCACTCTCAGCTGGTGAGAAGAGCAGGCTGGTAGGCAGCTGGGGCTGCCCTAGCCCTGAGCATTGACCACCTCCCTGGGAAGGGGACAGGATCTGTACAAGAAAGATGTGGCTTGGAAAGTTTCAGGTCACTTGGAAAACTAATCTTGCATATTAGTGTAGCTACACCTATGTTGTGTTTTGCTCAGGATTTAGTAGAACTTATTCTTTAGGATAAGAAATACTTTTCAGAGCAGGTTAAGTTTTAAATAGCACAAGTGTGTTAAGCTGGATGATTTTCTGGTCTATCTCCATAGCTGGTAGTTGCCAAAAAAACCCCAACAAACTTGTTGAGAATCATGGAATCATGGAACCATGGAATTTTCAGAGTTGGAAGGGACCTCTAGAGATCATCTAGTCCAACTCCCCTGCTGACGCAGGAATGCCTACAGCACATTACTCAGGACTGCATCCCGGCAGGTCTTGAAAATCTCCAGAGAAAGGGACTCCACAACCTCCCTGGGCAGCCTGTTCCAGTGCTCTGGCACCCTCACCGTAAAGAAGTTTTTTCTTGTGTTTGAATGGAACTTCCTATGTTCCAACTTGTGCCCGTTGCCCCTCCTTCTGTCACTAAGAATCACTGAAAAGACTCTGCCTCCATCCTCCTTCAGCCCACCCTCTAGATATTTATAAGCAAGAATAAGGTCTCACCTCAGCCTTCTCTTCTCCAGGCTAAAGAGTCCCAGCCCTCTCAGCCTTTCCTCATAAGGGAGGTGCTCCAATCCCCCAATCACCTTTGTTGCCCTACGCTGGACTCTCTCCAGTAGTTCCCTGTCCCGCTTGAGCTGGGGAGCCCAGAACTGGACACAGTATTCCAGTTGTGGCCTCACCAGTGCCGAGTAGAGGGGGAGAATGACCTCCCTTGACCTACTGGCCACACTCTTCTCCTCAGAACTGCTTTCCAGCAGGTCCATCCCTAACCTATAGTGGTGCCTAGCATTCTTCCTCCCCAGGTGCAGGACCCTACACTTGCTCTTGTTGAACCTCATTAGGTTCTTCTCTGCCCAGCACTCCAGCCTGTCCAGGTCATGCTGGATGGCAGCGCAGCCCTCTGGAGTGTCAGCCACCCCTCCCAGTTTGGTATCATCCGCGAACTTGCTGAGGATACACTCTGTGCCCTCATCCAGGTCACTGATGAATATATTGAACAGGATTGGACCGAGTATTGACCCCTGGGGGACACCACTGGTTACAGGCTTCCAGCTTGACACTGGTCCATTAATCACAACCCTCTGAGTTCTGTCACACAGCCAGCTCTCAAGCCACCTCACTGTCTCCTCATCTAGCCCACACTTCCTCAGCTTCCTAATGAGGATGTTATGGGAGACAGTGTCAAAAGCTTTGCTGAAGTCAAGGTAGATGACATCTACCACTCTCCCCTCATCCAGCCAACCAGTTACAACATCATAGAAGGCTATCACATTGGTCAAGCACGGTTTAACCTTGGTAA
>VFFE01006523.1:79366-95929 GCA_008921705.1 Burhinus oedicnemus | reverse complement strand
ACCCTGCTGGCTCGTGTTTAGCTGGCTGTCCACCAGGACCCCCAGATCCTTTTCTGGCAGGCAGCTTTCCAGCCACTCCTCCCCAAGCCTGTAGCGTTGCCTGGGGTTGTTGTGACCCAAGGGCAGGACCCGGCACTTGGCCTTGTTAAACCTCATGCAGTTGGCCTCAGCCCATCGACCCAGTCTGTCCAGATCTCTCTGCAGAGCCTTCCTACCCTCAAGCAGATCAACACTCCTGCTTAATTTGGTGTCATCTGCAAACTTACTGAGGGTGCACTCAATCCCCTCCTCCAGATCATCAATAAAGATATTAAACAAGGCTGGCCCCAAAACTGAGCCCTGAGGAACACCACTTGAGACCTGCCGCCAACTGGATTTAACGCCATTCACCACAACTCTCTGGGTTCGGCCATCCAGCCAGTTTTCAATCCAGTGAAGAGTACACCTGTCTGAGCCACGGCCTGCCAGCTTCTCTAGCAGAATGCTGTGGGAGACTGTGTCAAAGGCCTTACTAAAGTCCAAGTAGACAACATCCACAGCCTTTTCTCCATCCACCAGGTGAGTCATCTGGTTGTAAAAGGAGATCAGGTTGGTCAAACAGGACCTGCCTTCCATGAACCCATGCTGGCTGGGCCTGATCCCCTGGTTGTCCTTCACATGCCACGTGAGTGCACTCAGGATGATTTGTTCTATGGTCTTTCCTGGCACTGAGGTCAGACTGACAGGCCTATAGTTGCCTGGATCCTCCTTCTGGCCCTTTTTGTAGATGGGTGTCACATTGGCAAACCTCCAGTCATCTGGGACCTCTCCTGTTGACCAGGACCGCTGATAAATGATGGAGAGTGGCTTGGCAAGCTTCTCCGCCAGCTCCCTCAGCACTCTTGGGTGGATCCCATATGGGCCCATAGACTTGTGGCTGTCCAGTTGGTGTAGCAGGTCACTAACTACTTCCTCTTGGATTACAGGGGGATTATTCTGTTTTTCATCCCTGTCTTCCAGCTCAGGAGGCTGAATACCCTGAGGATGACTGGTCTTACTATTAAAGACTGAGGCAAAGAAGGCATTAAGTACCTCAGCCTTCTCCTCATCCTTGTTGACAATCTTCCCCTCCACATCCAATAAGAGGTGGAGATTCTCCCTGGCTCTCTTTTTGTTTTTAATATATTTGTAAAAACCTTTTTTGTTATCTCTTGCGACAGTGTCCAGATTAAATTCTAGCTGTTCTTTTGCCTTTCTGATGTTTTTTCTGCATGACCTAACTAGATCCCTATACTCTTCTTGCATTGCCTGCCCCTTCTTCCAAAGGTGGTGAACTCTCCTTTTTTTCCTGAGTCCCAGCAAAAGCTCCCTGTTCAGCCAGGCCAGTCATCTTCCCTGCCAGTTCATCTTACGACACATGGGGACAGCCTGCTTCTGTACCTCTAAGACTTCCTTCTTGAAGCATGTCCAGCCTTCCTGGACCCCTTTGCCCTTCAGAACTGTTTCCCAAGGGACTCTCTCAACAAGTGTCCTGAACAGGTTGAAGTCTGCCTTCTGGAAGTCCATGGTAGTGGTTTTGCTCACCCCCTTCCTTACTTCACCAAGAATCGAGAACTCTATCATTTCATGGTCACTAAGCCCAAGATGGCCTCCAACCACCACATCACGCCCCAGATCATCTCTATTTTTGAGCAGCAGGTCGAGCAAGGGACCTCCCCTGGTAGGCTCACTTACCAGTTGTGTCAGGAAGTTATCTTCCACACACTCCAGGAATCACCTAGACTGTTTCCTCTCTGCTGTGTTTTATTTCCAGCAGATGTCTGGTAAGTTGAAGTCCCCCACTAGGACAAGGGCTGGGGACTGTGAGACTTCCGTCAGCTGCTTGTAGAATGCTTCGTGTATTGCTTCATCCTGATTGGGTGGTCTATAACAGACTCCCAACAGGGTATCTGCCTTGTTGGCCTTCCCCCTCGTTCTTACCCATAAGCACTTGACCTCACCTTCACAGTCATTGAGCTCTATACAATCAAAACACTCCCTAACATATAGAGCCACCCCACCACCTCTCCTTCTCTGCCTATCCCTTCTAAGAGTTATAGCCATCCATTGCAGCATTCCAGTCATAAGAGTCATCCCACCATGTTTCTGTGATGGCCACTATATCATAACTATCCTGCTTCACAATGGCTTCCAGCTCCTCCTGTTTGTTGCCCATGCTGTGTGCATTGGTGTAGATGCACTTGAGCCAGGCTATCGATTTCTCCCCCAATGTTGGCATGCTGCCCCTAGGCTCATCTCTAACGAGCTTGATTCTATCCCCTTCCCCCTTTGTACCTAGTTTAAAGGCCTCTCAATGAGCCCTGCCATCTCATGAGCAAGGATCCTTTTCCCTCTTTGAGACAGCTGAATTCCATCTGTCGCCAGCAGGCCCGGTGCCATGTAAACCTCCCCATGATCAAAAAAACCAAAATTCCACTGGTGGCACCAGCCTCTGAGCTATGTGTTTAAAAGGTGTGTTTTCCTGTTCCTCTCAGTGTCCTTCCCTGCCACTGAAGGGATCGAGGAAAACACCACCTGTGCTCCTGATCCCTCCACCAGTCGCCCCAGTGCCCTTTTAATCACTTTTGGGCTACTGTCTGCCACCTCATCACTGCCCACTTGCACAACCAGGAGTGGATAATAATCAGAGGGCCATACCAGACCAGGGAGTTTCCTAGTGATATCCCTAACCCGGGCCCCAGGGAGGCAGCAGACTTCCCTGTGGGATGGATCTAGTAGGCATATGGGGCCCTCTGTTCCTCTCAGAAGGGAACCGCCTACAACAATGACTCTCCTTTTTGTCTTAACAGAAGCAGCCCTAATGTGTGGGACTGACCGACTCACCCCAGGCAACCCCCTGGAAGAATCTTCATCTATCTCCTCATTTTCCTGGCCCTCAAGTTCCAGAGCCCCACACCTGTTGGGTAAGGGTAACTGGGAAGGTGAGGGAGGCCGGCAGGGGACTCGCCTGCCTCTCCGAGCAGGGACCTGTTTCCAATCCCCCACGTCTCTTAGTTCCCCTCCTCCTGCCTGGTGGCAATAGGGGAGGGGATCCTTTACTTCTTGTGGGTCCTCTATCTGCTGCCTTGGCCTCAAGGTGTGGCTCCACCAATCCATCTCCCTCTCACACTCTCTGATACTCCTGAGCCTGTCCACTTCCTCCCTCAGCTCTGCCACCAGGCTGAGCAGGTCATTCACCTGGTCACACCGCACACAGGTGGTGTCTCTGCTGTCCTCCAGAGCGAGTGACAGGCTCAGGCACTCCCTGCAGCCAGAGACCTGCATGGCTCCATGTTTTTCTACAAGCTCCGTCTGGGTCGCCTCATGCCTTCTCGCAAGGGATTTCGGAGGAGTGGTAACTACGGCTAGGTCCTCTTCTTGGAGGGCAAAACCCACTACTTGAGTCGAGTTTGCCTCTCAAGCCAGGAGGGTGACCAGTTAGCCCCAGTTGAACTTACCTCACTGAGTGCTGACCAAGTTCCTCGGTGCATGGTGACCGGTCGCCGCGCTCTGGCAGGGCACATGTAGAACTGCTGTGGGTGGTGCCGGCTCTGCCCCTGCCACCTCAGCAGCCCGTCCCCAAGCTGCCAGTGTTGGCATGAGCTAGCCACTTCTCTGGGCTTCGAGAGCCCCAAAAAGACCTCAATGCCAGCCCTTTTCGCCTCGATCCCCTTCCCCAGTGCGGACTTACCTGCACTGGAGCTGGTCTCCTCGGCGAGATTCATTTGAAGAGCTGAGAGATAAAACATGGAGAAGGCAGTAGCTGAAGAAGAGATGATGAAGGAATATTATATGAGCAAAACAATGTTTTATATAGTTGCTTAAAATTTGGACAAAGGCTTGCGAACAGTGTGTGGCCTCTATATGGCTTTTCACCAAAGTTCATTTGCCTCCTTTTACTCCTTGAGTAAAAGGATTACCTAAATCCTCTCAAAGGTACTGAATGATGTATCCATTTGAAAGACACAAACTGTTTCCATGCATAGCCATGTATGTGACCTCTGCTACTTTAATGGCATGGTTTCTGCAATAATTCCTGGTATCCAGAAAGTAAATGAGGAAGCAAAGTCACAATGGCTTATATTTAGGTTACATTTCAGAAAGTCATTTGGTGTTTCTTGCATTTCTTTAAAATTTTATTTTCAATGCTATAATTTTTATTGTCAGTCCTGAAGGAATGCCTGCTGTAGCAGTCCTGCTGTAGGGCAGGGACTACTTGCTTTTCACACTTAGTGGAAAGGTAGAAACACAGGGAACTTTGCTGCAGGAGCCACAACATTGCACAGACTTACATCTGCCAGTGGACATGGGTAGTTTAACATGTCTGGATATGTTAAAAATGACTTTGAGAAACAGGAAAATAATAAAAATTAATTATTTTCCTGAAGTGCTACCCAAGGCTTATTTCATTCAACATTTATGTGCAGGAATTTTTTATAGTGTATCAAGCTGCATAGACTTGTATACTAACTCTCAGTTGTGGTACGCAGTCTGTGACAACCATCTGCTTAGAGTGACATATTTTTGGTTTTTTTTCTCTCATTTAGTCTCACTGAAATTAAAATATTGACAAGAACACTTTCTATGGGGTGCACAAGTTAACAGAAGAGCTGATGTTACATAGACTTTTTTTGGACTGAAGTTACAACTTTATCCAGTAACACACACATAAACGTGAACTAAATACATTTTTTACATAACTATAGACACAAAATAAGAACTAAATGAAGATCTTAACATCTCCAATATTTTAGATTCCTAGAAACAAAACCTATATTTCACTTTCATTGATTAAAGTGCAACACAAAACTTGTAAGAAAATGCAAGATTGTTACTGACTTTTTTCTTTCATTCTCACAGTGGGGTTTCTTTATGTTTGTTTTTTTTTTCAATCAAGTAACAACTTGTGGTATTTCCTTTGCTGGGAAGATATGGATGGTCTGGCATCTTTCAGAAGAATAACTTTTGGAACTCAGAGGATCGGTAATGGCTCCTTCTACTTTGGCTTAGGGAATTGCTAAGGACATCCAAATCTTTTAATCTCTAAATTGTTGGTTTAAATCCACAGTGAGACAAGGATGACTGAAAGTCATTACCTATGATGTCTGTTCCACAGCAGAAAGATGTGATTTCAGTTCAGTTTCTAACATGCAGGTGTCTGTGTCATAAAACCATCACCCCAATTTACTGTAATTGGTGTGATATTTTGTTGTTTTTTTTTTTTTTGAATGGGAGAAGAGATAAGGCAGCTGAATAGACAGTGAGTTAAGTGTCATGTGGTGTTTTCTATTACTCACTCTGATGAAACAGAGAGCCCTTATGGTCACCAGCGATACATTGCTGTGAGGTATAGGGTCACCTGCGTGGCCCATCGTTATTGCTACTGTGTAGATGAACAGTGTGCTCCAGGTGCCACGTTGCCACTTCTGGCAGTTACATTAATTTTTAAAGGCTGGACTCACAGCCAGTGTGAACATTGAAGCTGTATCATTTTATACCAACTGAGAAGCTGATAGAACTATTAAATCTTACTTGTATCCATAACACCACTAGCTCACAGATGCATCAGTTTCTGTCTGTTGTCTCTCAGTGAAAACAGCTATGCTAGGGATCCCCAAGTAGGACGAATATCTCAGTCCCTCCAGACTGTGGAAATTACATGCTTTTGAGCTGGCCCACAGAAATCCATATTAGCACAATACAGGGTCTAAAAAGGCCCAAATTCTGCCAGAACTGTTAGGGAGGAAACATGAAAAAGCACTTACCCAGCACATCCCAGTTATTTCTCTTCCTGAACGCTGGGCACAGTGCCCATAAGTACACATGCCTTTTTTCATATCGAGGCTGTGGTGTTGCCAGTTCTTAGGAGTCTGGGTGTATGGGTGTTACCCGTGAGATTTCAGCCATGGGTGAAGCCAGACTCAGAATGATGCCAGGAACTCCAACTTTCAGGTCCTCCCAAATCTCAGCCCAAAAAGAGGAATCTGCCTCCTGTCAGCAACTGCCTTTCTGCTTGCTTTGCCTCCTTTCCAGAAAAGAGATTTACTGCTAATTTCATAGAATCATAGAATTGTTTAGGTTGGAAAAGACCTTTAAGATCACCCAGTCCAACCATTGACCCTATTATACCAGGTCTGCCACAAAACCATGTCTCTCAGCACCACATCTACACGACTTTTAAACACATCTAAGGATGGTGACTCAACCATCTCCCTGGGCAGCCTGTCCCAATGTCTGATAACTCTTTCCGTGAAAAATTTTTTCCTAATGTCCAGCCTAAACCTCTCCTGGCGCAACTTGAACCCATTTTCTCTTGTCCTATCGCGAGTTACTTGGGAGAAGAGATCAGCTCCCATCTCACTACAACCTCCTTTCAGGTAGTTGTAGAGAGCAAGAAGGTCTCCCCTCAACCTTCTCTTCTCCAGACTAAACAATCCTAATTTCTTCAGCCGCTCCTCATAAGACATGTTCTCCAGACCTCTCACCAGCTTTGTTGCCCTTCTCTGCACACGCTCCAGCACCTCAATGTCCCTCCTATACTGGGGCGCCCAAATCTAAACACAGTACTCAAGCTGCGGCCTCACCAACGCTGAGTACAGGGGCATGATCACTTCCCTACTCCTGCTGGCCACACTCTTCTTGATACAGGCCAGGATGCCGTTGGCCTTCTTGGCTACCTGGGCACCCTGCTGGCTCGTGTTTAGCTGGCTGTCCACCAGGACCCCCAGATCCTTTTCTGGCAGGCAGCTTTCCAGCCACTCCTCCCCAAGCCTGTAGCGTTGCCTGGGGTTGTTGTGACCCAAGGGCAGAACCCAGCACTTGGCCTTGTTAAACCTCATGCAGTTGGCTTCAGCCCATCGATCCAGTCTGTCCAGAACTCCTTTTTAGGTATAACAAAATCACCTCTGATTAATCTTTATAAGGGGAAAGACACATTGCAGTAAGTAGTACATAGAAGAGAAAAAGAAAAAAGTGTTGGTATCAGAAAATATGGGTTAGGGACTCAACTGAGGTGACCTTCCCATGTGATATTACTCAGCTCATATAATCTTGCTGTACCAAAATTGCACTAAAAGTGACAATTTCTACTTTTACCCATGTATAGTAAGTTGTCCTGGTCAGAACCCTCCCTCCTTGTAAATAAATATGTTAACTATGACACAGGAGGTGTTCTTAATTACAATGAAAAGTACCATGGTGCAAACAGTAAATATTTGTGCTTGCATTTTGAGCTTTTATTTTTTAATGGTAGCGTTTATCATCAAAAGCAAGGTAGACACGTACTTGAACTTGCTCATGCAACCATGACTTTGTCTGAAAACTGGATAATTAGGCACATAAATACCTACTGATGCACCTTGCTGTTCACCACTGCAATAGCTGCATGTGCAGGGTCTGAGCAGTATTTACACCTTGTGGACTAAAATGACATAGCTTAAGACAGAGCTGTGTATTTTTTGGTGAGTATGCAAGTTACGTTCATATGAACACAGTTCAGAATTTTCAGTTAATTTTTATTATTAATATGTGATAGGCAGAGCTGTGCACTGGGCATGGCCAGGGGTTAAGTCAGGTCCAGGGTCAGTCCAGCAGCAGGAGATAGGGCCAGTAGCAGGACTGGAGACAAAGGCATGGCCTGGTTCTGAGTCCCACACACGAGACCATGACATGGGTCCCAGTCCCATGGGTGTGAGGCATCCCAAGGGAGATTTGCCAGGGCATCATGGTAAGACCCATGGATGTTCTCAGGGCCCTGACCCTCACTGTGTTAGGTCTGGCTAATTCTTTGTAACATATCAGAAATAGAAAACACCCACTTGAATCTATTAAAGCATCAACTGACTCTATCACCCAGGAGTGATAATGCAAAGAAAGCCAAATAAAATTTTCTCTGATGTATTTATTTGCTTCGGAGGATGAAAAGTCAACAAAATGCAAGTTATTAGATAACACAGGAATAGGAAAAATTATCTGTAAAAAACAGGAAAGCAAAATACTAATAATTCAATTGTTTCCTATAATAAATCAGTACTAAAAATGAATGAATATTGGCTAATCTCTGTTTCCTCAATATCGAAGAAAATAATGTTTTTTTTAAGGGAACAGTACCAAACAACGAGCTGTATCTATGCATGATTATTATTGGTTTTTCACTTAGGCATGTGATTTCTGTTACACATTTGGCAAATCTCCCTCTCTAAAGCCTTTGTGATGTCACCTCTCTGTCTTTTTTTACAGACTTGCATTATGTTTTACTGATAACAGCAGTTAGTTCTAGAACAAGATCACTTTCTTATCAAGGGGTAGAGAAACACATATGTCAAAGTTTGACAACATTTTCTTTCCCTGAAAGTAAACAAAAGCATCCAGCAGCAAGATAGCTTGGAATAAAACATCTTTGCCAAACAGTCCATGCATGTAGACAAACTAACCCTAGTTATTTTCCTAAGTCCATGGTTTAAGCAGCTTGTGTGATGAGTTGGGGAATTTAAGTACATTTTGTGCATGAATTAGTTGTTGTCTGATGATAGCAGGCTTTCATTGTCATTTACATATATTTAAACCAAAATATTCTGATTGAAATCTTAAAAGGCATAATACATCATATATATAATTCTTTGTGACCAGTCTGTAAGCATCCCTCTTTCAGTCTGAAGCAGCAGGAATTGCAACTCATGTTCAGAAGGAGAAAAATACAGTGTGTAATTCTTCACCATTTCCAAATTCTGGAATTTAGTGTCTTAAGATAAAAACCACAAAACCATAAGTACTGGGACTCATTGTCTTTTGTGAGGGACGCTAGCTGCCTGTCTGAAGAAGGAATCCAGGAGCAGGCATTCAAGTCAATATTCAATTTTGAGTTGCAATGCTACCACTAGGAAAGAAAAGAAGTCATTTACTTTCCTGGAGAGATGTCTGTCATGAAAGTTGATACTTCATACCAGACAGAGCAACAGGAAGAGCCTCAGCAGGCACATTACTGAACTGGAAAGTGCTTAGTGTTTATAGGCAATTGCCGCTATAGCCAGATTATAAAAGCTGAACAAAAATTCTTCTTTGCCAAATGCTAGCCCAAATGGTCATTACCATCGGCAGAGGGAAAAATTCCAAACAAACCCTTGCCAAGAACGAAGGGTGAATTGCTCGCCAAAGCCTCTGAAAACTCAAAAGCTTTTTTGGATGTCATATCAGAGCAAAGCTGCCAATCAATGTTAGGTACACCTTGGCTATCTACTGCTTGCCAGCATCACTAACACATTTGCTAGCATTTTGCATGTTTTCATACTGTTTTTTAAGGTATGTTTTTTTTCCTTCTACCCTATTTCCAAATTGGCTTCAGCTAATCCCTTGCACTAAATGTGCAATCTGGAAATGCACCATTCACCCAGTCAAAATATAAAATACAAAAGTACTTTTGCTGCTCTTGCAGTTAACTTTCAGCCTAAGTTATGCGCACTATATAGTTTGAGAGACTTAAATTCAGAGATTTTACCAAAAAGTAAATTCAGTTCTGCTCTTCAAAATGCAAAGACATTGGCTCAATTTCATGTTTTTTTAATGCTGTTAAATATATAATTACCACTGTGTTTTTCTACTGGCATTTTAGTTTAGCGTTGAATGGACAATTCATACCATAAACTGAATCAGGACTACATAGTCATTACAGTTCAGGTTTGAATGATATTTGATATTACTGAACTATCAGTCAAGATGTTAATTCTAAATCCAAGATGTGGTTTGTTGATTATATGCTTCTGTTAACTTAGAGAAAACAGAAAATATTTTTCATTTATAAAATCTTTCTGCCCATTTGCTTTTGACTCCAAGATTCTGGATGAGAGGACAAAGCATTTATAGAAACAGGTGCATTCACAAAAGTTAGTAGCCATGGGTGGTCACCAACCTAACTTGTGCAAGGTGATATATTGTAATTCTCATGACAATGGCAACTTCTTGTTTTGTTCTTAAAAAAAAAGATTTGCTTAAGGCCCAAACTACATTAGTTTTAGTGGAGCTTTTTTAGTTTATAACAGAAGATAATATTTTGTTATTAATATTAAATTTGTTTAAAAGAAGCTTGTTAAACTGTAATTTATGTAATGGATGTTGTTCAGATTTTAATTCTGAAACTACAAATTAACCTATCCAGCTTTTATAGTTATCTTCATGTAGAAGTATTTTTTACATGTTTTAGAAAGCTGTTACAGAAAGCAGTATGAGCACAAGAGGTGGGTGAAAGACATGTGGTGGGTTGACCTGGGCTGGACACCAGATGCCCACCAAGCTACTCTATCACTCCCCTCCTCAGCAGGACAAGGCAGGGAGAAAATAAGAAGGAAAAAAACCTTGAAGGTCAAGATAAGGGCAGCTTAATAAAGCAAAAGCAAAGGCCGTGTGAGGAAGCAAAGGAAAACAAAAGCTTTATTCTTTACATCCCATCAGTAGGCAATGTCCAACCACTTCCTGTCAAGCAGGGCTTCAGTACACATAGCAGTTGCTCCAGAAGACTAATGTCATAATAACTAATGTCTCTCACCTTCCTCCTAATTTCTCTCAGCTTTTATTGCTGAGCAGACATCACGTGTTACGGAATATCCCTTTGGTCCATTTGGGTCAGCTGTGCTGTCTGTGTCCCCTCCCAAGATCTTGCCCACCCCCAGCCTACTGGTGAGAGGGAATGTTGGAGAGACAGCCTGGATGCTGTGGGAGCACTGCTCAGCAGCAGTCGAAACCCTGGTGTGTTACCAACACCTTCCTAGCCACCAGTACAAAGCACCGCACTCTCAGGGCTGCTATGGGGGAAATCAAGTCCACCTCAGCCAGACCCAATATGTGTCGATAACACACCAGCAAAAAAAGCTAAGAGAAAGGAGGAAGAGGTGGGGCACTCATTATAACAACATTTATCTTCTGGAGCACCCACTACACGGCCCTTTTTGGCGCCCAATTTGGGGCATGAGGAATTTGAGATAAGGATAGTAATTGGGAAAAGTAACAGGCAAAACAAGGAATGAACAATGTTAGAGAGCAGAACCATCACGGGAAATATCAGTTATTGTAATTGTGGTAAAGGGATGAGGGGTGGATTGTGTGTAAATTCTTCACTTTTGTTCGGTGTTGTGATGATGTTTTGATTTTGGTAGGCAGAATTCTTTATGTTGATGTGAGTGAAGTTTGTGAAGTTTATGAAGACTGTGTGATGAATGTGGATTTTAATGATAATTCTTAAATTTCTGATTCACAGAGGTGAGGGTTAGAATGTAGTTTGTGTGGCAAGGTTTCGGTAGCAGGGGGGCTACAGGGGTGTATTCTGTGAGAAGCTGCTAGAAGCTTCCCCCATGTTGGACAGAGCCAATGCCAGCCAGCTCCAAGACGGACCCGCTGCTGACCAAGACTAAGCTTAACATATGCATAATAACCAAACCAATGTCTGTCTTAGAACACCCTTTCACATTATTTTCTTAGCTCTACTTGCTTTTCTGATGGTAGATTTAAGTAGATTTTCAACAAAAAAAGATTTCTGATTTTACTAAAGTGAATCATAAATCTAGAGGAATATATTTTACTTCTGCTTGTTTTCCAGTTGTGTTTTGTTGAAAGTAGTGAATTTAAAATCATTGTGTATTCCTTATCTCACAGGAGGTCTAGTCCACACATCGAACCTCATTCATTTTATATCAAGGAATCAATGTCCCATGGTCTGAAATGCATACAGTCTGAAATATGGAAAAAGATAACCTGAGTGGTCAAAATATATGCAAGTAGGAGCTTTACTGCAAAGAGTTAGGTGTTAGATTAGGGATATTTGGGCTGACTACATTTGAAGTGCTTTGCCAGTGTTGTTAAACTAAAAAAGCACTTGGATGTAACTTACAGAATGGAGATTTTGCCAGCAGAGTATGTTCCACATTCTCCTAAATGAAATAACTTATAGCAGAAAATGTATTCTAAGTTGTTCTTATAAGATGAACTGATTCTAAGGCTTTTGCCAGACAATCTGTCTGTCCTATCTTTTCCTTCACAGGGTTTTTTAATTAACAAAGGCATGTCTCCATTTTGCTGTGCCTACCTGGCCTAGCTCTTGTGATCAAAATTATAAATTTCTCAACCTGTAAATTCCTTCCAGATAATAAGTTTGTTATCACAGCATTTAATGGCTCTGTGACTGCTATGTCAAAAAATCCCTTCAGGGACCTGTAAATTCTGGGGCAGATTTGGTTTTGCTTCACCTGCATGCCTTCCTTTCTGAAAATTGCAAATGGCCATGGGTGTGATAAACACAGCTCAAAATAAACAGTGCGAGGAGCTTCGGATGTTTTCCTTACCATCTGTTAGCTAATACTGGGGGGCTTAGTTAGCATGCTGCTGACAGTCAGGAGCTGTAACGATGCTGGACACAAGGGGCTGCTTCTGCACAAGGGAAGTCTTTCCCAGGCAAGTTGAACCACTATCGCCTTTCCCTTTACAGGAATTGTTTTGCAGGACCAAAGACTAGGCCAGTTGCACAGAGGTATGAAAGGAGGTTATTTCACCAGATTATCAGAAATGATCAAAAGCTTTTCATCAAAATCTATGAAGGGGAAAAATGTGAATACCGCCGTGAGAAAGGACAGTGATAGCAAAGACTGCATGCTGCTTGTAACAACCTTTCGCCAGATCAGAAATGGGCACTAATGACAAGTGGACACCGGGGATAAAGCCCAAAACACAGTATGAATCTGTCCTGAGGAGATCACACCTGCCTCTGATGGGTACCTGAGGGGTTTGTTTCTTTTGCACTCTGGCTGAACTTATAAATATCATCATGCCCGTCAAGTCTGACTGTATTCTTTCCAAGCTGTTGTAGTCAGTGATCTGATCCTTCACACCTTGTGCAAACAGAAGTACTGTATTCTGGAAAAAATACAGAGCCGTAAAAAATATCTCATTTATCTTTAAAGTTAAAGGGTTGTTTTAACAAAAGGATTTAAAAAATATGTTTTGTACTGTTTATTTGTTGCCTTTATGTTAAAATTAGAAACTCTGCATGCGTCATTGCCTAAGAAACTGAGGAAACTCATTTATCAAAATGTTCATTTCAGTGTATTGTTTCCAGATTTGTTTTTCTTTTTTTATTTGAACTGCCAGTTATAGGTGAATTTTGGTGCAGTGCACCATTTCTGTGAGAGTTTACACACAAGCAGGAGGGAATAAGAACCGAATAGCACCTTTTAAAAGAGATATTACTTTCCTACAATACAATATACTTCAGCTTTGTGTGAAACTCTGTTTGCTTAATACTGTAGATCAAACGTAACTTGTATTAGGTCATCCCTGACAAATAAAAGAAATAGTGGGGTTTTTTATTTTTCAAAAGATGGAGGTATTCTTACATTGACCTTTCCCCTTTCTTGTTGCTGAATACTGAGAACAAACTGTGATTTCAAAAAAATATTACAACTCGTTCATCTGACTTAAATTGCATACTTTGTGCAATTTGTATGTTGATGGATGATTTGTCTATTTTCATATTGTTATCTCTCATTTTAGTCTTTATTGCTGTTTGTTGCTGCTCCTTTTTCTTGTTCTATTTATAATGGTTTATGATGATTAAAAGACTGGAAACTGTGTGTGGGTATATGTCACCCCATTTACCCATGGACCAGACCTCTGTGAGGAAAGCTATTGTACAGTAAAGATGTACTCTTGTGGTTTGACACATAAGTCATCCTACAGGTGACAAGTCGGTCCGTTACCTGCTTTGTGCTGGCTTCTGATGAGGACAGGTGGATTTTGGTGTCAAATTTTACTGCCTTTTTTTGTGACATGGAAATTTTTCCAGACCTGAGGCAAAAATGAGCTCCCTATTACAAATCTGATGTGAAATCATTGGAATTTGAATCCTCAATTATCAGAACTGTGAGATTAGGAAAAAATGTTAAATATTGTTTAATAAAGCTGTTATGGACTTACCTCCAAGGGAAGAATTGTTCTGACTTGGAGGAGTAGTTACAATAGGTTACTGTTTAAGTTTCAGCTGCTCTCAAAGACTGTGTAGACACTTGGTGAGTGCACCACTAAAGAAGAAAACATGGCTTGACCTGGAAACTTAATTATGAAAGGTTATCCACTGGTCAGATTTTGTAAACAAATGAAAAGGGCTATGTTTCAAAGAAAGAAATGTTAGAAATTTGCCAGGAGGTCATGCTGATGGTTAGCCTGACCTGGTAGTCTCCCTCCAGCAGCGGCAGTAGTTTTGGTGGTCCTTTTCCCTCATATCCCTCCAGCTCCTGCAATAATGCCAGCATTAAGTAGGTTACCTGGTACCTGTCTACTTTACAGGTCTGTTTGAAGACCTGTTATCCATGAATCAGGCAAATACTTTTTTGAATTTGCTAATGCTGTTTGCTTTTGTAAACCTTTTGTGATGCCATATCCCAGAAGCCCATTATCTGTTGTTATCTAAAAGCCCTTTCTTTTCTTTTTCAAAAGTCCTAATAGTTTTGACATGCACCCTATGATTCCAGGGTTGCAGAATTTCCTGAGTAGTAGTTCCATGTTCATCTTACCACCACAATCATGATTTTGCAAACCTTCATTATATTCCTGTGCAGCCTTTTCCTCTTCAAATGTATAAATAATTCTAACGTTTTTATTATGTCCTTGT
Organism: Burhinus oedicnemus; assembly: GCA_008921705.1. NCBI lineage: Eukaryota > Metazoa > Chordata > Aves > Charadriiformes > Burhinidae > Burhinus > Burhinus oedicnemus. The sequence continues at coordinate 81,264 of VFFE01006523.1, read as the reverse complement.
ATGGTGACTAGTCCATCTTCCTAATAATTTTATTAGCTGTTATATCTTTTCAAGCATTCTGGAGCTGTAGAGACCAAAACTGTACATAGTGGTCAAGAAGTGAAAACACTGGATCAGAGACTGTTTTCACATTATTAATTTGAAACACTGCTAGTGGGCAAGCCCACCATAGTTACATAAGTAACATCTGTGACATGCTATGACTTGCCACTAGGTAGACTTTCTCCTTTGCACTTTAAGAAGTCGTGGAGTGTAAGCACAAATACATTAGAAAATATAAAAATGAATGGTTTTGGTTTGTTGTTGTTCATATTGTTGAGCCTTCTTAGACAAAAAACTCAGTGATAATACTTCTGCTTTAGCACTGACTAGATTATGCAGGAGATATAATATGGAAGGAGATCTGTTAGTTAATAAGCATGCTAGGTAATGGCTGTAGGCCAGAATCTTGCAGGTATACACAAGAAATAAATCAATTGGTTTTCTGCTTTCTAAAGTTATAAACTTTAAACCAAACTTGCATGCTGGGAAACTGTGAAAAGACAAGCATGAGGTCTGTTCTGTGCTTAAAAAGTTCTTATCCTTAACAGGTATGGTCTTTGTTATATATAAAGTAATTAGGTTTAGACGAAAAGTGGAAGGGTAACAAAAATAGATGGAGCTATGTATGCTAACAGAATATTGCATTTGTTAGAGAAAAAATATGATAAGGACAGGAGACAGATGCTGTGGGGAAAACAGTTACTATTTACACTTGAATGCTCTCTAAAATCACAAGAAAATGGGAATTTTTAGACTACTTCTCCGCAAAATACACAGCATGATCATTAAAACAACTGTGCGCAAAAAGAAAATAACAACAAGCTTCATGCCTGATATTATTTATATAGATGCATTAGTAATGCTAAGTTTAACCTTGCTGATGCTGACACATTCCCAATCTTCACTTATAAAAAGAGGGGGCTCAGTGGCTTCGTAGATAAACCCAGAGGAAGGGGATTTTTTATTGTCTTTACAGTGGTCATAAATCTGATATACTTCTCACTAGCTAGGTAAACATAGCCTCCAGCTGTTGACCTTCAAGGCTGGTCATTTTACCTAACTAGGTGTAGGCTGAGGTGACCAAGATGGCCAGTTATAGCCTGTTTCTTTGTATAACAGGTTCAGAACCCACAAATGGCAGCCCCAAGCACCACAGTGATTTCATTCAAATTTTGATATTTATACTAGTGCCTGGAGCATAGCTGGGATAGCTTTTAATAAATCTATGTAGATATAAATAAATATGACCATTCCACTGTTACTTGAGCTTTAGCCCGGCACTTCTAATGATTATGTCTTCACTGAGTGACTTCCGTAAAGAAACTGCAGCAAGAAGAAATCAGTATATTGGTAGCAAGGTAGATATAAATTTATCTTCTGTCAGTGAGCCCTGCCTGTTTCTAGACCTACATTTTGCTCTTTCTTTCTCTTCATCTATTGCTTGAATCACTAGGTAGTTTGTGCTCACTTGTTTTGGGAATACTCACTATGGAGGGAAAGAGAAAGACATGGTATCTTGTTGAGTGTCTTCTTTTCACACCTCTTTTTGAATTATGATCTGGTGGGTATTGTACTGTTTATATACATTGAATATTTCAACCTTTTTTTTTTTCTTCAGGCTAAATAGGTCTCTGGAGAACTAGATGTATTTTCTCATTTTCTATCTCATAGTGCATGTTGGAAAATTATCTATTTTCCTGTGATGCCTTTCCTTTATACTAAAAATCTTGAATTTTTCTTAAACATTTCTCTATTTTCTTAGACCAGTTGAAACCAACTAAAACAAAAATTACTTCAACAATATTCTTTTTTTGTAGAAAATGGAAAGGAGGGGAGAGTTCCACTAACATTCCTGT
>VFFE01006523.1:63350-79346 GCA_008921705.1 Burhinus oedicnemus | reverse complement strand
ATGTGATGGTCTGCAGAGGCATTGCTTGGTTCTTTTAGGTACTTGGATGAGGAATAAAGAGTTACTCAATAAATGTGCTATAAGAAACAAAGTTGGATGACAACTGCATTGGAAAAAGGCTTTACAATTCAAAATCATCTTGACAAATTAAAGATATGGTATGGGAAATAAGGAAGAAATTCATTATGATACATAGGAAGAACTCTATTTTTGTGGTAATAATGGGCTGCAGAAATTCAGGATAGGACCAGCTGTTTAGAAAGAAAACTTGAAAAAAAGATTTTTGAGAGTATGGTGAGCAAGAAGCTAGCCATGAACAGTCACAGTTGTAAAAAAAGATGTTGTGATGTGTACTAGGATATGACAGAAACAGAGCGTGTAGAAAATGTTAAATAATTATTCTTTTTTTAAAAATTTATTTACCATTAGTAAAATTAGTAAATTCAATTTATTTACGATTAGTTAGGCCTCAAGTGTGGGAGTATTTCTTCTTGATTTTGGGCAGCTTGAGAAAGATGTACAACTTTTTGAAGTTGGTATAGATCAGTAAGAAAGATCTGTGTCCTCGTTTGGGATAAAACAGAACCAATTTTGTTCAGTAACAAAAGTTTCGTTTTTAGTTAGGTCTCTTCTAACTGCTGAAATTAACAGCATGTTGTGCAGAAAAGTGTTCGCTCTCAGAGTGATAAGACCCATGTTTATAGCTGATGGTTTGCAGAGAGGCTCCTGCTTATACTTATTGCTATAACAACCGAGGCCAGCCAACTTTGTTACTTGCCCCATTGGAGGGTCGGAAGAGGAAAAGCGTAGAGGGATCATGCCTGCAGGGAGGAGCGGACAGAACAGGTGACCCAAAACTGACCAACAGGGTATTCTATCCCATCTGCCTCATGCTCAGTATAAAAGCTGAGGGATCAAAGGGTCAGCCTTCTTTCTTCAACGGCCGATGTCCGAGGAGGACTCTGTCTCTGTGTCTGCCTTTGATCCCGATCCTGAATCCAGATCTGGAATCCAGTTCCTGTCCATCACTGCGCCCAGTCTAGGACTTCCCCAGTGCCTGCTGGTGACGTGATTGTCATCCTGGGAGCTTGATATGGTTTTGTATATATTTCATTATTTTCTTTTATTATTTTATTATTAATATTTCATTAAAACAGTTTAGTTCCTTCTAAACTCTTAAATCCTTTTTTTTTTTTTTCTCTCTCTCGCTCTCTCTCCTGCCTCCCTCCAAAGCAGAGCAGGAGAGAGAGAGCATCTGTCGTTCTACCGGATTGGGCCAATCTGGCCTAAACCACGACAATCTGAAAGATCTGGATTAGACAGATCAGGAATCTCAAATAAATCACATCTGAGGTAAAGTTAAAGAGACTAGGAATATATAAACACAAAGAAGATGAAACAACAGAGAGGGAAAAAAAAGAAGTCAGGTATACAATGGCTGTTACATATCACAGAGAAGAAATTGACTTAAACTGCAGCAACAAAAATTCATATAGGAATTTTCAGTTTATTTTTATTTGAATTGGTAAAGCTAATGAAACAATACAATACATGACTTAGAAAGGCCGAGGAGTCTGTGTCATGAAAAAATGGTACAATTGTTCCTACCTTTTGAACAGAGGAAAGAATAGGTGATCCCTCGGGTCCTTTCCGGTCCTATTTTTATGGGTCTTAATTCTAGTAATTAGATCAGGAAGATTTTTTTAATTCATTGCAATCCAGTTGTATGAATTTTTAACCTCACATTTTGTAGACATATACCGTAAATATTTAGGAGAAATCAGCTCTGAATGTAGCAATGTAAGAGCAGGATTTTCCCTCTAAAGTAGCTTTGGTAGATGGTATGGTCGACTTAATGGATGATCCCCTTACTGTTAGTACTTGTAACGGTTTGTACTGTGATTATTTGTTCTTTCACTTAAAGCTTAAACATCAACTGGACATTGCTATGAATAAGTATCCTGTGAGCATAGGGTGGGTAATGAGATGTCACTGAGCTCTAGATCACGCTTCTGAAAACATTTCAGATCTTTAACTCAAAAAAACCCGCTGCCCTGAAAACTAAAGGTAGCAGTTCTGATATGGTCACTTAAAATATCTTGATAATATTCTGCTCTTTTTTAAAGTTTAGGAGAGCTAAGCATGACGGAGGAGGGAAGGATTGAAAATACTGATGACATGTTGATTTTCTTTCAAAACTTAATATTAAATTATTATTGAGTTCATATCTCTTTGTGTGAGTAATTTACAAGCAGGACTCAGTTTCCATTGAAGTTTATGGTAATATTCATACTGGGTTTTTTTCAGAGTGAACAGAGATGATCAAATAATAGAAGTTCATAGAACTTACCTTTGGGTACAAGAATACAATAGGCATAAGTGAAAGATATTGCAAACCCATTCATTTACACTTGCCTAGAAGCAGATGCCATGACTTAAAAAGCTGAGCACTGCTTTTTCGTTTGTTTTGAGTATTGTCCTTGTTTGAGTCTTCTCTATTACTTCTCACAATTGAAGTAGATCACTGCAAGATCTAGCTGCAAAACCAGCTGTTGAGATCATTCTGATTTTTGAAAGAATAGACATTATTCACGAATAGACTTCCTTTATAGAAGACAATGCTTTTCTCTCCTGACATCTTTGTGGAAAGCGCTGAGGCTCTGCATGCTGTCAGTGGTACTTGTGAGGCTGTTCATCCCTCATAAGTGAGATGCTTTTGACTGGTTGTAATGTCAAACGCTGTGATGTTAGCAGAGATACACGGTCTTTACAAGAAATTGGATTAGTTTAAAATCAATGATGGGCACCATCCAGAAACTTCATTAAAGTTGTAGAGCTGCTTCTTTTGGCAGAACCATTTGTTCCTGTCTAGAGGAAAAGAATGCATATACAATATAATGAAAAGAAACAAAAGAGAAAAGAACAATTAAGTACAAAAGGTTATACCTCCACTTAAACTCAAGAACCAAGAAAGTACCGGATGTGAAAAAACTTTGTTAAAGTAATAAATGTTGCATTATCACCAAAAGAAATGTGATACACAGAATTAACCAAAGCAGAATTACAAAGTTAGATGTGCTATTTACATATTAATTTAATCACACCAAAGCATATCTTACATGGAAAAATCTGGCTAGAAATGCTTGTCTTATAGTCTGTGTTTTTCTGAATTTGTGTAGGGCAACCTTGCTTTCTCCTATACTGAAAACAAGTGAAGAAGAAGCAAAATGTGTAGCCCGATGCTTTTATTCTTATATACATTTTAGACATTTAAATCCACAGCTGGTAACTGTCGGTGTTAGCTGGTTAAAGCAATTTGCCACGAAGTTCAATTTTCATGTTGTGCACATTCTGTAGAATGTCCCTCTGATACCTCAGGCTTCACGTCATTCTTGTGCAGTTTTCAGTAACTTTCCCTGAGACTCACATAGTTAGTCTCCTTCTCTGTCTCTTTGCCCCCTTTTTGCCAAAAAAAATTGAGGGAAGTAATAGTGAAAAATAACGAAGCAGACATGCAATCTTTTTTTCTTAGATTTACAGATGGATCACATAGGCTTCCTGATTATTTCCTTTCCCTACAGGATTTACCCCACTAACACCTATCTCTTTATCTCCTTACACACAGTACCTCTTTACCTTAGCATACTCTAGCTCGTACCCATTTATTTCATACCTTTCTTCACTTGAACTTGGTTTAGTACTGCAGTCCACCCAGTTCATTGATACCGCAATCCTGTTTGTATTGCAGTAGGGTGAAGGGAGTACACATAATTTTGCAACATGGAAGCCTTTTGTCAGGAACTTTTTTATTTTGGTTTTATAAAACAGAATGAGGCAGGATAAGATAACAAGAAAGAGTGGGGAAAGGGTGGAAAAAAGGAGAATGAGCAGCTGAGAACCATTTTTTTCTGCCTTAATATTAGACATCTCTTCTGTGATGTAAAGCCATGAAGTGGCAGAAATGTCTTTTAAATCTGAACAATCTGACTGAGGATTTAATAAACAAGCTGTAGAGCAATCAAGCAAGAGTCTGATATGCTGAGAATAAGCATGGACTGCACAGTCTCAACAATGACAGACTCAGCAGATACTGAGGTTACTTAGCGCACAAAAAGACTGTTCTTCAGAAGCGCATGTGTACTATCGTAGTAAAGATGTTTCAAGCCAAAATTAGCTGTTTGGAACAATCTGCTTTGTTAAAATACACTCAGACCAAGTAGGGAATTAGGGTCGGACTTTCTCATGTTGCCTAGCTCTCCCACTTTTCTTGAATGTTACACTTGAAATAAGGACTTTCCCTAATCAAACTTTGATAACGGGGTGGCCTACACAGCACCAGGCCTGCTGGTGTCAGTTGGGATTCACCTTTCTCAAAGAAGGAAGAGGGTCATTGCTCACAAGCTAGTGGGGGTCATCGACAGACTTTTGAACTAGGCTTGAAGGGGGAGGGGGATAATATCAGGCTTGCCTGTGACAGGCTATGGGATGACATGCCAAAGTTAGAGGGATGACCCTCAGCCTGTTGGTCTGAGATGTGCTGGGTACACTTCAGCACACCTGAAGTCTTCCAGAGATAAACCAGGGCTCCTGAGTTAATAGGAGCCAACAGGGAAACACCACAGAATTACCTCAAAGGAATCAAGGGGTGGTCCTCTACGAAGCTGACACGGCCAGCAGCCCAGCTGAAGTGCCTCTACACCAATGCATGCAGCATGGGCAACAAACAGGAGGAGTTGGCAGTCGTTGTGCAGGTGGAAAAATGTGATATAGTTGCCATTACTGAAACTTGGTGGGACAAATCCCATGACTGGAGCATGGCTATCGATGACTACTGGATGTTCAGAAGGGATAGGCAAGGCACATTGTCCTCTACAACTAGCTGAAAGGAGGTTGTAATGAGGTGGGGGTTGGTCTCTTCTGCCAAGTAACAAGAGATAAGACAAGAGGAAACAGCCTCAAGTTGTGCCAGGGGAGGTTTAGATTGGACATTAGGAAAAATTTCTTCACCGAAAGGGTTATCAAACATTGGAACAGGTTGCCCAGGGAAGTGGTGTGATTACCATCCCTGGAGGCATTTAAAAGATGGGTAGATGTGGTGTTGAGGGACATGGTTTAGTGGTGGTTTTGGCAGTGTTAGATTAATGGTTGGACTCAATGATCTCAAAGGTCCTTTCCAACCTGAACGATTCTATGATTCTATGATTCTGTTTCTACACCTGCAACAGCTAACATTTTTTTTACTATTATAGCTGCTTATATGAGTGTACAGTCCTGTTTTGTTTGGTCTAGCTGTGCAGCCTTAAAAAGAATCAGTCATCGATGTAATAGGTTCAAAGAATAATTTCAAAAGCAATGTGTTGAAGTCTTCCTCACAGCAGATCAAAAATTTAGTCTTTTTTTTCCATTTTTTGTCTTGATATTTTCTAAAAACACTAATGTATATGTTCTTCCATTCCTTCAATACTTGACTGAAATAAAAATAAAATACAACCACCACTGTTCTTTTCAATCAGCAATAATGACATTTGAAAAACCTTGGTGCTTCTTTTTTTCAATTAATGTTTCTAAATTCATTCACTACACTGTTTTCATTTTTCACCCAGGTTATAAACTCCTACAGGTCTCTTAGTATGGTAATATCTCTACAGTACCCTGTGATTTACACTGGAGAAATTTTACTCTGGTTTAGAATAATTCTTTATTAGTAAGTTATGGTGAAAAATTAATAATCCTGGCAAAGTTGGGATGAGAAATTCGCATGCTGCTGAGACTGTTTCATAATTTTTGGTCCATTATTTGATGCCAGTGCCATGAGTAATGCTCTTACATTAAGATTAGGAAACACAGTATTTCAGTTCTACGACTCTGGTTTGCCTTTTAATGTTATATTCTCAAAGTTTTACAAAACTATTTGCCATTTGGTATCATTTGTCACTGATGTCATCCTTTAAGTTTAGTGTATGTGAATCATTTTTCAAAGCCTGGCTCAAAAAAGGTCACTTTTTTCTAAGAGATGCCCAGGGGCAGTGGGCTGACTCAGCATGCAACGTTCATAAGATTGCTGTGTTATACGAGAATCAGTGTCCTTTTGTTTTAAATGGTCTGAAGCTCAACTTTAACAATACAGTTATATTTAGTCACTATGCATTTAAAAATACTTAGCAGCTGATTAGAACGATATAGAGGGTTTTTTTTGGGTGTTTTGCACACCACACTAATTCCTATTCTTTTTGTTTTTACTGATTAGAGTAACCATTTGCTGCCATGTGACTGCATTTATTTAGAAATCCAGAGACAGATAGAAATATAACCATGATAACCACACTAAATGCAGAGGCATGTGCAAAACTAAATTGCTTGAGTTTATGCAGTAGCAGCATTACATTTCCCAGCTGGCATAAGAGCATGCACTACTCAGACTTTCTCAATGTAATTTAAGCTTTGTATCTGGGTGTCAAGGTATGGTCCAGAGAGGGCTGGCTTTAAGCGCTGGCAAAGCAGGCAGTGTGCAAACTGCCTGCTGAGCTCATGCCAACAGAGGTGGAGGCTGGCTGCTGGAGCGGTGCCTGCTTTCACAACCACTGATTCTTTTCGCTGTCTGTAAAGCCCTCTTGAGTATCCCAAGCAGAAGCCCTGAACACCAATTTCTCTCTCACTTCCGTTCCTCTTCCACAATCCTTTCCTCTTGCTGCAGGACTGCCTTTGGCTCCTTCTTCTCCCCTTCACTCCTTCTGCAACACAAGGGAAGAGTGGAGATGGTTAGTGTATGAAGGGACAGGCCACAAAGGAGACCCCTGTCCCTCCACCCCTCGGTATCGCAAAAAAACTTACTGACTTTTTCCATCTCTCAGCTAGAAGCAAGCCAAGCCCTCCCAGATTCTCTCTCCTGCATGAAACTTCTCCAATGGCCAAGTAACAACTTTCTATTGCTTCTCCAATGTGATACCAGCAGTGCCACAAAACGGAATTTTATTGATACTGTGGACCTTGAAACTGACTAGATTCTTTTCAAGCAGTTCAGTCATCATTGGGTCATGTTATTAGTAATTTGTGGAACAGATTGCTTGATGTACATTAGCTTGGGTATAATTTTTACTTCAGCAACATGTTGTAAAGGCACTTGACTCGACTTCATTGTCTGTTTTGATTACATCTTAATTATACACTATTATCTTCCTCTTCCTTACTATAGTTTTTCAAGTTCTCTGATGTGAAGTCCCTTCATACTTTGCCTTGTAAAGCAGTATTTAACCTTTCCAAAGTTGAATACCTGTTGGACTCAAAGAAGTTAAGAGAAAGGCAATAAGAACAATCAAAGACATTAAATACTTTACAAAAGAGGGATGAATGGATAAGCTAGGATCTGATCAGGAGAAAAAACAGTCGAGGAGGATAACACAGAAGTCTACAAAGACCTTGGAGAACTTGGATAAGTCTCTCTCTTCTGGTATGGGAGCACAGGGAAACAAATGAAAGTAGGTTCAGAAAAAATCAAAAGCAGTGATTCCTCATGCAGTAGGTTACTGATTTGTGGAAGTTTTTGCTCGGGATGTAGTGGACTCTAGGAGTTTTTGTTTTCCTTAGCTGAAGGTGAGCTAAGGAGAAAAAATCCATTGGTGGCTATTAAATACAGACAAACCATACCTTTTCCAGGAAGGCACTGAAATGTAAACAACTGGAAACTGAGGAAGTAATAGCACCAAGGATTTACCCTATACGCTTACCCTGTTCTTATTACACATATAATGTAGGAGTGAAGCTGTAACTTCAGTTATGAGGACAAGTTATGAATATTTGAGCTGCTCAGGATATCATTATGTTTTTGTGACAAGTGACATTAAATATGTGACAATAGCTACCCAGAATTTTCAGTTCTTTTGTTTTTTTTTAATTCCAGCAAAGTTGGTACATTTAACTAAAAATTCACTTCAAAAGATCTTTAGTTCAGCTATTGAAGACAATGAAATTCTTCAGCCAACAACAGCAACAGATATTAAACAGATATTATTATAGAAAAGACTGTAGAATTAATAATCTGGGCTAGTAACTCAGATGCTTACAGTTATGTGAGGTATAGAGAAAGATCTGATAGTATTTCTTAGTTGTAGCTTGTGTTTAGAATATAGCCACATCTTCAAGAGTCAAACACTAGTATTTGTTAGCATACAGGAATAAGTAGGATATACCTTGTTCTTCATTAAACATTCCGATTATTTATTTCAGATTTCATTGAAAGCTTGAAGACAAGGCAACTGTTGTGGATAAATCCTGTGTAGAACTAAGTCAACCAATTCTGTGCAAATGATTTTCAGTAAAAGAATAAAACACTTGTCATTATTCACTCAAGAAACTCGTTAACAATTATATTGTGTTGCCAAGGATGAGATAATTAAAAGCAAAATCTGCAGGGTAAAAAATTATGAAACTGTCTATGAAACACTTTTTAAAATTATGAAGTGAAAAAATCTATGTGTAAACTATTGTTGATGTATTTATGATTCTTTAGGTCCTGGAAGATTCATATATCCTTACTTATGGTAGTCTAGAAGGTTTTCATAACCTTAATCCTACTACATTGACATCATGTAAAGACTTACATGTGCAACTTTATTGTACTGCAAACAGTGGATTTACCTGTGGTTCTTAAAGTTCCATAAAGTTTGAAGTTTTCCAGACGCATGACCCAAATTAATATTGTTGACAAAAAGTAGCTTGCCTGCCTTTAAAGCAGCAGCAATTGAAGTTCTTGGAAGGGGATGTGAGGACTGCTCATTCTCAAAAAGACAGTGACTTTTTTGTAATAATTTGCAGTTATTCAAGTAAGTTAAACAGCCAGCTGAGACATGAGAACAAAACAAGAACATCCTGTCTGGAGAGCAGGATTAACTGAAAGAATTCATATCTTCCCTTTGATTTTAAGGGATGATCATTGGATCAAACTCAGGAACACTTAGCTGCAGCATGATCTGCGCTGTATTAAGAAATTAGGGATTTTTATGTTTATTTTGTAGGCATGTTAATGTTTGAGAAGTTGTCCAAGGATTATGCTAAATAACTTATAAATTTACCATGAACTGCTGAAGGCCCTGATGTTAGTTCATGGAGAGGAGAGAAGGGGAAAGGAGCTGGGCAAGAGGTAGAATTGCCAAGGAGATCGCACAGGTTCACAGAGCATCCAGGAGAATTTACAGGTGAAATACTGCAGTTAAGATGTGAGGAAAATTCACAGTCTAGAGTTCTGTTAAACAAGGATCCTCGTGTGCAGAGTCACATGAATACACGTTTGATCAGTTATGTGCAATGTTACTCAGTCTCACCAAAGAAATTGGAAGTGTCTTCCAGAATGTCCCTGCCTGAAGTATCCTCAATTATGCCTGCAAATAGACCTCCTTCCTTTCACTTGGCAGTTTGCTCTTTCACACTGAGATTCAAACTAAACTTTGTAACTTTTTGACAAATACACAAAAATTTTGTTGGTTTTTTTTTATAACCACTTTTTTTATGTTTGGATCCATCACTTCCAGATAAAGGAATTATTTGTGTTTGATGGATGAGATTAAATGTTATGCAGACACTGAGAGAAAAATCAATATGTATTTTTAGCAATGCAAATAGATAGTCAATCAGAAAATAGTAAATACAGTTACAGAACGAGAAAAGCAAGAAAAATAAAAACAGACTTTGAGTGTACTTGCCTGTGGACTTCTTTAGTTTTCTACCTAAGACTTCCAAGGCATTTCTCAACTGTAGAAAACAGTTGTGATACAAATTTTTCCTGCCTCTCAGAATTAGCTTCCAGCACCAGTGTGTGGAGCTGGAGACGCAGCACTTGGGGATGGTGGACTCCAGGAGTGTACAAAATAGAGGGCCACTTACCCTGTACACAAGAAATTCAGAAATTTTATTCTGGGTGTCGGAGAGTGGCGTGATCCTACATGACCAGAGAGTCTTGCCTTTGCTGATGTGGTGAGGCAGGATGCACTTCATTATAGAGGCAGGCTCAGTGGTGGCAGGATGACTGTGAGTTCCACCTTATGGGGAATTTCAGCTGATTCACTGGTGCAAGGGGAATCAATCAGCAGACCTGGTTTGGAGAGCACAGTTCACTGTGTACTTCTCTAATACATCAGATTTGGAAGTGAAGCCACCTTAGGACAGTTCTGTCTTCTTGTCCTGTGTGTTTTGATGCCAAATGACAGTTTACATTTAAGTAGCCTTTGTGAAAATCAAACTTCTTCATGTATTTCATGAAAGAAGTTACTACAGTCACCACTGAAATCTCAAAAGGCTCTTCTGAAATTTTTTCAGATTAGGTTTCATGTAACTGAACAAAACACGGCCACAGGATGCTCAGGATTTTTTTGAGCAACATATGATTTATACCTCATCTATTTAATATGGATTAAGAGTTTATTATAGTGTAATATTTGTAAAATATTTCTATAGTTTGTTTACTCACAGGGTGAAGGCAGATCTGATAACGTGATAATAAACAAATTCTCAATGCAAATAGTATTTGTTATTGATTTATTTAAACTGGTAGTATTAAATTCACGTGTGGAGTGTGGCAACTGTAGTGATTGTGATGTTATTATTCACCACTTATCCCAGTTCCACCTCTTGGAAAGAGACAAATAGAGAAAATATTTTGTAGCCATCTGTAACAAGAAAAATAATCACCATAAGGATAACTGTGATTCATCCAGAAGAAGGTTCAAATTATTTACAGTGGACTGTCAGAAGTAAAGTATTATGCAATCAAAAGAGATCTGAAAAATTGCAGCATATATCCACAATTCTAGAAAATAATTGTGTTGCTCTGAAATATTGAAACACAGGCTCTTATACCACTTTGTAGATCATATGCCACAAGAAAGATTACCTGATCACAAACCTAATAGTTCACTTCTGGTTTTAAATGTGTTACATTAAATAATACTTAAGCTTCTTTTTCCAAGCCCCCTTTGGCTTGGAAAGCCTTTGTTAGTTCAAAGCCTCCTGTCATCACATAGACTATCAACGCTAAACTATTTTTAAGAAGCCAGAAGATTTGAGTAATACCACAATATTGGAACAATCTTTCAGGAAACATTCACTTTATGGTCTACATATCACCATTTATTTCACAGAAAGGTGCTTTTCAGTCAGGAAATAGGCAGCTTCTAGCTTCTAGCAGAAAACCAACACAACTTCATGAATACATGTAGAATATAGTTTTGGTTAATATGGGTAGTTCCGGTTGGCAAATCACTTTTTACTCTCTAAAATGTGTTTTACTAATGAAAATGTTTGAAGTTGAAAAAGGAGAGAAATAATTCTTTGCCATTAAATTAAATCAAGTACTGTATCCAGCATTTGAAATCTATTTTGGATAGAGGTTGATGAAATTGAGAATACTTTTAAAATTAAGACCATATAGAGACTTATAGATGGGGAATGCTGTTTTTTGGACTTGCTTGTGCCTCTGGAAAACATTCAGTTTTGGACTTGGAGGACTCATAGGACATGAGGCAACTTTTGGTCTTAAATGATTGCTTCTCTGCACAACTTTTAGGATTTTTCTTTACTGGTTTGTTTCTGCTATTATGACAGTCTGGACTGCTATTATGACAAGACTGGAAATGCACCTTCAGACTCTGGCAGGAAGCTTCTTCCAAATTCAAAATGCGAGTTTTGAACAGTAAATACAGGGCTCATCTGACAGGCACTGGGGACCCATGTGAGGCACACTCCTTTTTTGAGCAGGAGCTTCTGCTTTCACCTTGAGCAACTCAATTTAATATTGACATATTTTTATCTTAAGTAGCTTAAGATGCTGATTGCTGTTGTCTGATATCCAAGTTGATCTTGAACATGTGATATTACAAGAATTCCCATACTGATGCAAATAAACATGACAAATAGCATGGAAACATTCAGATAATTGTACACGTAAGAAGGCATTAAGTACTAGGAGCTAGGCATCAGAGTCATTCATCCGCCTTCTTAGATCTTTAACTCCATGTATCTGGCCTTAACTGATCATGGTTGCAGTGGAAAAATGTGAACTTAAGTGCAACTCTTTTCCTTAGAAAAGATTCATTACCAAATTGAAATGCAGCAAACTCTAGGCCTGCTGTCTGAACAAATGTCAAAGTCATACAGTAAATCAAAGTAATTCTGGAGCACTTTTTTAAAAGATCGTAAAATGCTTGTAAAGGAAAATGTTTTCTCTGGAAAGCAAAATGTGGCCAATGATATTACCTTTTACTGCCCTGCCTGTACTCTATGCATGGAGATTTATCAATTAAAATACAAAATAATTGCAATGTCTCATTTTTCACACAGTGACAACCGTGTGGGCAAATGTTGCTTTTTTGACAAATATTTCAGTCTCTTTGTTTTTGTTTTGCATTGTTTTATCTATTTATTTGGTGTCCTTCCACTATTTTGGGATGCAAATCCTACAAATAAAGAAACAGAAGACAGACTCTATCATAGTCACAGAAAACAAATATTTAATAAATTGTTTTAAAAATACCAAGATAGGAAAAAGGGAAAATATATTTTCTTGGAAGAAACTGTGAGAAAAGAGCAACAGAATGGGAGAAAAAAAAAGGGACTGGAAAACAAACTTGGTAAGAGACCTCTCCAAATAATTTCAGAAAAAATTGCTGTTTTCCTTTTTTTCAATGTTACGATTTTGAAGACAGTTTTGCACCTGTGTTCCGGGAAGAAAATGAGATATCTTTGTATGGAATTAGTCTCATGGTTCTAATAGTTCAGCCTTTAAAAGGAAAAGTGAATATTGTTTTGGTGACTCTGTTCCATCTCCTCTGAAGCGTGTTGGTTCACTATCTGGAGGAAATATAGATGTTCTCTTTTTGAATCTGTTTTCCTTCCTGGAGGGAAAAGAGCATTGCATTTATTGGATGGGTGCAATTCAGCAACTTTGATGTAATCCCAGTCCATGTGTCAGAAACAATCTGCTTTTGCAACTAGAATTATAGCCGCCTTCAGTTTTTCTTAGATAACGCAGGTGCTCATAGTGAAAGTAAGTGAGGAAAACATTGCAAAGCAGATTATCTCTGCATTTCATATTATTAGCCTAATTCAGCTCAGGTTAGCTGGGGAAAAGTTACTGTGGGTTTGTTTAGTGTTTTAGGGTTTTTTTTTTGTTTGTTTTTTTTAAATCAGCTCAGCAAGACAGCCTGTTATATTGACATGAACCTCTTTACACAGGGATGCACAAAATACCTTGTCTCCTAAAAGATGCCTGAGAGAAAATAAAACTCGCATTTTTCTGCGATGGGCCCTGCAGTGCCTGAACTAGCCTGCACCTTCTGGCTCTCACCAACCCAACCCCAAAAGTCAGAAGGGAAGCAGATGTGGCTGTGAAGCCTGTTGATGCGGGGCAGCAGGCAGGCTGCCGGGGTCGGGCAGCGCGCGGGCACCCACCCAAGGCCCTGGGTGGGCTGTTTGTACAGAGCGCCACAGTCCGCCCTGGTGAGCTCCAGCGGAGGATAGCTTTTTGTGTGTAAACGACAGGCCTTTCATTTTTCAAGCTAGTATGACATCCGCTTCCGTTGAGAGCAAACAGAGGGAGGCAGCCGGCACTGAGTTAATTACAGAAGAGCTTCGGCTCTTATTTTAGCGAGACAAAGCTCTGACACTGCTTCGATGCCCTTCTTCCCCTGCGCTTCAGTGCCACGAGTTCACGTCCCAGCTGGGGCCTTCGTCTCTTGGTGAGACTGTTTTCTGGAACTCGGCGTTCTCAGTGCTAAAAGCAATTATTACAAAGGGGGAAATTCAATCAGGAAGGCAAAAACTACAAGGCAGAGCACTGTGTGGTGCCTGTTCACTGATTCATAACTAAGGATAGGAATTAAATAGTGGGTTGGTTTAGACTCTGCCTTTCCCAGCAGCTTGCCTCTAAGGCAGCTGTTGTGGTATCTTGCGGGATGAATTAAAGGGGGGAAGGAAATGTGACAATAAAAATAATAACAACAAACAATGTCATGGCTGGTTTGGTTTTTTTAAGGAAATGTCACTTCTTTCTCTTGGGTTGCAAACATTTTTCAATTGCTGATGTGTTAAGAGCATCTAATTTTTATACATCCGAGTAGCCACAGATTTTAAATTTAGCATTTTAAAGGTGGACAAAAATGGATAAAGGAAAACTATGTGTCATATGTATGAATTTAATTTATTCCCATCTCTTACTGTTCATAAATGCCAAGGCTTTTGGATGTCAGCCATGAGTCTGAACATTTGCAGGACTGAAACTGCAGACACCTTCACTTTATGTGTAGTGGATCATTGCAGTGGGAATGACTTCTCACTGGGAGAAATATATATGTGTGTGTATATATATATATATGTACGTATCTCTAACTTGCAAAGATTCTGTTTTGTTTTAATAGAGTGCCTTGCAAACAAAGGGCCAAATCCACTGCTGACCAGGGAGGGAGTGTTCTGTGTAGTTCCACACTGCATGTGTTATGCACGTGAGTACCTTTTGACATTTTTGTTTAAAAATTAATGGTTAAGATTGATGTAGTCACCCATTTAGAATGTTTTTTGCTTGAAAATTCAAATGTGGGGTCTGCAAGGTCTTTCTAACATAAACTGAAAAACTCCACCAGGTAACCAGGTCATACAGAGAGAAAGCACGATGTTTCCTGGTGGAATAAACAGCACTTCCTATCTGTCTTTGCAAAACTACAGAAAACTGTCAAAGAGTTATAGATCAGGCTATTCTGTGTCTGTCAAAATACTCTGTTCTTGCTTTCAGTGGTCAGCCTAGGCCAAGAAAAAATAAAACAACAAAAAGAAAAAGCATCATTCACACCAGTTAAGAACTATTTAGCTACAATCCTTTTATCTACTCAGCAAGCTGATGCTATGGGGTCTCTTTACACCAATACATGGACTTACACAGGTAGCATCTGTAGTGCCAATAGCAGTGATGCTTGTTAATCCTCAAAGCATTGACAGGAGACCAGACCACAGATTCCAAACTGTTACTCTTCGCAATGAGGGAGTCAAGGTAGCTCCACTGAGTTCAGAAAGTAATCAAAGAAACAGCTGTTAGAAAGACAACACACTTTTAGTAGCTCCAAAAGTAACATCAATCTCTAAAGACAGTAGGAAATCCTCAAGGGTCAAATCAAGCAATTTTGAAGCTTTCTAAAAGGTAACTAACCATTTATGCTCTGACCCTGACTACTATTTTCATACATTCTTTTGCTTAATTTAAGATCTTTTACCATTTTGACTTAAAAAAAATTAGTGACAATGAAACATCATCACTAAAATTTGTTTAGCTATTTTGATTTCGTTCCAATGCAATTTCTTGCTGGAAGGTGTGAGAGCTCTAGAGTTCATAAATTTGCAGAAAAGGATTTTGTACAAAATTAGGTTTTATTCTTAGAATCCTGTCTCTGTACTTTACATCCATATATATAGGGATCTTTATTTGTTCATTTGTTCCTACAAAGACAAATACAACCCATCTGCACCTAAGAGGCTGAAACAGCACTGGACATATAAAAACAAAATAACAATTTGAGTTTCAATTTAAGATTTTTAAGTCAGTCTCTTATTTTTTTAATATTTGGTTTTATTCAGAATGTCATGGATCTGTGAATACTTTTCTATTTCCCTAACTTTATGTGAAAATGAGAAGTCAGGTTAACTTTGGGAGCACCACCCAGCACTTCCAGAGTTACATGCATTATGCTTTAAGCATACTGGTAGGAGCAATACACCAAGTGATCCATTGAGCATCATCCAGTGGGCAAAAGGAAGGTGGTGGTACAGAAACTCAGACGTGTGAGATTCTAATCCTATGCCCTACGTATACATGTATCTACAAAAAATACAGCATTTATACCTTTTTACATAAGAATTTTTTGGACTATTTTACCAGCCAGTGAAAGGAACAATTTTACCAGCCAGTGAAAGGAACAGAAGCTTAATTTTCTTTTTTTTCTTTTCTTTTTTTTTTTTTTTTAC
>VFFE01006523.1:8000-61416 GCA_008921705.1 Burhinus oedicnemus | reverse complement strand
GATTATAAGAGAGAGAAAGATTTTCTTATGTGTTCAATAATACATTCTCAATCATTAATCATTCAGGAAAAAAGTGTGAGTCATACTGCAGAAACATGTGAAACAATAGTTGGAAGCATGCTGGTGAAACTACAGCCTGTGATATGAAAAGCCTTCTAGTTTTCTTTATACAACAATTCTACAAGAACGTGCATAATTAGGTTTATTTTAAAATCTGTGTCTATCTGAGGAGTGACCTAAATTGATTTTGACAGTTTCAGACTGGATTCTAAAAAATATTATTCCTCTAAATGTGTCTATGTTGCATATTGGCAGTAAGCAGGGAATGAGTTACTGTTCAGCTGAAGCGTACAAGTATCAGTATTTAGCTCACTTGATTTTTGTTATGACATAGGATCAAAGAAATTTGATCAGAACTAGTGATCAGGAAAACAGAAGACTCAAACCCCACCTTGAATATTTTCAAGTCTAAAGCATTTAATTCTTTGGGTTTTACAGCTGTACACTAGAGCTGATTTGCAGAAGTGTTAAATGCCAAACTTAGTGGTTGAAGTCAATGTATAAGTGAATGATGAGCATACCTGAAAAGGCTTGATATCTACACCAGTTTTTCCATTGATTTCAGGATGGAGACAGCAAGTCATCTCGTTTGCCTTAGTGAAACACTGGTTTCCTTCTTCTATGACTTCTTCAAAAGCTAAAGCTCATGTAAGTAAGTGTTGGAGGAGGCACAAATTACACTTTTAAAATAATTTAGTTTCCTAAGTCAGCCTAAAAATTCTAGGAGTTAAAATCTACCGAAAGGAGAGATCTCCACATTCCCACAGTGCTGTATTTTTGTCTGGTCACAGAAGCAGCATAATTCCTGAATATTAAGTCTATTTCAGCTGCAGACTGATAATTATAATATTTTAAAAAATGAGGGTATGAGCTACAGTCCTAAGGGAAAATAGGTAAAATATAATTTTTAATGACCACCTTCCCTGGCATTCTACTGGTAGGTTTATTTCCACACAAAACTACACCTACTTTTAACTGCAGTCCATATGATTGAATTTTTATTTAAAAAAAAAATTATTTCAGTGGGATATTTTCAACACAAGTCAATAGAAACTATGAAGACCCAGTATTTGTGAGAATTATGTTACTAAATATGGAAATAGATGCCTACATTTACATAATAAGGTTAGATCACATGAATCATATCCTGTATATATTGATTCTGAGCAGACTTCTTTGTTTAGTTATTTGTTCTCAGTTCTTGAGAGGCTATTATCAAAACTAGAGATTTTAAATACATTATGCTGAATATAATTATAATTTTAGATCCAGAAATAATGATCCTTTCTGTCCCAAACCCATGATTTTGAATACCAAGCTACATATTTGTATCAAAAGATGTCTTAGACCAGTCATTAATTAGTAACATTACACTAAGACTTGATATTTATTGTTTAATTTTTATTTGTGTCTTATGTCCTGTTTAATCGCAAAAATACATTAGTTACCCACCTGTCATAAAGGTATCCGTACTGGTGATAGTAAAGGATACTGAATACCTAGCCTACTCTCTCTAGCTGATCAGAGCTTTGTCATCTCGGACATTTCCAGATGTCTGTGAAAGCTTTAAATTGATCTGCTCAAGGGGTAACTGCATGATATAGAGCTCTTTTTTCTCTTCACACTCAAAAAATGGAACTTGAAGTGAGTAGGAATGAAAATCAGCCATAATAAAAATGGTTGATACAACTACTTTGATTTTACTGATGTATCAGATCAGTCATACAAGTGACCTTTGACTCAATTCTATTTTTTTTCTTTACCTATTCAGGGATTTTATTCTTGTCATAGCAAAAAAAAAAGAGTCAAGACAAAAACTTTAGTTTGCTATAGAGCTTGATTTGATTCTTTGTGTCAGACATCATTGCTGAAAACAGGCTATGACAACATAGAAGATGAAGCTTTGATGAATCTCTATTTTGCAAGTTTGTTAAAAACCTATCCATATTAAATATAAGTTGAAGGAGTGCAGGTAAGAAGTGCAAGGATTTTGGAGCAGCCCATCAGAGGGGTTTAACTAGCTCTACAGTCAGATGAACTCATTGCAAGAAGTATCTGCTTATGGATGGTCCTTAAAAACTGGAGTGAAAGGAGATAAATTAAAAAAAATAAAATTAACCAATGTTTCAAACAAAAGTGAAGTTTGATTTTTTTATTTTTGTTATTCATACATTTTGTTTTCTGTAGGAGCAGTGATCCAGGCAACTTCTATCTGAAAGGTTAGCCTGGCCCAGTAGGTGTCGGATTAGATATACATTGCTCCATTATCTCTGTCTACTACTCTGCATGAAGAGGACTGTGGAGATGGGGCTCATGAGGGAGGGAGAAAAAATAAAGGATATCTCTTTTTGGTTTTGGAGCAGTGCTTTTACCATTAAGAAAAATCAATAGCTGGATTGACTGCATTCAGTAGGGAGTATTATTGTTTCCCATAATGTATCTAATGCATATCATTACCAAAGTAATCACATTATTATCTGCCTCTGCCTTCCTACTTGCTTGGCTAGACATAAACCCAGAACTATTTGCAATGGTGTTTCTTTTCCCTTCTTCTTCAAAATTCCTGCAAATTGTATTTCTTTCCAATTCCTGTATTAGCCGTTTGAACTGCTCAGTACCTATGAATTCAAATTAAGTGGTTTTGCCCTTCTCCATTTCTGTTTTGCTCACATTTACCTAAACCAAAGCTATTACTTGCTTGAAATTTGGCTTTTCTGTTTCATATACTGTCATAATGCCATCTTATCTTAGATATATTATCACATACCATACCATGTAATAGCAGAGAGAGAGACAGCATGCCCTTCATTCTAGCAGACTTCTGGCAGACTTCAAATTAGGGATCCCACAATGAGGGGCTAGGGTTAGCAAGACAATACTGTAATACCCAGAGAACTCAAAGTGAAGGAAACCTTTAGAAATGTCTGATAATGACTGAACAAATAGGAAAAAAACATTAAGGTGGTCACAGGAAATTGTTACTAGGGATTAAAGAAGAGAAGAAAAAAAGGAAGAGAGAAATATTAGAAGTGCAGGAAACAATTAAAGCTTGCAGAAGGCTTAGGGGTGAAATCAAACCAGGACCATTTACATTAGATGAGAAATGAGGATGTGCTCTTGGTACTAATTCAAAGGCTTGGCCCATGATCTCCAGACAATTGGAAGCCATTTTTGGCACCAGATTTGTTCCAAAACTCGGGAAGTACAATAATCTTTTATTTCCTGAATTATTTATTAATGGTTGTAAACTAAATCTATGTAGTCAGAAATATGAATATAATATGCTAATAATTCTCTATGGATTATGATACAGGCATGGACATTTTGGTTTGTAAAGGCTGCATTGCTTAACAGAGATCTGAACCTTGGCAAACAACTCCCCATAGGCTCAACTGGAAATGCTTTTGCAGTCACTATCATTTGCCCATTATATGTTGGAAGGGTCTTAAGTGTGAAAGTTGTCAATAAATTAGGTTCAGAAACGTGTCTTGAACAGGCTCTTAGCCGGACTTGTGGGACCATTCAGCATACAGATGGGTCTTAAATCAACCTCTGAAAATGTCTTTGTTTTTTCTTTCTGTGACAGGGTAATTGCAAATTTTCCAAAGGCACTGTAGTGTGTACTAATTTCTGACAACACAGGCATCACTAATACAGAGTTGCATGAAACTGATGCATGGTGATCCTGCCAAATTCTCAGCTGATATAAACTATCATGACTTCACTGACTCCCACGAGCACCAACTAATATACAGCTTCAAATAATCAGAATCAAAACTGCTGCAGCGACACCATGGAACAGTCCTGAGAAGATCATTAGTGCTATATACTACAGCACTAATAGATACAGTGCTACTAGTCTATATAGAGCTGGATTTATTTTACTTATAAAATATCTGAATTTGTTCAGCAAAAGATACACTTGATAATAATTCGTATTCTGTCATAGCTGAAGTGTAGAAATATTTTTATGGATAAATTGTAGAAAAAGGCTTTCGTAAAGAATCCTGCTTAAAAATAACTGAAAACAAATAAACCCCAAACTAAGAAATGGCAAAGAAGATAGGTTTTAGTAAAGTCATATTTTGTACATAAACATACCAATGTAAAACCCATTTAACTTGACTAGAAAACATGAAGAAAAAGTGTGAAAGATGCTGGTCTATACACAGAGATAAAAACAGATTAGCGTGCAACTTTAATGTGCTTTGAGTCAGATAGGTTTTCCTGCTAATGACCAAATAAATATTCATTAGGTGTCTCTGCAGTCCTGGAGATATCAGAACGTTGCTTTCCTGTTTTGCTTTCTTTGAATTTTTACTACCTCAGAAATTTCATTTCATACTTTGCTTTAGTTGTCAGTAAAACCTTAATCAAGTCTCATTCAAATCACTAGGTTTGTCTGGTTTGTATTGGTTTATATGCTATTTCCACACCAAAAGCAAAAGTTAGCTAAAACGTGTGGAGCAGTGAAACAAATTAGAAATATGATCTGCTGGAAAGTGCATAGGATAGAGTTAGATTCCTTGTTTGGCTGCATTCATTCCATGAATGTCAACATTACATTTTTTGTAATGTGACTCAGCTGTATTGTGTGAGGACTCTATACATTAAAAGAAGACTAAAATGCTTGAGAGATGCTAAATCTTTAGCTGTGTAATAAGCATTTAATATGTGAAAAATTATGGACTGAATTGTGAGCTAAATTGGAAACCATACCAGCTAACAAAAATCTAGAGATTATGAAATATCTTAAGTATTAGTAAAAGTGGGTATCTTGCTGGAAAAAATTTTGCATCTAGCATTCATCAGGGACCACTGGTATGGGCTTCATTGGAGTTCATATTTTTGAGTATGCTTTACTTATATATACACATATATAGGTAAAGATTTAAAATGTTTAGCACGGAACCTGTTTAACAGGAAAAAAACTATTGAGAACTGTGAAGAAATTCGGAGCAAACATAATCAATATCTCTGAGCATGACAGAAGAGGAAAAACTTAAGGATGACTAAAATATATTACATTCCATTAATCACACTGTCCATTAAATAATAAATTATGGTTGTTAGCTTGAAATATTGCTCCATAGAGTATGCAGAAAAGTACTGCATAGATAAAGAAGTACACCCATGATGACATCATAACAGCTTCTGGATAAAACCACTTTTTAAACAACTCTACATCATATTCAGTGTCTTAGTGAAGTGGGTTGTAAGATAAATCTCTTTCTTTAATCATGGAAATTAAGGTTTGAGACTTTTTTCAATGCCCTTGTCTCCCTCAAAAAGAACAGGAAAATGATGTGGGAAGAAGAACCTACATATATTTGAATAAAACAGTATTGTACAGAAATTAACATTTTTCACTCTAAAACGATGTCACAGCAATATTTCATTCAATTTTAAAACAGAGCTTGGAAGATGTAAGATAAAAAAATACTTAAAAAAACACCAATCAATGCCATGTTTCACTGACAGGTAATTATGTGAAAAGTATATAATTTCAGGTTAAAGTGTGATCAGGGATATTCAGCTGCTGGTATAAAGCTACTGCATCTGCCCTTGCTAGTTTGCTGACAGCATAAATGGAAAGATCTAAAGAAATCAAACTACTGATATCTGATATATATACCATTTGAGGGGTTCAGCCTGACTATTTTTGACTTGATTCGTCTGCAATGAGAAGAGAGGTAGCATCATGTTGGCATTACAGTAATTTACATGAGAAATGTAGCTCTTTGTATTTCGCTTCCAATTTTTAATCCCTCTAACAGTATTCAAAATTTGTAAAAAACACTTTGTATGAGTCTGCAGGTATATATTTATTTATGCATTTATATAATTCAACAGGTGAAATAGATTGGAATAGATGAAAACAAATGTACTGTTTTATAGAATGTATCCTGCTTGTGAGAAAAAGTAAATTAGGATGAAAGGTGCACAGAAGAAACCAAATGCAAGTTTGAGTTAGGAATATAGAAGCAACATAGCTACGTGAATGTTAACAATAAAAGCTTCCTCTTGTGGTCTTCATTTTTCTTTTCATTTTCATTTTTTTCTTGTACAAGATAGCTTGTATGTGGGCTGCAAAATATATAAAAGAAATAACAAAGATCATGAAAAGGGATTGTCTCCCATACACGCACACAGAAAGATGATACTGCAAAAGTTAAAGACAAACCAAGAATTCTTATTGTAAGTTCTTTCATCTGAAGTGTCATGAATACCATTGACAAAAACATTGGAATACCTTATCTGCAGTATAAGCAATGTTTAATAGGTTTTCTATATTTCTTGAAGAAAATCTCTAGTTGATATGCTGGGTTTTTTTCCTTGGAAGATTTGAAATACTTATACCAAAACTCATGATGTAATTTTGAGAATAGAAATTATGTATTTGTTTATATATGCTTTTTTCTCAAGGAATTAATTAACATGTCACTTATACCAAAGAAAAGTTCAGAGAAGAGGAGTGATGCTGTTAGTTACTCCAGGCACAAGCCGCAATATAATCAGGACTTAATAAACATCTCAGGCCAATTCTTGTTGTTTAGTACTTCACATTTTAACTCATGATTTTGCAAAATATTAAATGCTAACTGCTTGGATAATGGTCTAAATTGGATTAAAAGAGTTTAGCCAGAAATATTAACATGTAGCCTACTTCAGTAACTCAGGATATATATATATAGTCTAAGACGTTACAGCTCAGTGTACGGGACGTTTAGATTAAGCTTTTATCTAAGAACAATTAAAATATTCTTTGCTTTTTCAGAAGTGCATTAGTGACATTTGCATTATGTGTGACACTAAGGCAGTTGTGGTGGACTGGCACAGTAATCTTTCAAAAGATACACTACACTATTCCCATCTGGTCTGTATGTAGCTATACATATGCGAAAAAATATTTGAAATTAGCTTGATTGTAAGAGTAAGGCAGGACACTGACTCTTCAGGTGTAATAAGAACGGTTGTCCTAAATCCAATGAGCAGGTTACGTCCTCTTATCAGATGACGGCAAATCTCATTCACTTTTAGCCATGACTAGTTTAAGCTAGCTTGAAGATCTGGGTTTTTATTTTATTGTACAAGAGCAACAAGCAGGAGTTCACTACAATATGGATATTTTTTCACCTGTAATCCCATTGAACAAAGCATTTTTCACATACACAAAATTTTTTGCTTTACACAATCAGCATTGCCCCATCAATTTTACGATTGCAGTCAAGTACGTAAAGATTATCCTTTCCTTTAAGTGAGTTGATGACTGCACTCATTCTGCTGAATAAATATGGTTTATTATGGACGTCTCTTCAGAATCTTTTAAACCTATTTGCACTCAGTATGATACTGTGATAGTATAAATCAGGATCTCTAAACTAGACTGTCCCTATCCACAGCAGGAATTCCCTTGGTATTAGTTTATCTAATGTAAACAAATGAAACAAAGACAAAAGAGACCATTTGTGGCTGTATTCGCAAAGTAGAGAAGGCATGAATTCAAGTAAGACTTCAGTGCACATCTATGCACTCATATTAGTTGTTCTTCTTGATTACTTTCTTTATGCTTTGCTACAACTTCAAATGTCTTGCAATTGCTTAAACTTAGGACACATTAAAAGGCAACCAAAGTAATTGGTTTTACTTTTCAGCCTGAGTTATAATAAAATAAAGTAAGAAAGATTTAGGACTATTTGACGGAAAAGAATTTTCTTCCCCTCTGGAAGCTGGCATGTGACTGTGACTTATGCTTCCTCTAAATTTACTTTCTTGTGAACTTGGCCAGAACTCCATTACTCTCCGCGTAAAAGACTAGGCAAAATTCATAACTTTGTTCTTCTTCAGTTTCTCTGTGAATAATTGAGAAACAGGCTTAGAAGTAAGTTTAACATTCCACAAGTAAAGGATAAAACTGAGTTACTTTTCTGTTATTATGAAGTTAATTGTGACATTATCAAATGCTTTGAAATGCTAAAACGGAAGTTGTTGAGTATAGTGCACACAAACACACAGGCTTCCACATGCACACAGACACACATACACACATGCGAACATTTATAAAACTCTCATTGTGCACAGGACAAATGTTTACAATTGAAAAATATGGAATTACCATAAGACATTGTAGATTAACCCATAGTTTAATTGGATTAAAACACATTTCTTGTGGGTTTTGTCTTAAAAACCCTTCAAGACATGTAGAATAAAGAAAACCAGCATGCTTTGTGTTGCATAACAGTTGCAAAGTTCTCTTTGCTACAATGCATTTAATATAACTGATGTTTTCTGCATCATATATTGTGATAGCACAATATATTTACGAGAGAGGATGCTCTGTGAATGTGAAATATAATATTTGTTAAGAATTTAAAAAAATTAGTTCAATTTTCCAGTCAAACTCAATCTTTCTGTAATATGGCAAGTTTTAGGACACAAGACGTGTTTCTTTAGCTTGATGTGTTTCCTAGAAGCACCAACTCTTCAATTCTTTTGAATTTTCAGAAAAGGATGTGAGAGTAAGTAAAGATAACTACTTTGTTGCCCCAGTTTCCAGACTCTTGAGATTTATAGAGATATAACATTATATAGTAGAGGTGAGGTTATCGCTACTTATTTTTTTACACTGTTTTCTAAAAATGTCTAAATTTCGAATGCACATAGTTCTAGAAATGCCTAATTAGATTCTTCCTTCTCTTCTTACCTGTCTAAGTCCTAACCATAGCTGGGTTTGTTTGCTAAAGTTGGAAACAGGGTACTTACATAGTTTTAGCATCTGATATGTGAAAGTTCTGAATGCCAGTAGCCCGATTTCCAGCCTAAACTGCAGACTAGAAAACCTTATTGTAGTCATATTAAGAAATAGCTGTTGATGAGTTTTTCACCTTCTAGCATTCTTTCTGTCTCTCATTCTCAAGTCCCTCTGTGCTGGTAAATAACAAATAATATCTCCTAAACTGTATTTAATTAGTTAATTAGAACTTTGAAAAACTTTAAACTAGGTTAAATTAACGTAAGTATTTGGGGGAAACCAAAACACACCCATATAATACTGCTATATATTAATTTCTCCTGATTCTATCTAATATACTATGTCTTCTCTCAGACAGAAAAACTTGCCAATTAATTTCCCTAATCCTTGCATTTATTAATTTTTGGAAAAGGTTGTTGATCTTTCTGTTGCATTCAGTCAGGATTGAATATATATTTTTAGTGAAAGCAAGCCTTACTGAGAGTCATTATTCTTGGAAAATGTATGCTATATTATATTTTACAGTTTCTTATAAAATAACTGTACCTGAATTCCAATTTACAAAATAAAGGAAGAAATTACAGTATATTATGAAATAACTGAAATGCAAGTCCAATCGACAAAAATGAAAAAGAAAATTGCAGTGGTTTTCTTGAAAATCTTGTCAGCTTTGCATTTTCATTTATTTAGAATTTCAATAATTTATTCCTAACTCTTCGAGTAGATGCTTTAAGTCTCTCTTACTACTATAAACTCAGGTTTCACCTCAGCCAGAATGTAAAGATAAGAATGTTTGTACCCATTTACCGGAATATTGAGTTGACATTGACTAATTATATTTCCTTACTGAATCATTGCTATTCATTGCTTCTATTTATAGAAGGGAGCTGACTTTTCTGCCCAATCAGAGTTTTAAAAGAAAAATGCAGAAAACCCTGTCCTAAAATAAAAGGAAAATTTAAAGCTTTGGCAAGCTTTGTACAGTTAAGCCTCAGAGACCAGCTCCAGCGCACGTAAGCCCCCACTGGGGAAGGGGATCGAGGCGAAAAGGGCTGGCATTGAGGTCTTTTTGGGGCTCTTGAAGCCCAGAGAAGCAGCTAGCTCGTGCCGACACCGGCAGCTTGGGGACGGGCTGCTGAGGCGGCACGGGCAGAGCCGACACCACCCGCGGCAGTTCTACACGTGCCCTGCCGGAGCGCGGCGACCGGTCACCATGCACCGAGGTACTCGGTCAGCACTCAGCGAGGCAAGTTCAACTGGGGCTAACTGGTCTGCCCCTCCTGGCTCGAGAGGCAAACTCGACTCAAGTAGAGGTCGTCGCCCTCCCAGAAGAGGACCTAGCCATGGTTTCCACTCGTCTGAAATCCCTTGCGAGAAGGCGTGTGGTGACCCAGACGGAGCTTGTAGAAAAGCATGCAGCCGTGCAGGTCTCTGGCTGCAGGGAGTGCCTGAGCCTGTCACTCGCTCTGGAGGACAGCATGAAGCAGTACAGATGATGCTATGATCAAACTTTCCATTTTCCTATCCTGTCAAGACAGGTTGATAGAGGAATTTTTATCACTATTCTTTCCAGCACTCCTTTGTCAAAGTAAAAAAAAAAGGAATGAAATATTAACAGAGGTGAAAATAGTCAATGTTCTTCTAGTAAATTTTGAGTCTTATTTGCCTTTAACATTGGAAGTCAGCTTCATGGAGTTACCAAAATATTTGAATTCTTTTAAAAGTCACTTTATGCACAAAAAGTTTGATTATTTACAATCTGCATGTTGTTATACATATGCTAATACAAAACAAAACTAAAAGGTCAATAAATTAATGCAATAAATGGGATTCACACTACCTTATTTTTAAGATAGGAAGTTCATTATTTAATGTTAGCTACTCTGTAAAATAATTACACCATATAAACCATGTAATAAATAAACACAGTGAATATTTACAAATGGTAGGACATAGCAATAACAAAAAATAGTTACTTGCTCCACTTAGCTTTGTAGTTTTTAAATAGGTAATTAGAGGGTGTTATTCTTCCTTCCACTCTCATTTAAAAACAATGTATTCTGTTATTGCAGTTATGCAGGGAAGTTAATCCATTGCCATCTGGTTTCCCTCTCCTAAGGCTTGTCTAAGCCCTAGTTTATGTGCAAGAATGAAAGGTGTTTAAATCGGTAATATACTTCCTTTATGAGAGATACCATCTTCTTTACACTCCATTAGGTTCAGATGTTGACTTTATATACTATGTACTAATTATTTCTTACCAGGAAGAGCAGCGTAGCTTTTCCATGGAGGAAAACACATTATTGCAATGTGTTATTATCTCAGCATATTCCATAAAGAAGTAGGTTGCCACAGTTCTGACAGATGACTGGGTATTCTTAATATATAGTATATGATGTGTAACAAGAAGACAAAAGTGACCTTTGTCTTCCCATTGGAAATTCTGTGAGGATTTCAACAAGTTATTCTGTGAAGCCTTGTTCTGGACTGTAGCTGACAAAAATGTAAGGGAAAATAATTCTAAAATTGATGGATGAATATTTCAGTGGGTGGATCACACTAGCACTCTGGCAGGTAGATTTTGTTCAGATCGTATATTGTCTTTCAGACATGGAAAATTTGCACTGACATCAGTGGAGGTTTGGGCTGAGTTTTGATTACAGGAAACAGCTTTCTGAGTCCATAATTATCTCTGGCATCAATAGCATAATGAATAAAGCAGATTAGTACCTTAAGTAAATAGCATTAGAATTCACAACAGTAAATTTGGAACAGCATCTAGAGGTACACCCTTTTCCCTTAAATATGTGTGTCAGAAAAGGGGAAACTGTCCTAAAGAAACTCTTGTTGCTAAATAGCCCACTGTCACAGCAACTAGTAATAATATACTTTTTTGGTTACAGAAGTAATTTTTCATTTGAAAGTGATCATTTAGTATATTTACTACATATATTTCTCTGTTTGAAGATGAATTTTTCCACTATTTTAGGGACTAGGTTTACAGAAAGACCAAATTGTTTAAAAACATCCAGCTGTTAAATTTTTATCTGAAATGTTAAGAAGTTCAGTGCATCCTCTGCGACTTTAAAGGTTAAGTTTAAATTATCATATAATTTACCAAAATTAAGTGTGGTGTGAAAATGTACTCAGATATCTGTAAATGTCACCTCTTCAGTAATGTTAAACTATTTGTCACGGTTAAGAATTTGTCACAGTTTCAGCTGGGATGGAGTTGACTTTCTTAGTAGCAGCTGGTGTGGGGCTATGTTTTGGATTTGGGATGAAAGTGGTGTTGATAGCACACTAATGTTTTTGGTTGTTGCTAAGCAGTCAAGGCCTTTTCTGCTCCTCACACCACCCCACCAGCGAGTAGGCTGGGGGTGCACAAGAAGTTGGGAGAAGACACAGCCGGGACAGCTGTCGCCAACTGACCAAAGCGGTATCCCAGAATATATGACATCATGCTCAGTATATGAAGCTGTGAGAAGAACAAGGAAGATGGAGAACTGTATGAGCGGCTGCATGGTCCTAGCTGCCAGCTGGGGTTAAACCAAGACAGAATTACAAAATGACAGAATTCCTTTGATTTCTGTAGTCAATTAGACCTTTTATTTTGATCTATTTCTGGGCAACGTGTATATATTTTGTTGAAATATTGGGTATTTTTAAAATAACCTCATATGAAAGTTGAAGAATTTTGTGATGTTCAAAAACCCCAAGATTTTTTCCAGGTCTTCAAAAATCTTGTCATTCTAGCAAGTTACGAAGGTGTAAAAATCAAGATTTCCAACTGAATTAGATTTATTCACTTCACAACACTCTCCAAATAACTGCACTAAAGAGAATTTTACCAAATTATTTTATCATTATACAAGTTAAAAAAAAATTATTATATGAAATGAGCGATTCTGTGCCCTTGTATAGAGCCTACTCAGATATAAAGTGCTCACATTTTGAGATGAGTAGTTTAGGGGTACCAGTAGTGTTTTCCAGTTTTAACTGGCCTTATATGGAAATGGACTCAAAACAATGTCTTTGGGTTTGCCAACTTTCCACCTACAAAAAAGTTACATATCTGGTTTCTCAAGAAGGCATTCTTTTCCAGCCTACCAGTAGCAGCTATATGAACAGCCATATGTGGAACACAGTACTTTCAAAAGCACTGCAATGAAAAAGCACATATGAAGGAAGAAGTGAGAACAATATGAAATTAATTAATAAAAAGTCAAGTATGAAAAGAAGTATGCTTTTTTGTAAACTGTGAGAAAGAAGGCAATGGGAGAAGGACCATACCGGTCCTGCTGGAGATTACAGGGGAGCACACCAATAAAAATATCACTAGAAAAGATTCCATTAACATCCTCCCATCTGGAGCCTGCAAAACACTACAACACAGGGTATCGATCTCTCTTGATTCAGAGATCAGTGGAGTCAGTGCTAATGATTTCATTTTCTTACATCATTTTATTTTTTTTCTCAAAGCTCATAAGAAGTGTGTGATAGTGACTGGTTGCCCTGTCCAGAGGGAAAAAACAAACACAGGTTAACTATGATAGCGTAGCAACATTTGCCCAGAGGCTTGCATGAGAGCATCTTAATCCGGTTCATGTTAGGCTATTTGGTAATACTAATGTTGACCTTACCAGCCACTTGTGCTGGACAGATGCCGATTCCTCCTTTAAGACAGAGCCTTAGATTTTAAACCTCTGGGCCTGGTCTGCCATAAGCTAGTTAAACATTTCCACAGACTGTGAGATCAATGGACATTCTTCACAAGAGGTACCTCAAGCAATTTATCAGTAAATTAGACAAGGCAGATTTCAGCAAATGCAATGACTGTGTAAATATCTGTTTAATGACAAGGTGTGGAAAAAAAACATTTAAAATTGATAAAATGGTGTCAATAACAATGCTGACAGCTCAGGAAAAAAAAAGTGGGGAATATTTATTAAGAATTGCACAACGTGCTACTGGAACTCTATCAAGGTGACTTTGAACTGATATTTTTGGATGATGTTAGTGTGAATATAATTTGTTTAAAGCTATTAGCTCTAGCCATGAACGGTCAGTGCTTTTGTTTCCAGAAGCTTGTCACTTCAAACATGTATTAAATAGTTGTGATGGTATAAGTCTGTATTTTCTTGGAACAAACGGGGTTGATTTGGGTCTTATCTGGAGAATTTCAACGTGACATTCAGTGTTTACATTTGGATTTGTGCTAGACAGCTTTGACTGTGTTTTTCTTGTGCACAATGCTTATGCTGTCTCATAGAGCAAGTGGAACTCATTCAGTTAGGTTTCTGTCGTGGATATTTCTATTTGTAATTTACCTTGTCACCTACTATATGTATTTGTAAGCAGTTCTCCAAAAAATTGTCAGTTTGTTTCTGAAAACCAAATGTAAAATACTAAGAAAAAGGATATAATTTTTAATTTTTACTGAATCAATTTAGTTTTTACAGTCGTTGTGTATAGTTCAGACATATTTTAGATAACTAATGTGAGAGATTTCAACTGAGTTAAAAAATCAACATTAAAAAGTATACAATACAATATAAAAAAAAAAATTTAGAAATAAAATGCAACCTTGGGATCTTCCTTGACAAGTATTCTTACAAAAGCCATAAACAATACGGGTGTCTATTCAATACATTGTAAATTCTTTGTTTATTTTTTGGTACAGTGTAATGGGTTTTGGAAAAGAGGGATGTATATTAAAAAGGGACTTAGAAAGCAAAATTTAAAGAGTGCAGCACATGTAACCAAAGAGTCAATGAATTAATTTTAATGCTGTGGAGGTAGATGTTAATCAGCGAAGTCTCCAAAGTGTTAATTGATAGGAATGCTTATTTGATTAAGCTCACAAACCTTAATTATTTCAGTGAATTTATGTTATACAAAATACTGGGAAAATAAGTAAATATCCCAGTAAGGTGTAGGGGTTTTGCCATCTTTAATATATTTTCTACAATGAGTCCCTTTCAACTTCATTTCAACCATGTAAATATAATAAAAATAAAACATTAGAAAGAAGAAAACATTTTGCTGGAATAAAAACATTAAAAAATTCAAAGTTCCTCTTCAGGGACAGAAGCCAGACAGTGTGCCCTGGAGTCATGATGTAAGAGGAAGAATTGTTTCCTTCTTGCCTTCATAGGTGTTTCTGCCCAGAGCAGATGACCTCCACTACCAGAATGAAGGATGAAGGATGTTGATCCATTCCCAAGAGAGTGACAGGAAGATGGCGTAGGTGCAGTTCTTTTTAATTTGTAATTCTTGAGGACTCACTGAGCTGAAATAGCTCTTATAAATCCAAAAAGCTGGTGTCATTATTGTAATTATTTTTTCTGATGGGAGAATTATTTTTTCTGCTGGGAGAAAAATGCATCCATTTAGCAGATTTTAAGGTTTCTTTATATGAAGCTCTTCAATGCACAAAAATAATCAGTTTCCATTACGGAAATACTTTATTTTTTTGTCTTTTTCTCCAAGTGGTCTGTTGGTGCACTTTTTTAGTTAGAAAGGAACCATCAGTGTCTTAATTCATGATAGAATGTCAGTTCACAAATCAACAGATTTAATCCATTTTTTTTGAAAGGAAAAACGTTTCAGTAGGAGATAAATTTTGGGGGGATATGAAAGGCTAAGGAGTGTTTTTCTGTGATTCAAAGCTTTCCATGGCTAAAGTGAATCAACAGCAAATTCCTACTTTCATTTCACTCTTTTTCATATTTTTTTTTACAACTAGGAAAACTTTCACCTGAACTATTTTTAAGGGTCTGGCTTGTACCTTGAGGACATGCAGCTTTTTTATAGCATGACTTAATTGTTGATAGAAAGTCAAAAGTACAGTACCTGAGGTTCTATTGTAATCATCATTGGTAAGCTGATTTGAAGCAAGCACGTTTGTCTCTTTAGGTCTTTCAATGCCACTGCTAACTCAAAGTTCAGTGAATCATGGGGCAATTATTACATATATTTTATCATATTCAGACAAAGAAACAAAAGCAAAAGCAGAATATTAAGAGAATCTCTTCTATGCTAAGTGTGTGTTGTTAAATAGTTATTAAAGATGAAAGGGTTTTTAACCTTAAAACTGTACTGATATGTACCTGTTAAGTCAGTGTCTGCTCAATGTAACTGTTTTATGGATGTTTCATATATATATTTTTTCTCTTTGTTTATGTAAAATTAATAACACTCGCTACTTAATAGCTAATTGCAGTAAATCTAAGTTTTAACACCTCTAATTTTTTTCAATATAGTAAGAAGTAGGAGTTTAGAAAATGAATGAAGTTTCCAAATTTTATTTTTGAGAATATGGAATAACATGGGGAGCGTTTGACTGAGTAATCTTAATTCTACTTCTGGTTTGGTTACTAGTGTGATATATTATTTTGAGGAATTAATTTACTTTAATGATACACACCCTTCTATAAAATATTTTGTCATGCAGTAGTGGAATGTGCTGTATACAAACTGGATATCTGTATCATAGAGCTTTTTCAAACCTTTCATTTTCTTTTGTTGTGTTCAATTTCACAAAAAGCTAGCATGCTTGTTAACTTGTTACTGCAGATACATTCAGAGCAGCACTCTCTTGCATTTATGGACATTACTTGTTGCAAAACAGAAGTATTGCCAAGTCAAACATGGTTGCTTTTTAGGTTTATTCTTAACTTAGGTAGAAGGAAAGGGACAGTTATATACTTCCACTTTTCAGTAAGTTATTTGATATTGTGTGACATGTTAAATCTTTTTTCAAAATATTAATACAAGTTGGTTTGCATACAAATTGAGGTGAAAATTAGTACCAAATAGAAAAAAAAAGGAAAGAGAAAGGAGAAAAATTTACAGGAATTTATAGGAATGTGCCAAATCAAGGGTCAGTGGAGTATAAGGTTAGGACTTATTTAAAACTTCATCAATTAATGTCTTTGCCAAGATCCTGAAAAGGGGATTAAAAGCCCAAAAATGGCATTTTCCAATTATGCTGTAGTGTTTTGCTTTAACTAGTCTCTTGGTCTATTTTTGGCTGAGACCAAATATGAAAAAAATTCCCAAACAAATGCATTGTTTCTTTATTTGTTTGTTGGGAACATTCTCACAACAGTAGATGATTAATACAATTCTCCCCGACCCAAGCAACTATTGTTTTACTTTCGTTACATCATGTTCAAAGGAGACCAAAAATAACATGCACTGTAACTAACTTCCATAAATATTCTGTATCACCAAAAGAAAGAAGATAGATGAATAATAAACAAAATAAACCCAGGCCAATCATAACTTTATCTTGGTGTAAACATAGAATTTAGATACATTATTCCAAAACAAGCACACAAAACCCGACAAAATTAGTATTTTGGGATAAAATGAAAACCTTAGCTCTGACACTGAATCTTATTCATATTAAAAGAGTGTTATCGTATTTCCTAGGAAAGTGAAAAAAGAGTTAAGTTACAGCATAAATTGCCAGCCTCATGTTTGTAAGCAAATTCTGGACTACAGTGGCTGGAAAAGCTCATGCTTAGAATCCTCTATTAGCAAGAGCATTTTTTCTATCAGCAAGATGACTATATGTCAGAGCTTTGAAAATGGTTCAAGAGCTGATCTAGGTAATCAGTTTTCTTGGTAGAGAATGCAACAGAAATATATTTTATATTGTCCCTGCTAGTGCAGAATAATATTTTCCAAGCTTTTAGAGCAATGTTTTAGACAAACTTTCCTTTGGAGGGACAGCAGAAATGTACCATTGACTTTCACTTTCTTTTTATAGTTATTAGTTACCACACCTTTTTGCTGAAAAGAAGCTGTGTATATGCTTGTTGCATGAAATACATAAAGGCATTAGTCTATAATTATATTATTATTCTTAACGTAATGCTTCACAAATATTAATAGTCTTGTATAGAAATATGATCCCCAGGGAAATGAAGAAATGTCACAACATTCAATGATTTTAATAAATACATAGGCCTCCTGGCCTCCTTCTTCATAATCTGTAGTTGAAGAAATGTTTTCTGATTAATTTGTAAAGACAGAAATCAAATTTGCTTAGTTGTTCTTCAGTCTCCTGTTAAAAACATAGTGTCTTGAAGTTCTGGAGCTCAATAAAACTAAATTTTATGCTGTTCTTACATACGGATTATGGCATATTATGAAACTAAATACTCATTCTTTGCCTTTTAATGCAAAATTTGTAACAGAGATTCTCAGCTGATTCATCTATGTGCATCTTGTTCAATTTAGCAGTGATTAAAACATGAGAGTTGTCATGCAGGTTGTCTGTGTGGTCTGAGTTGTTGGTCTTTGCTCGTTTCCGTGCAGACAATTTTTCCATACCATTAAGAATCCTGGACTTCCAACTTGAGATATTCTATGATTCTATGACTAATAACTGACATAATTACAAAAAGATATGATAATAAATCATGCTCAGTGTTCAGTCATAAGAGAAGCATCTTCCTTGAACCCTGAGACTGTATGTCTAAATGGACACATGCTCAAAGGACCATGTTGTACTATTGGGCGTGTTCTGATGACAGCATTCAAGGAAAAAAAGAGGGCTCAAATAAAACAGGTAAGTTTACCACTATGGCTGAAGAGCAGCCAAGTTTAAGTTTACGTATGAAAGATGATTTAAAGCTTTTTTCTAAAAAGAATTAATGAGCAATAGAAAATGTTGTTAGCAAGCTGTTTCCATGCAGTGTTCTGTAGTAGTCTGCCCACCAAAAATTACAAACAGAAAAAAATAAAATTGTATTTATGTTGATATTAATCCATTTTGATGGCACTTTGGAAAGGGTAGATACTGCATGAGACTGACTTTTTTCTTCTCCCTTTTCAGACATCTGAATTACATTTTGGGTCAGAGCAGCAAATAATTTAGTGTCATTTAACTGAGTAGATACCATTCATGCTCTCTTTGCACAAATATGTATCTTTCCTTTAAAAGTGAAGGGCCAAATAGCTTGAAACAAGAGGCCTCTGAGTGAGGTGATAGTAGCTGACCTAGTCCTTACTCAGGTCATGGCGTTCCCATTCATCTGGAGTGAGTTTCTTCCACCATTTTGTTATGACCTAAAAGGTTACACAGCCCATGGGTGTCTAGAGATCATGACGGTGGGTTTGTAGGATACCATAGTATGTAAGAACACAAAGGCTTTTATCTTCTAAATTTTTCTACTTTATTACAGATCACCACAAATACCAAAAAAAACACCACAAGGAGGTATACTACCACAAAATCACCACTAGCACATATACCTATGACTGACAAAATGAATATAAATACATATATATCAAGTTATTAGAAATTACTATCAGTAATCAATAATAGCAGCAATCAATCATATAGCAACAATCAATATTATAGCAACAACCAATAACAGCAACAACCAAGCAGGTATGTACTACTACAGGGTATCACAAACTTATCATAAGTGAGGGAAACATCAACAATATAACAACAGATATATTTATGATAGATTAATTGTATAGATATATAATATTGGGATGAAATGAATTAGACAGATTTCAGAATGAGCTAAACCACCCCAGAGGGGAAAACAGACCACTCCCAGAGGGGGACCCGATCATTCCCAAAAGAGGGAAGGACAAACCAAACCAACCCCAAAAGTGGGCCCAAAGCGGGACCAATATAATAACAGGCAGTGTCTCACTTCAGAGACAATCCACATCAGAGCCCGGAGTCAGTCAGGTGTCCCTGGAGAGAGCTTGAGATACTGTAGAAAGCTTGTGCTGGTTTCAACCGGTGTAGGAAAGAACGTGCAGCACGGAAGTTCTCAGACAGGTAAAAATCAAGTCCTTTTAATATCCTGGAGACATAAGAGGGTGTAGGACACCACCACGTTGTACAGCCAACAGATGCTATTAATCTCTGTTTTCACTGGTAACAGCCAATAGCTGATGATATTTTCTGTTCTTTCAGATCAATTTTATTTTCCCAGACTGTTTTCACATCCAAAAGTTGCTGTTACAATTTTGAGGGTTTTTTATGCTTATCAGTTGTATCTCAGGATGTCTCCGGTTTCTAGGTATCCCAGCTGAAAATCAAAGCAGCCAACTGCACTTTTCAAGGATGTTTCTCTTTCCCAGGCCTGGTTGCCAGGCTGGCAGGCACTTTTTTCTTTTTTTTTTGTGTTCAGTAATTTTTCCCTTCTAACCAGGCTGCCTTTCTGGCTACTCACATCTCATTTGCCTTTTAAGGTTTAGTCACTTTATAGGATAAAATTATTAGAAGTTAGTTTTCTTACATGTTGTCTTTCTCATGTGGCAGTCCCATTCGTTTATGGCACTTGTCTTCCACTCCTGAGCATTGTCTCTCTGCTGGAGGGCTCACAAACTTTTGACGTTTTTGATCTACATAGAAAGAGTTCATGAGTAGAGCTCTACAAAAATATGTGTTAAAAAAGGAACTGAAAATGTTCATTTAAGATACAAATTAAAAAGATACATTTCACTTTGATCATAAATTAAAAATCTCTCATAATTATACAGTTGGTCTCAATTTTCAGCCTCTAGTTTTTGGCACAAACTGAGAATACTTTTTATGAACGGTAATCAACACATGTGACGGGTAGGTGCCTGGTCCAAATGGCTCCGCAGAACTTGTTCAGCTTTTCCTAGAGCATCTTCAGGGAAGAGAGTTCAGAATCAGTTCCAATTTTGCAGCTTTGTTTTCCTTACAATGACAGAATTTATGTGGGGTGGACAACTGCAAATCCAGCGTGTACTCCTCAAGCTTCTTTTGTTCAAGAGGCCAGGCTGACAATATTTTCAGGCAAGGCAATCATTACAGCTTAACCCAAAGTTCAATAGATGAAGCAGAACCGTGATTTACATATGAGTTTTGTTTTTGCAACAAAAGGCATTCTCCTACTGTACCAGCAACAACTGCTGGAATGCATTAATCAGATCTTAATTAACATGGAAGAAAGGTGATAATTTACATTTATTTTAAATTGGCACTTTGTACGTTATTTAGCAAATGAGAACTGTCAAGCACTGCCAAAGGACCTTAGACTGAAGGGTGAGTTTCAAAAATGACTCTTATACCTGCCTGAGCCTTCATAGGAGAGAGCTTTCAGAGCGTTTATACAGGGATCATTAGACACACCTCATGCTAAGCTTTCATGAATCTTTGAATAAGGAACACTCAAAGGTCATCAGGTATGAAATATTTTATAATGACACATTGTCATAATATGTATGAAATGATGATTTATGCAAAAAAGCTATGTTTAGGGGTGGCAAATGAAAGAGAAACAAAGACAAATTTTGCACCTGTTTAGATGGATCTTAAAACAGTAACTGCAGGAGAGAGAATAAATTGTGTGCACCCACTGATGTGCAATTTAAGAACTATTATCTTCCCAATGAACTGGAGGTGGAAGGCTAGTGATGAGCCAGATTAGGCCTGTGCTGTCAGAGGTGCGTGAGGTTTGCATGAGTCACACAGTGTTTTCCATTTACAGGGTGCTCTTCAGCTGAGCACCAAAGGAGACAACAAAAGATAAGTAGCCGGGACAATAAGAGACAGCAGACTTTGAAGTACATCCCAAAGCAAAAGCAAGTTTATGGTCAAAAAAATCTGTGTTTGAAGATACAAAAGGACGGTGCAGACACAAGAAAAACTACTCAGCCAGCAAGATGCACTGCACATTCAGACTTAACAGAAAATATCTGTTACATAAAACAATCCACAACTGTTCTGCTTTTTTGTCTGTGCTTGTTAAAAAGATAGTTCAACTGTCCTGTGCTTAGTGAGATAGCGAAAAAACAGTAGAGTGTGCTGAAAAGGCATGAGAAGTGCTTATAAGTAGTAGCTTCCAAGGTAAAAAAATGGCTTCTGGCACATAGATGAGTATAGCTCGGACTGTCTGAGTCCACTGTCATCTCCCATATTCTCCTAATGCTTGGTATGGCTGGCTGGCAAGATTTAGTATGCTTGGTTTCTTTAAGGAGAAACTATTGCTAAAGTTGTGTGTGGAAGTGCAGATTTTATAGCTCTGTTTTTTTGTATTGGTAGTTGTCCTTTCAGTGCTGTAGCTATAGGGCTATACAAGTGGTTCTTGTACAATGAGAGCCTGGTGCTTTCTAGGCATAAATGAACCATTCTTTCACCTAACAGCATCTTGTGGCTGGGACATGAATGCAGTTAAACACTGTTGGTGCTTGTGCCCTTCCTGTACTCTGGTTTTGTACTGAAGAGCCATACATAAAACAAGGGAGTGTAAGACCAAGAGGATAGGACGCAAAATGACAACGAGGTGGTTTGGTGTGAACCAGATTGCTTTGCAAGGTTTATCTCAGCATTTTCAAGATGCTTCTAGCAGTAGGATACCGTGAAGGCCAGCTGGGCTGAGGGTTTCTACCAGCATCCCAGATATAGTTCTCAAATGACATTTCCAAGTATGCTCCACACCAAGGCAATGTGGTCGGTCAGGAACATAGTTTTAAAGACAGTGTCAAGGAAGAGGCAACACTCTAGGTTCAATCAATAAAATTGCTCAAATGAATCAGAGTGTGTTAATAAATCAGGATGACCATACTGGAACATAAGCTTGAGTCAGTCTGCAATATATAGTGCATAAGCTCAGTGATTTCTGTGAAAGTGATTTCTTAGGATTTCTGAAAGGTACTTGTATCTAAGCCTTCCTTTGATTGTCTGGCTTATGCAATTCCCTTCAGGAGAAGAAAAACAAAATTCAGAAGTTCATGTTAAAAGAAAGAGGGAAAAAAAGACCTAACACACTTTAGCTTGTGTAGGTCAATAAATAGTTTTTTTGTAACTTTTATATATTAGTGTTTATCTATTTGTACGCATGCACAAAAATCATTCCTGGATTTTTTTTCTGACATTAGCCAAATTACTAAACTACCTGTAGTAAGTTTCACCCATATCTAACGGACCCACACTTGCTGAGATCTTTTAGTCTAAGGAGGAAGATACACTTCAGTGATCACTTGTGCAGTGCTAGACTCCCAATTATGAGGCAAGCATACAGCAATAAACAGAGGGGTAAAGGCAGCATGCGTCAGTCAGAATTTGGTCATGCACAGAAGTTCAGAGCATCATACATATAAATGCCATGTAAAAATAGATAACCAGGACAGGCTAAATGTGAGACTGTGATCTTTCAGTAATTTCTTTTCTAGTAACAGGAAGAAGGCCACAGAAGGTAGTACATAAATAGCTTCTATGTTACCAGCATAACAATTATCCATAGATCTGTTGCATTTAAGGCACATGACTTCTATTCCTACACATTGGTGGTAATCTGTCTTGTGTTCCTTAAATTAAAAAAAAAGCGTGTAAAATGGCCTTGGTATTTCTGTTCAATGTGTAGAACTGTATGGCATGCTTTGGTCTGCATGGGTATATCCATGGTTTTCACTCATTTGAGAGGTCAACATCTTTATGCTATATGTAGTATGGGAGGTATGAACTTTGCAGGATTGGGATTCTGGACATTAAACCTGAAAAAGAAATTTGTCCTGTTTTTGTCAGTTGAGAAGAAAGTGTTCTATTTTGTATTGTGTTGTGGAAAATAACACATTATACAGCAAACGATTTTCAGTGTCTCTGACACCTTTTGTTGTGCTTTTTTCATTTACAGGTTTATTTGTAAGCATTCATCTACAAGATGTTTATTTATGAAGAAGATGCCCTAATGAAATCAAAATTCTGTAAATAATTCTTAAGATAACACCATGATTGAAAAAAAAAGTCTCTGTAGGTGTTGACTATAAGCCACAGCTTATTTGAAAACTAGGCAATATTTTAATTTGTGCAAGTAAATACCGTTGTTAAGCAGTTAACCATACAGGCATATATGGCTGGTAATTATTGTTGTTTAAACAAAGACAAATTACTTTCCTAACAACAGAATTCTGCTATTAGCTTCTCCAGTGCTCTTCGATGAAGTATAATGTACTGGTAGTTACATATAAGAAGTAAGAGAACCAGACTGATTGATCATAATAATCCTAACTTAGAGGTGAGTCAACAAAAATATTTCCCTATTAACTTAAAAAGAAAAATCTCCCCAACAAAGAGATGAATATTTTCTTCACTAGAATTATTATTCTTTAATAATGAACAGTGGAAAATGAGTATTTAATATGTAACCAATTAGTAAAAAAATTAAGTCAATTACCAAACACAATTTCTGCGTTAAATGTTAATTAAATTCAGAGATATTTTTAATAAGATTAATATGGAGAAAACAAATTAAGAAAAAAGTCAATTTAGCCTCAATTTAACCTATTAATCAAGAACAGTGTATGGTTTTTATAGACATATTTATAGCAATACTCACAATAATGGTTGATGTAACATTCAAAAGTTCAATTCATAACCAAAGGGCTTGAAAATTCAGTTAAGACTACTGTTCATGTAGTTGAACATAAGTAAAAGATATACTTCAATTCAAACATTAAAAATAAAATATCAGCAATATTCCTTTGATTTTAACAAAAGTGCTGAATTAAGCCCAACCTTGTATTGATTTATACTTTATGGCACTGTTTGAATAAATATGCATCTTAAAATATGCAGTAGCAAAGAACTTCAGTTCTTCAAGGTACTGAAAATAGGAAAGATAAAAACAAGGCAGCAGGGAACTCAGTCTTTTTTCTTTTTCTTCTTAGTAGTTATGGGGGGTTGGAGAAGATATAACTCAAAAAAAGGAATTTTATTTTAAGTATGTGTAAAGTTTGATTTCTCATGCAATCTTTCTATTCTAAATAAATTAATGACCAAATTGTCCTAATGTGTTGGAAATTCCAAAATGAACTTTGTTCCTTGAAAATGAAATTAAATATATCTTGGACTTTTCTATCCCATAATCTAATAAAATTTAATCTGA
Source organism: Burhinus oedicnemus (assembly GCA_008921705.1). Lineage (NCBI taxonomy): Eukaryota > Metazoa > Chordata > Aves > Charadriiformes > Burhinidae > Burhinus > Burhinus oedicnemus. Next base: position 36,708 of record VFFE01006523.1, on the reverse strand, counting down.
AAATCATTGTGGTGTGGTTTAGTGGTATAAGAAATTCATTTATGTTTGAAAGAAATTTTCTTTACAGAGAGGTTTGAAGATAAAATTCTGGTTGGGGAAAGAAAGGCAGCTTTGGTGGTGTTATTGGCTTTTTTGTAAAAAAATAAAAAATCAGAATTGTAACTGTTAAACTTTAGTTATCTTGTAAGATGCTAGACAGAGAGAAAGAATTTGTAATATTTACCAAAATGTACTTGCATATACATATTTCCCGTTCTATGAACCTGAGCTTGTAAACCTCGTCTCATAATATCGTTGTGTTTCTCTTAGTAAAACTGCCCCTTTATTCTTCTAAAAGCAGAATACTTGGCACACTTCTTGTCTTCGGGCAAAGACTCCTTTGTTTGCCGTGACACAGCCTTAGCCCAGCTTCTCTGAGGAGCACAGCATTTCCAGTCAATCTGCAAAACCTCCCCCGGTGTGGCTGTGGTTAAACAGCTAAAGTACAGTGAAAGGAGGCAAACCCCCTCCATAACAGGTAGCTTCAAGAGCGCTTCCAGCTGCTGAGGGTTTGCCATCTCCTTTTACTGAGATATTCTTACTAAAAATCTTAAAGACCTCATCAAAAGGCCTGTTAGGTGGAGCAGAAAGAGAAAGAGACCTCACAATAGGAAAGCAGCGGATCCAATGACACAAAGCCCCAGCTTTTGAAATAGTAAAAAACGCTCAGACATTAGTATTCATTTGTGAGAAGCAGTGGAAACGCTGGGGCAGGAGTGAAAGCAGAGAGTTGTACAGAGATTCTCCAGGATCACTTCTTGTGCCATTTCCAAGGATGACTGGAAACTGGTCCAGAGCTTTCTCCTTGCCACTCTGCCTTCCTTAGTGCTCCTAACTTAAGGAGCAAAAGTGAAGAGTGAATACTAGAAAACTGAGAAATTAACTGCACCAATTACTAAAGAAACAGTAATTAACTTGCTATTTTTAAATCACATTAGAAGTTAGATAAATCTACAACCTTGAGTATGATATGCCTGATTTCTAAACCAGAAAAAAAAGGTTTGGCTACAGTCACCACATTAAGTATCATTTGAATAATAAATAGTTTGTCACAGCTTAGATCTTATGAAGACATGGAAGAAGACCACTATGACATATTGCATTTTTCTTTTGTATAGCTCTTGGTTCATGCTGTACTTCCATAAGAGAAGGAGGATGGGTGGATTACTGGGGGGCTGGGGAGGGAAGGAAGGAAGATTGTTGATTGCCTTGGGGAAAACAAACCATGCTAATAGGATAAAGAGAAGGATGTAGAGGGCAAAGAGAGAGAAAGATAGAGAGAAAGTCACTTCCTAGAATTAAGAAGCTATGGATGGAGGGAGATACAGCAGCAAGGAACAGGTGCAGCCTGTCTGGCCTCCAAGGATGGGTGAAAGAAGGAAAAAATTTCCAGAGGATCAGGTGGGAATGGGGGGTGTGTCTTAGTGTAGAAAGTGTCCGGGTGCAATGACGTGTGTGCAGACATTTTTTGCTGCTCAGCCTGCCCTCACATCTTGGAGTTTTCTCCATGAAGAATGTTAAACACTCTATATTTTAGTTTTCTGTGATTAATCTTTCTGAGTATAAAGGTTTGAGTTTAGAATTATTTAGCTTTGTCTGTGAAGTTTTTGTAGGAAAAGACATAGAAAAACCCACACCAGAACTCTGAGCAGTGGTCCTGTTTAATCATCCAAAGAGACATAGGCTTGCCAAGCTGGTGAAGAGGACTTTAAAGTTGCCATGGGAGGGGAATGTCAATCCATCCCACTGTTACCCGTTTGATGCCAGTGCCAGCCATGGATGCCCAGAGCCTGGACAAGGATCACAGGTTAGTAGGAGAGCACCTGGAGTGCCACACAAAGGAATTCCAGCCACTCTTATCCAGTAAGTCATCTTCATTGGGGACCCAACTGAAAAGCCTCTATGCAAATGAACATAGCATGGGGAATAAATAAGAGGAGTTAGAGAGGTGTGCAAGTTTGCAGGGCTATGATCTTATTGGCATCACAGAGATGTGATGGGATGGATCCTATGACTGGAGGGTTGGAATGGAGGGATACAGGCTCTTCAGGAAGGACAGACAAGGGAGATGAGGAGTGGATGTCACCCTCTATTGTCAAGGACCAGCTGGACTGCATGGAGCTCTGCCTGGGGATGGATGAGGAGCCGACCCAGAGTTTATGGGTCAGGATTAAAGGGAGGGCAGGGACAGGTGATGTTACACTGGGGCTCTGCTATAGGCCACCTGACCAGGAGGACTGAGTGGATAAGGCCCTCTATAGACAGGTAAGAGCAGCCTTATATTCACAGGCCCTGGTCCTCATGGGGGACTTCAACCACCCCAGCATCTGTTGGAGGGACAACACAGCAGGGCATAAGCAATCCAGGAGGTTCCTGGAATGTGTTGATGATACCTTCCTTCTCCGAGTGCTAGAGGAACCAATGCGGAGAGGTGTTATGCTGGACCTTGTTCTCACCAACAAGGAGGGGTTTGTGGAGAAAGTGAAGCTCAAGGGCACTGTTGGCTGCAGTGACCATGAATGGTGGAGTTCAAGATCCTTTGCGCAGTGAGGAGGGTACACAGCAAGCTCATTACCTTGGACTTCAGAAGAGCAGACTTTGGCCTCTTCAGATATCTGCTTGGTAGAGTACCATAGGATAAAGCCCTGGATGGAAGGTGGGCCTATGAAAGCTGGTTGATATTCAAAGATCTCCTCCTCCAGACTCAGGAGTGATGCATCCCAACAAAGAGGAACTCGGGCAAAAGCACCAGGAGGCCTGCATGGATGAACAAGGAGCTCCTGGAAAAACTCAAACACAAAAAGGAAGCTTACAGAAGATGGAGGCAAGGACAGGTAGCCTGGGAGGAATACAGAGAAATTGTCTGAGCAGCCAGAGATCAGGTTAGGCAAGATAAAGCCTAGATAGATTTAAATCTGTCCAGGGATGTCAAGGGCAACAAGAAAAGCTTCTATAAGTATGTCAGTGATAAAAGGAAGACTAGGGAAAATGTGGGTCCTCACTGGAAGGAAACAGGAGACCTGGTTATCTGGGATATGGAGAAGGCTGAGGTACTCAACGACTTTTTTGCCTCAGTCTTCACTGGCAAGGGCTTTAGCCATACTGCCCAAATAGCAGAAGGCAAAGGCAGGGACTGGGAGAATGAAGAAGTGCCCACTGTAGGAGAAGACCAGGTTTGAGACCATCTAAGGAACATAAAGGTGCACAAATCCGTGGGACCTGATGAAATCCATTGGCAGATCCTGAGGAAACTGGCAGATGAAGTTCCTAAGCCACTATCCATCATATTTGAGAACTTGTGACTTTCTGGTCAAGTTCCCACTGACAGGAAAAGAGGAAACATAACCGCCATTTTTAGAAAGGCAAAAAAAGGAAGACCTGGGGAACTACAGGCCAGTGAATCTCATCTCCGTGCCCAGCAAGATCATGAAGCAGATCCTTCTAGAAACTCTACTCAGGCACGTGGAAAATAAGAAAGTGATTGGTGACAGCCAACATGGTTTCCCTAAGGGCAAATCATGCCTGACAGATTTGGTGACCTTCTACAACAGGGTTACAGTGTTGGTGCATAAGGGAAGAGCAACTGATGTCATCTACCTGGACTTGTGCAAAGCATTTGACAGTGTCCTGCACAACGTCCTTGTCTCTAAATTGGAGAGACATGGATTTGATGGATGAACCACTTGGTGGGTAAGGAATTGGCTGGATGGTAACACTCAAAGAGACACAGTGACAGGTTGCCCAGAACAGCTGTGGATGCTCCATCCCTGAAAGTGTTCAAGACAAGGTTGGATGGGACTTTGAGCAATGTGGTCTAGTGGGAGGTGTCCACTAGATAGAGTGGTTGGAACTAGATTATATTTAAGATCCCTTCTAACCCAAACCATTCTATGATTCTATGATTTACTACAGAAGACCTAGATAGGCTGATATAGATATTTGTTTCTTGACCAAATTTTATGACATATTAATAAAGTAGGATATCTGAAACTCTTATAAGTTAAATTATCAACTGATAGACAACAGGTGCTGAAAGAAATGAGAGGTGCAATCTAGTGGGGAACTTATGTGGTTACAAAGGCATTCAGCATATCAAGAAGAAAGACTGTAGGGCTATGAAATGGGTTTCAGCTGTTGAAAACGTATCAATGGAAAAGTTTTCTGAGATGCACCCTAAATATACCCACAGCACAGGTATGATCTGCCAGACATAGCCTTCCTATGGATCAACACTCAAATACAAACTTCCACGGTGAAGAGGTAAGTCTTGGCATAGGTGGTATGATAAGAGTGTGTAAAATGCTGACCTGACCAAAAAGGTGGGCTGAGTCCTTACATCCTTTCCTCCCATCGTGAATAAGCCATCATGCATAAAGGGCAAATTCCCTGACATAGTCTGTGAAAAAAACCCTTTCTATAAATTTGAAGAAGATAGTTCAAAACATCACTGAGCTGACTGCTCTTTTTGGTGTGAAAAACAGGCTATTTATTCTCCTGTGACAGGTCTGAACTTACATCTCTGCATTAATCCCCCTGTGCTGTGCTTTCCTTTCATACCTTTGCATCTCCCCACATTTGGTCCCACCTCGTAGCTACAGATGGCACCTGGGGTTTTGTGTAGGAGAGTCCGTGATGGTGCACAGCTGCGTAGGAACTACAAAGAGGGGCAAACACACCAGTAGCAGATTCATGCTGTGTTTTGTCCTCTGTTACAGAAGAGTTGGTACACAGCGTACCTTTCCCAACACAAAGCCTCACAAGGCAAACATACACCGTTACATGCACCTCACATATCAAGAGAGAAGTAAATTAAGAGGTCTGCTTGATGGAAAGTCTACACAGACAACAGCAGGGTTAGCTACTTGTGATAGTCTGCAGCCACCAAAATAACTTTGAATGGAAAACTTCAACCTACCTGAAGCTAACAGTCAACTGCAGAGTATATATGAGTACAGACTGAGTCATACTGTTAAGGAAACAAGACACACTGGCAATTATTGTTCCTTCCTCACTGGTCATACCTGCAGGATTTACACCTTGTGTCATGTTTGCTGGTGTTTATTTGGTGCAGCAGCATCTAGTATTTTAGCTGCACTTCCCTAGAGTATCATCTTCCTATCCTTTCTTAGGAAAAAAGAAATGCCCATCTGCTGCTGTCTGTTCAATGGAACAGAGAAAAGCATATGGGCTCTCCCTCTGGTGTGGCTGAATAAAAAGCATCCATCTCTAGGGCTTCTGTTCCAATATCTTTTATAAACAGTAAGTTCAATCATAAACATGTTTTAATACAAGTTTTCAGCTGTCTGTGTTTCTGACTCTGTATTACATTGGTGGAGGTTTTACATTAAATATTCTTCTCCCTGTTGTTTACTTTGGTAGTTTATCCATGTCAGAACCACGTGTGATGCACACAGAGAAGATTACAGGATTCCCCAAAGAGTTCTCCTTGCCATAGCATGCATATTTCAACAAAGCATACACAACTCGGGATGTTTTGCTTGTGAGTGCTGAAAAGATGGCTCCAAATATCTAGGGAAATGCAAAAATAGCAAGATAGGTCTGTCTGTTTATTTGTTCATGACTTCTTTTGTAATTTAAGGAACTGCCTTACAGTTTAATATTCCAGTAAGAGGTTCTAACCTAGTGGATAGAGACAGATATCAATCTCTGGATATGCCTACGAGGTCTTCTTTTTATGCAAGGGAATTCAGTGTCCTCAGAGGTGCTGGCTTCTCAAGAGGTGATATGTAGTTGCACTGGAGAATAATGCATGAGGAATGATCCAGGCATGTCTTGACATCTAAGGATATAGCTACAGATACTTGGGGCTTTTTTACCCTATTTTTTTACATTAAAATGTAACATGTAGGCAAACTCGTAAGAGGTACGTATTTATTAGGCATTTTTGAAGGTCTGGATTATGTGATGAGATTTAACAATCTGTAATTTAATAGTTTATGTTTAAGCAGCCCCCTTGAGTTTGAAAGGTCCTTCCATATGAGAAAGCTTTTCAATCACTTCCAATTTCATTCACCTTACAGATGCTATTCAAAGGACACCTTCAGCAGTAGTATGGTAATTGTCCTGGTTTGAAGTAAAACAGAACTGATTTTCTGTTCACTAATTTTTCATTTCAGCTAAGCCTCTTCTAACTAACTGAACTCTGAAATTAACAGCATGTTTTTAAGACTTTAGTCTGCTCCCAGAGTGATAAGACCTGATTTTTTTTTAATTTATGCCAAGGAATTGCATGCAGAGAGGCTCCTGTTTATACTTATTGCTATAACAACCAAGGCCAGCCAACTTTGTTGTGTGCCACAATGGAGGGTCGGAAGCAGAAGAGCACAGAGGGATCGTCCCTGTGGGGAGGACCAGACAGGACAGCTAACCCAAAACTGACCAGTGCAGTATTCCATCCCATCTGCATCATAGTCAGTATAAAAACTGAGGGATCAAAGTGGTCAAGTCTTTCTTCAGTGGCCAGTGCCCAAGAAGGACACTATCCGTCTGTCTGCCTTTGATCCTGATCCATGTGCTCTTGAATCCAGATCCAGAATCCAGTTCCCGCCTGTTGCTGAGTTCAGTCTGGGACTTTCCCAGTGCTTGCTGGTGATGTGGTTGTCATCCTGGGAGCTTGATACAGTTTTATATATATTGTATATATTTCATTATTTTCTTATCAATATTATTAACTTTTCTTTTTAGTATGTTATTACCAATATTTAATTAAAGCTGGTTTTGGGTTTTTTTCAACCCATAAGTTCTTTCTTTCTCTCATTTTCTCTCCTCTCTTCTGAAGGGACATGCTCTCTCTTCTCTGAAGGGAGAGAGGTCAAAGAAAGCACCTGTTGTTTGTTTGGTGGCCAGTCCAGTCCAAACCACGACACCTGGCTAGCACACTGTCCTCAAACATTGGCATACAACCCACAGGCTTATCTCTAGCAAGCCTGGTTTTATCCATTTCCCCCTTCAAAACGATTTTAAAGCTCTTTCTTTGAGCCCTGTTAGCTCTTGCACAAAGATCCTTTTCACCCTTTGAGAAAAGTGCACGCCGTCTGTCACTAACAAGTCTGGTGTACTGCAGATCTTTAAATATCCCTTCCAGCCCAAGCCATTCTCTGGTTCTATGACTCTGTGGTTCTATGATTGATTCTATGATTCTCTGATTTGGAAGACCAAATATAGTTTAAGATTTTCAAAATCTTAAATCAAATCTTCTTAAGAAAATATGACACAGTTTACAACTGCCTGCTGCAGCTGCTCACCACAGCTTGCTCTGCTCTTCCGTTGTCTTCTACTGGTCCACTAGTGTTTTTGACATGGCTGTCAACATAAATAGGAGAAAAACAAATAGATTTTGATAGATGTGGTGAGCAATCTTTGCCAATACCTGGAGGAAATTTTCAGCTTCTCCTTTGGTTTCTGTGTGGGATGGTGAGATCATGGCTTCGGTTTCAAATGAGCTTCTTACCAATACCAGAGTCATGAAGTAACTAACAAACTACCTTTGTAATCAGAGCTCTGTATGCAGTGTTAGGTTCATGCACTCTTCATGTGTGCATCTCATTTTTGAAGAAGAGCAATGCAGACTATGGATTTTTAGTGTTGCACATAGTTACTTAAGTGGCAGAAGCTTATAATTCAGTCCTAATAGTAACCAGGTTTCAGCCAGCTACAGAGAATTTGGTGTACACGTCTAGTACAGAGCATGCTTTCTTTAAAAATTTCAGAAAGGTTAATTTAGGATGGCATTTATAAGGATGCAAAGGGCAGCTAGCCTTGCCTGGTGGGATAAACAAGTAACGAAAATGGAAATCCACTTAAGTATAAAAGGCTTCCTGCTGAACATAGAGAAGATACTCAGGCTGGGAACAGCTCAAAAGTGGAAAAGACTGTACCCCTGAGAGTCACTGAAAACCACTTCTGCCTGATTTGAAGGAGGGTAAAGTTGTTTTCTTTTGTTGCTTTTTAAAAAGCATAACAAAAAAGTAGAAATATTCCTTTTTAATGGAAAATACAAAGATGACATGAAGTTTCACTCCTGATTTGCTATTGTCTATCAGGTCCTCACTAGGAGGAAGAGCAAACAGTTTACAAAGAAAACGAATGGTGGAAGGATCTCACAGATTTGTATGGTTTTGGATACAAACTCCATGATATTGATTTAATGTATATATATAAATATGATGTGGTTAATTTAAGCTCTGCAGTATTCAATATCTAAGTTTGAAGTCCTGAATTAATCTTTTGAACCATTACTTGAAGAACACAGAATATAAAAATTTTCTGAAGCAGATGTCTAGCTTTGTTAGCACTTAATTTCAGGGCTTAAATAAGAGGCAAAATGGCCGAGAAGGTAAATCACCAGGCACCATGTATGTTAGTTTCTGGAACATAATTGGCAGAAGATTTTGGGTCTTTACATATTTAATATAAAATTCAACTTCTACACTGTTGGGAAGCAGGGCACCCTAATACTGGTTGGGGAATATGTACACAAATCATAAATCAGACCAGTCCCACTTTTGTATTGTATTCTGAAAGCATCACACTTCTTTGTTTCTTATTCTCAGTTTTGTTTGCCACACAGCCTACTGCAACTGAGATTTCACCATGTGCCTCCTGGTTTCCCTGGTTTTCTTGGCTTCACTACTTTTCTATTTGTCAGCATATACTTTTGCACGGCATGACCACTTAGCTGTGCAATAGAGTCAAGGCTCATGTGCCCTACTTCAGTGATATCTGCACAACATGGTTAGTTTTCCTTCTATCTGGTTCAAATAGCCAAGGAAAGGTAGTACTAGGTTGCTTTCCTTCTCTTAGTACCTGGGTGTACATGGGTATAGCCAATAACCTAGCCCAACATAACAATGAAAATTTCCCAGTATGAGTCTGTTTAACAGATCTTCACAGTGATATGGTGTACTGGTTTTGGCTGAGATAGAGTTAAATTTCTTCATAGTAGCTAATATGAGGCTATGTTTTGGATGTGTGCTGAAAACAGCATTGATAACACAGGGATGTTTTTGTTACCACTTACACAGCGTCAAGGCCTTTTCTGCTCCCCACACCTCCCCACCAGCGAGTAGGCTGGTGGTGCACAAGAAGTTGGGTGGGAACACAGCTGGGACAGCTGACCCCAGATGACTAGTGGGGTATTCCATGCCATGTGACGTCACACTAGCAGTATGAATCTGGGGAAAGAAGAAGGAAAGGGGTGACATTTGGAATGATGGTGCTTGTCTTCTCAACTAACTGCTACGCTTGATGGAGCCCTGTTTTCCTGGAGATGGCTGGGCACCTGCCTGCCGATGGGAAGCAGCGAATGAGTTCCTTGTTTTGTCTTGCTGGTGTGCACGGCTTTTGTTTTACCTATTAAACTGTCTTTATCTCAACCCACGGTTTTCTCATTTTAACCCTTCTGATTCTCTCCCCCATCCCAGTGGGGCAGAGTGAGTGAGCAGCTGTAGGGTGCTTAGTTGCCAGCCGGGGTTAAACCATGATGTATGGGAAAGGATTTTATTTTATTTTTTCAATACGGAGCTAAGTCTGAATTCCTTTTAAAGATATCTCAGCACTCCATACTATCTAGACTCAAGTAACCAAAATGGTACAAAGTACATGCTGTTAACACAATTCCATAATATATTTTCACTAACAGCCTAATAAAATTATGTTGCTGAGAAAGAGTCTCACTTATGTTTCTCTTTTCTTCTGTTCTCTCTCCAAAAAACAAGAAAGGAGCAGTCAATCTTCATTGTCTTTGATTCCTTTTTTTATGAGAAACACAGGGGACATGCAAATGAAAATCCATTAAAACATTCCTGTCTTCAACAAACCATATGCACTGCAGCTATATTTCCAGTGGCCAGCTTTAATTGTTCCTTTTTCATTTCTGCAATATATTTTTACAGGGAAGCTATCACTGTAGTTGAAATTTTTTTTATAAAATCAATACATCTTGAATCTACAATACACTGGGGCCTTGTATTAATGCATTTCTTTCTTGGATTTTTGAGAAGCAGCTTTGTTCTAGTACTCTTCATCCACCTGCATACTCTGGTTAGATATTTTTAAATTCCAGGCATCATATAGTCAGAATTTGCAGGTGGATCTCAGAGAACTTTTTCCCCCTCTAGCTAGCTGTGGAAAGGACAATGCAATTAATAACAGATGGTATGGAATGACCACGTCCTTGAGAGAATGCCTTATTGGCACCTCCTGCTAATTGTATCACATATAACGCAAGTAAAAGCATAATAAATCTGAACTGGGGGACATTTTATGCAAGAGCTCTTCTCTCTTCCCAGACGGTAAATTGCTTAGCTCTTGAAATATCTATAACCTTGTGATACCCAACTTGCATTAGCTTAATTGCCTTTTTTTTCTTCCTCCCTTCCCCTTCTTGTTTTTTTTCCCTGGGTCTGTAAGAACAATTCTGTTTTGTTAGTCTACCTGCTCTAGTGCTGTAAGGAAAGGATCTATATTTACTGTCTTGGACAGAATTTTGTTGGATCTGTTCTGCAGACTTATTGTTAAATTGCCCTTTTTAAAGAGCTTTGAAACACTTTATTTGGTATCAGAACATAACTAAATGCTGAAGGAGTTTAATAGAAATCTAGAAGAGTATTCTCACTAACTGTGAAATGGAGTGAGCTTCAGTTAGATCAACAGATATAACCTGTTCTATTTCTGAATATGACTGCCATGGTAAAAAAAGTCCTCATGCACAAGGAATTTTTCTTTCTTAAGTAACAAATTAGTAGCAAAGAAGTTCTGTGGAAAAAATAAGAAAAGATCATTGAAGTCTCAAATCTCCTTGTGCCTTGTCACCATGTGGGGGTCAAAAAGGGCTACTTCGGCAGAGTTTGCCTCCGTTGGCAGTGGGAAGAGGGGAGACAGCTTCTCGTAAAGGTTCTGCTGGATTTTTTTGTTTTATTTCTACTTACATCATTAATTTCAATCCTAGTTTTGGTCCAAGAAGAAAATAACAGGTAAGTGAAGAGAGGTACGTATATAGGACTGCTTGCAGAAGACACAAAATGGTGCTACAGTTGCACACATCGAACAACGTGTACAGTTACAAGTGCCCTGTCAATATGCAGTTGACTTTTAGGCCTAAGGTATCTCCCTAGCGCTCCTAGTGCTATGGAGAAGGCAATTTGACAGAGAATTGGTCTTTGTGCAATATTTCAGTAAGATGGAGCAAAGTCTGCAAGTGATTATTCAAACTTCACTTGGGCCTGTACTCAAGGTGGAAAGCTGTCATGTCATTATAATCCATTCCCCAAGAACCTATCATGCCCTTTGGTTGTCTCATGTTCCATGTCATGTGCTGCAGAGCAATCTGCTGAAAGGAGGTCTTCCCTGGACAAGGGTAAGACAGCGCATTGGTGCAATACTCAGAGGAAGGTATACATTGGATTGGGAGCGAGGACTTCCAAATCTAAGTCCCATTCCTGCTACTGACTTTCTGAGTGATCATAGGTAATTTACTGCACTTTGTATTTTTGTTCCTGGTCCCTAATCTGGTCTTTTTTACACTGCAAGCTCTTGAATGGTCCTTACTGTGAAGACTCCTCAGTGCTATTGGAATACACAGTAATATTAGTAAAGTAATTAACTACTTTGGCAAGTAATCTAAAAGCCACGTGTCAGTATCAAGACTGCTTTAGGAAAAATATAGAAATACAAAAGGCATTCCTGAGAGACTGCTAAAATGTGAGCTAAAATTTATTCTTACGATTTTAATTCTTTGTGCATTGCACCTTGAAGTGCCCTAAAGTATCTATGAGTTTGGTTTTTTGGCAGGCTCATCTGGCACTTTCTTGTTACGCAGCTTAGAAGAGTCATTAACTGAGTTCTCTCATATGTCCCTGTGAAGACTCTGCACCCACCTAAGACAATAATAAAGTTCCCACTGGTTTTCTGAGACAAGAAAATAAATTTGAAAATGCATTTATTTTGGAGTATATGTATGCAAAAATGCAGAAGAAAAATCATTGTGAATGAGATCTAGTCCAGTGCCAAGAAGGCAGCAAAGGGTTGAAGTCAAAGAGGAAAAGAGTACACAGTGTGAAAATCTGAATGGACAAAAACTAGAATGACCTAGTTAATGACACAATAACTGCTTAAGTCACCAACTTTTCTAATATGATGTGGGTTTTGGAATTTTCATATTTGCAGTATATATTTAATATTTTATTTCACCTTGATAATATTACTACATTCTGAACTAGGGTTGTGCAATAAATTGTGATAACCCTGACATTGTTTGCACATGTGAATATCAACTCTTAAATTCAGAAAAACTCAAACTTGGAAAAAATACAGGAATTGATGAATAACATTAAGGATGTTATTTAGTCCCCTAAGAGTAATTATGCTAATCCTGTCTTTACATGAGGAGTAAAAATTAAAAGAGACATAATGAACTTTGTAGAAGCTGAGGAAATTCTTCTGTGTCCAAACAGGCTAGACCTTGTAATTACAGGTGGGTAATCAGTATCCTTTAGTAACTATGACTATTCACTTGCACGCATAGTACAGAATCTGTTTTCAAGTAGTGTTAATTTCCATACAAAATTTAAAACAGCTAGATGGAAAGGTACATTCATTCCCCAAACAGCAGAATGTTGATCTTAATAAAAGATAATTTCCTAAGTAAATCAAAAGACTGAAAAACTGGAAAACTGTATTTTCTCACTCAGTGCAAAAGATTATTCACTCGTCACCGTAGAAAGGACTTACTTGCAATGTATTGACTTCCCCTTCTGTCTGTAAAGATGACAGTATCTACGTGCTGGTGGACTGGATTCCTTCAGGTCCTAATATGCTTTGTTTTTATGACTAGAAGACCATAAGGTTATACATCCTTGGTTTTACTCAGTCCAATGTTTCACCACTGCCGAAATAAGAACCCGCTATAGCGTCATGGAGAGAAGTCCCGGCTTCATAATCCAGCCTCCCTTCAGGCTGGCCCTGCTAGCTCATAGACCTTGCTTTCAAGAGTTCAGCTGCTGAACCTGTAGAAAACCAAACTAAAAAAATGTGAAAAGGGTTTTTTAAGAGTGTGTGTTGGAGTTGAATTTAATAATCTGAGAGAAGGCTGGAAAAAAGCCAAAGCCAAATGAGGAAGCAGGAGCATGTAATGAGGAAAGCATGGGTTAGGAGAGAGGAGGGAACTGTACCTCTCTCTTTTGGTCACAGCAAGATCCTAGATTGTCTCAGCTGCAAAGTGTAGTCATCCTAATAGTAGGCATCTGTGTAACTGTGTTAGCATGTTGATTGCGTGTTATGTACGTTGGACAATTATATTTATCTTGCTTATCATTTCCCACATGTGTTTAAGTTTGAGAGAAATACACGCTCATTGTCACCCCTAAAAGGCCACCTCTTCCTTTACAGCAAATGTTATGACATTTCTGTAGACGAAAGTCAGTTTGACCTGTGTAAGAAAGTGTGGAAGAGCATCCTTGGAAGTTGTTGTATTAATCCATTTGATAGGGTTGGATGATCAAACCAGTATTTAGGTATTAAAACAGGTATTCTTATATATCAAAGATAGTAATTCACTTGTACTTTAATATTGTTGTAGATATGACATTATCTTTGACAATTCTGTCATTTCCTGTCTTTTGTGCCTTTTGTTTTTTTCATTTATGCTCTAGACTTAGAAATGAAAGGTGCTTTCCTTAAAGGTCACATCACTTGCATAGTGCATAGTTTAGGTGGGTGGATCAGACTGAGATATAAATAATACTGATAAATAAGCTGATGATGGGCAAACCTGTCATTTTATTTATTTTAACTGCTAAGAATTTTCTGAGTGGCTTGTCTTTCTCTTTCTCTCAACTGCCATGACTCAAAGATGGGTATGAAGTGGAAAGAATTCAGGTTTACAAAAGACACTCAATAAGCTTCTTTTTTTTCTAGAAACGTACATTGCTCATTATCAACACACAGCAGTGCCGTACATTTTCTATTTTCTTAATTTTTATTTTCATAAGTGTACTCCACTCTTGTGGTAAATATTCATCAAGGTCATGATTTATTGTGGTAGACAGGACTTGTCACCTATTATTGTTCAAATATTCTGAACCTTTCTTCAGACCTTCTATAAATTTACCCATTTTTTGTAGGTGAAATCTCTTTACTTTCTGAAAAAGAACAAAGGAAAAGCATCCTTTAGACCACATCAGTCTCTCTGATTGGTTTGGTCAATTGTGGGCAATATTTTATTGTTCTTAAAATCCTTCCAGTTACAAGGTAGCTGAATGGAAATGTAATACATAAATGAGTGCTTCTGTATAGCACAGTGCCCAAAACTTTACAGCAAAATAAAGCAGGTAAATAAAGCAGGTAATATTTTCTCATTCTTTGATACTAATAATTATTGCAGGGCATAAGAACATAGATGGTATTGGTTTTGGTGAAATCTAGGAAGGAACATAAAAGACCAAGGCAGGGATGAGTTCAAGACATTGCAAAGTATGCTATTGCAGCATCGGGCAATCAGCAAATCCTTATAGGTCCTGTAAGCTACAAGTATTACTTGTATCACTGTATTTGAAGTTCTTTGAAGCACCTCCCTTCCATGCATGAATTTGTCTAACTCACCATTTTAATCCAGTTGATACTTCTGCTACTCAAAACATCTCATGATGGCAAGCTCCATGATCTAATAATGAATTTACTCACTTCTTTTCCTGTTTAATTTACGCCTCATTTATACATGCTACTTGTTGTGTTACGAGAAATAAGAAGCAATCATTTCATGTTTGTCTGCATTACCTTTACATATCTCTATCATATTCTCTGACCTGCACCCTTTGAAAGCTGAAGAACAGTTGCCTGTTGAATTTCTCTTGTTTAATTCCTCCTCTGATGCAAGCTTTTCCACATTGTGAATCATTCTGTTTATCTGTCTCTGTACCTTTACATTTATATTCTTTCTGAACTGACTAACTGAAAATGCAAGCATGGAGCTGTGCCATGCTGTTATGACACTAGGCAGAAGCACCAAGGAAGGCTAATGACAATAGTAAGTAGAATGCACAAAACTGTAAAGCTACAGGATCATTGTAGGGGTAGGTGTCCAGGCAAAACCCACTGCTGCTTTCTGAATTCAACCTCTTGCTAAACATAATGTATAGTTCAGCCATCTTTCAGGCACGGCAAGTAAGCTTGTTGAAAACTTATTCGACTGTGTAAGTACAAAGTATTTACATTATTAACAACAAAATATAATATTGATAATATCAAACACAATACTAATATCAGTGGAAAGCTGTATATGGGATAGACTCAGAAAACATCTAGTAGGACTGTAGCTGAAAATCTGTGTAAAATAGATTTCCTGAGAATTACTCTTGGTACTCTTACTAATTTATGTTCATCATTCTTTCCCTTCTGAGATGTTAATCTAACAAATCAGTAACAGTGATGCATCTTTGAGCCAAGATTTGTCACATGTCTAGCAATCATACTTCTCATTAGGGCAGCTATGAATTGATTTGAAACAGAGAACACATCACAAGAGAAGATGACTGTCTGCAGTTTACCAAGTAAGCATGGAGGAGAGCAAGAATGGCATACGACTCAATTCTACCTGATGCAAAATTAATCAACGGAAAGAAAATGTTATCTACTAAGTAACACAAAGAATAAAGACTCTTTGTACTTTCTTATCCCCCGTTACCTTTCTTTGCATTTTGCTATTTCTAAACAGTTTATTCCTGTGAGTGGGTGAATAACTGCATATTCACTGCAGCTAAAGGTTAGGGATATTTCATCAACAAAAACTGAGAGCTATGCTAAATGAAAGTTTGATTTGCAGAAGGAGGAGAACACAGCTTGTTACATATCTAATTGCTTTTTTAACCTTGTACCTGTCTTAATAACTTAGCAGATCTTGTCTACCTATCCACAAAACAAGATATGATTGGAGCTCAAATTTCAGTAACAAGGATCATTGAATATCCAGTTTAAAACAATGCATCATTGTAAGACAGGAAAATTATTTAGGGAACCACTTATTTTTTTCTTCACCTTCATTTCTCTTCTTTGTTAGTAATATAATGTCCAACATCCAATTTTGAAATCATCCTGTCTGACCCCCTACATCATACACATTATTTCTGCCTATGCCAAGCATTAACAACATTTTAGATAACATAACTATAGAAAACAATTTAAACAAAATAACATCAATATTAAGTCTGAAAGAAACTTAACCATAAAAATAAAAAATAATTCAGAAAAGCTCTATAAATAAGAAATGCTTGCAATGAATTTGCAACAGCAACATATAATGGGCTTAAGTAATACATTGCTAACAGTATGAAGGAAAATGAAAATAAAGAGCAAAGTGATCCGACACGTGTTGATGTACAGCGAGTGTATTATTGCAATTGGCAAAACCAATCGATACTTAGCAACTGTCACATATGCATCATGATGGAAATGGGTATAGTGAGCACAGTATAGTCAAGCTTTATGGCACCAATAGACTTGGATATTTTGCATGAAATGGGAGGAAGAGCTTAGAGCTTACACTGAGTTTAAATATGTTCTGACAGAGCTGTGTGTATGTTGCTGGTGCTTTGTCTTAATTTAATATCCACTGAATATCTTCCTGGCATGGTAGGACAGGGCATCCATTGATTCTTATTTAAGTGTACTGTTAAGTATTTGTTGACAAAGTGGAGAAAGAAGAGTGCTGACGGTCTTTCCACGTGTTTCCTGGTTAAATAAAAAAGATGCATAGAAATAAAATGATGTGTTAAATTATAAAAATGTTCCTTTTTTAATATTTGTGGGAGTCTTGGACAGATTCACAGCTACAGTGAGTTTTCTTTGAGTTCATTCTTCTGTACTAGATTCATCCCATTATATCCAGATAACTCTGCTTTTCTGGAAGTCCCCACAATTATTATTGTCATTGTTGTTGTTATTAATATAGATCTATTTAAAGATATAGATCTATTCAGGGAATTTGTCCGTATATTTGAGGGGGGGTTATATCTGAGGCTAATTTTCAATACTAATCAATGCAAAAACAACTAATCAATACATTTTATTCTGCAACATTCTACATCTGTTTTGAAATTGTATAAGAGTCGAAACCTAGCTGTGTTGTTATAAATAGTGCAAGTAATAATATGATAGATTGAGAGTGACAGCTTGTATTTGTATGTGCAATAGGAATAATTGCTAAGCTATTCCATCAGGAAGCTGAAAGATGGGTGACATCTCAACAAATAGGAATAATTCAG
Organism: Burhinus oedicnemus; assembly: GCA_008921705.1. NCBI lineage: Eukaryota > Metazoa > Chordata > Aves > Charadriiformes > Burhinidae > Burhinus > Burhinus oedicnemus. Next base: position 19,393 of record VFFE01006523.1, on the reverse strand, counting down.
ATATACACCTTCCTAATTTTCAGCTTGTTGTTTCATATGGACCTAATCAATAGTCTGCCACTTTTGTTTAATAGATATTAAATAAATTAAATGACTGGTATTTTCTGTTGTATTTATTTAAAACAAAACAAAACAAAAACAAAAAAACCCATGAAATGCAGCATTCAGAAAAAAAAGAGAAGCAAAGAAATAAAAATGTGTTCTTTCTACTGAAAGAGGATTTTTTTTTTTCATCATTGTGATGAAAAAGTTCAACTGAATTCTTCTTCAGTGCCTGCTAGTGAATTTGCTACACATCAGTCCAGTGGCTTTGATCTGTGTTGCTTATCATGTTGCTATCTCATGATGTCTTTCAAACCACTGTTGTAGGTGTGGCACAACCACTGACAGTGAATCTCATTTAGTTGCCAATTTTGTTTGCAAAGTATGGTCTCATCTTTGTTGCTATGGCAATATGATTTTATAAAGTAGATTTCAATAACTATTAGCCTCACGATGTTTAGACCTGGATAATAGAAGTCTGAGGAAGCAATTCTTCAGGCGTGGTTGTCTGCTTTTTACTGTGCATCGAGCAGGTATCTGCTGGAACCATGCATAGACTGTCAATACAATGTTTCTAAACAAAAATCCCAATTTACGCTATACTGGTGGGAAAATTCAAACTACTGGAGCTCTTTTAAACTAAAAAAAAAGCAACTAGGAAGAACAGAATTGAACACATGGAATACCATGAAGGAACTGCGTGAAAGTTCAAGAAGAAAAGCATCCCCATTTTATTTAAAAGATTACAGTCTCTTGTTCCATGATTACTGTATTACATGTGACTCATTGTCACTACATGTACCGTGCATATAAAGGAGTGTATGTCCATGTGGTTTGACAAGCCCACCATGGATATAAATATATGTTGTAGTTTGCATTGGTTCTTCATTTACATGTGCTTACATTTCTGTTTATAAGAGCCAAATTGTCACAGAAATACTTAATTTGCAGAAAGAAAGATAGAGAAAATTTCCTCACATGTTTGCACAGCTCAAAACTTATGTAAATTCTCTTAAATCCTACTTTTACTTCCCTCACCCTGCCCCCTTCTCACACACCAAGTTGGCAAGGGGACAGGACTCTCCTTTCCCAGCAAAAACCTGGATCTGAATCCCAGATCAAAGAGAAAGATTCAAAATTCAGGATGCAATGACTAAGGAAAATGTGGGCTGGAAACACAGCCTGAATCTGTGTTATTAACACTCAAATGAGTTGTCCAATACTGCTGAAGTTGTGTCCCATATGATTCCCAATGATTTAATCAGAAACTTCTTTGATACCTCTGTCTTTTCTTTAAATGCAGCCCTTTATGCATGACACGATTTACTGCTCCTACCTATGAATATCTCCCACTATCTCAGAAGTATAGAATCAATTCCACACTTAGAACTCAGTTTAGGCACTACTTCTACTGTCCCAAATACTGCCATTCTACCTTGTTTAAATGTGTTTCTACTGTTAATTTTCTGATGTTATGTTAGTGTCCAGCTCTATGACATCATAAGATGTCTCATTGTAAATCTCAAAACAAACATCTTGTAAAAAATTGATCACCAAAGATTCCAAAGTTGTATTTTATGTAAGATTTCTAAAAGATGCTTTTGCTGTTCTTGCTGTTTCCCTTGCTGTCCCTTGCTGTAGAATTCATTTCACAACACTGTTGTCTGTTCCTGGGAGGAGCCATACCTGTGGCAGGGCTAGGAGAGCCCTGGGATCCTGCTAGCCTGGCTGGAGACGGCTCCACAGAGTGCAGAAAGAAGCTTCCAGGCGTGGAGAGGCTCTGCTGACAGCTGAAGAGGATGCAGCAAGTACTGAGCAAACCACTGAATGATATCATCTGTCTCCTTGTTCATGCATGTTCTTTTGCTGAGGCCGACAAATTTATGATGGCTGGCAACATTTTGCATTTCAGACCCACTCTGCCTAGAAAGAGACTTGGAGACAGCTTTTTGAACTTAGGCACTTGGTAAGATCTAAATGAAATAAGAATCAAAGCAGTGTGTTTTATATTTATATGAAGAGTCATCTAAGAACTGAAAAAAAATGCAGAACAAAACATGATCAAGCAACCTATGCTGTGAAAAGTTTTAGAAGGGCTCGCTTGTTATACTGGTAACCAAACCCCATTTTGACTACAACTCCCAAAATATATAACCTTTTTACTTTGCCATCTTTTGCAGACTTTTTTTTTTAATATATTACATACTTTACTGTTGACCTGCCCCATCAGATTCCCTTTCTTACATGTCTCTTGACTCTTTCAAGAAGATAAGCTTATCCAAATGTTTTACTAATGCTAGCATGCTTTCTTATTTTTTTCTGCTCTTCTCCTATGCTTTCTGTTTTTCAAATCTGTTAGAGCCACTTCTAGTCCACCAACAACTCTTCTCTGTCATTTAGCAACTGCTGAATCTAAACAGCAAATGAAATGATACCTTTCCTAAAGATCTTTTTAAGAAAAAACAAAACAAAACAAAACACAAAACAACCGAACACCTCTTCCTCTCTCCTCTTTAAAAAGAAAATATTTCAGTGTGTCAGCGATACTGGTACTGGATGGCTTGGCTGCTTTCATAGGCTTTGAGTACATGCAAATCTTTGCTATTTCTATGACATCATTGCATAAAAAAGGATTTCCTATCACAAAACAAATAGCATAACTTGATTTCAGTCTATGGATTTCTTTTCCGACTACAATATCTTTCAGTGAGTTTTGGGTGTGCTGACCAAATGAACTATTGTTATCTATATGATTTCCATTCCTTCACATGTTTACTTTTAATGCAATATATCTCCATGACAGAAAAAAAGACGTGCTTCACTTTAAGTAGAATAGTCTGACTGGAATCAATGTTTTGTTGGATCAGAGTATATAAACATAGTAAAGCCAGCTCAAAACACCACTCAAAAGCCTTATTCAGGAGATGCACTTTACCACTTGCATAATTTCAAGTCAATGGACTTAAAGTTAATCACATATTTACATACTTTCTTGAATCAGTATCATAATTAAATAGTCTTCTGGGCCATGATCCAAAGAACTGAACTAACAGAATAGACAACTATTAATTCTGACAGTAGCTAAATCGCTCATCTTTCATGCTGCTTCAGGCTCATATTCTTTCATATTGTCACATGGTTCTGATTTGTGTTGAAGACCATCAGATTTAATGGAAGATATCTGGGTTATTAAAAGTCTATGTCTTTCACCATTTTCAGAGACTTTCACAAGCACAGAAAACGTTTTAAAATCATGAATAGACCGATTGAAAATGTGGGATGGAATGGTGATGTTCTGTCTTGCAATATGTATTTTGCCTCACTGGGCATATGTTCTTGTCAGAAGAAAAGCTCCTCTACAAGGGATAATATTGTTGATGCTACTAATAATCGAAAACATTTACTGTCTGATGCCTTTGTTCTTGTCAACAGCTCCAAATGGGCAACTGAAGGCTTCATACCTGCAAAACTTGTTGACAGATGTAGCAAAGACGCAAAGTCCCGAGAGGACAAGGCAATGACATTTCTTCTGAATTGATGAGGACTGAGGCATACTGGCATGCCAGAATGGAGGTATATAATGGGATGAATGAGATAGCCCTGCTCTGTGGACAACTAGGAGACTCCATTCTGTAGATCCAACTCTGTGGTAACTCATAAAAACACCTACTCAGGTCCAATAAACCTGGACACTGACTGGAAAATCACATTTTCATTAAACACAGCTTCTTCTCCTTCCTGCTGCCTGTTCTAGTAACATTCCAATAGCTTCTTTTTCCACTTACCATTTTTTCATGTGTATTTACGGCCTTCCTTTCCCACATTATCTGTGACTTTTTTTTTTTTTAACAAGCACAGCAGATGTCAGCTCAAACATCAGCTTTGGAGGAAAGATGACCCTGTCAATTCTTATGGAAAGCAAAAGTATGTAACAGAACTCTACAACCACCCTGTCAGTCTGTTTAAGTGCTTCACCATCCTTACCACTGAAGAGTATTTATTAACGTCATTTTGACTTTTTCTAGCGATAGTTTGAGCTCATTAGTTCATTTGTCCTTGTTTTAGGTAAGTTCAACCCTCTGGAAGTTAAAGAATGTGTTCAAAGTTAGCAGAATCCTTCTTGAAACACTATGTTAATTACATGAATCATACTTTCCTGAATAAGTACTTTGTGTTGCAGTTAGCAATGGCAATGACATACCAAATTAATCAAACACATTGCTTTCTATGCCCATGTTGTTATTTTATTGTGTAATATTTTTTGTCTGCTGGTGATTTTTTTAAAAAACCTATTCTTACTTTGGGACAGCTACAAATGTTCTTTTTTTATAGTTAACGAAATATATTTTAATACAATGTATGAACGCAAACTTCCGCACTGATTTCTTCAAGCTTGCTATAAAATCTCATTCTCTGAATAAGAGGTTTAAGATCAGGACTGGTTGAAAGGATATGACCTTATTGGAAGTTTCCTTCATTTCCTGTTCAACTGTGGCAAAGTCTTTCTATCTTTTTCCCCTTTCTCCCAGACAACAACTCACCTAGAAAAGATACCACTTTCTTCATGTGCTACAGGGAAAAGTCCTTACTGGACCTATATTCTGGTATAGCTAAAAAATTATTTTGGTCCATTTCCACTCCTTCTTTTACACTTACCATTCTGTGTTGAAAACAGATACTTAGAAATGAGAAAAACCACCCATGCCTCTCAGCTTCCTTTTTTTTTTCCTTACTTGCGGTTCCTGAGATTTATGCCTGCTTTTTTATGTATTTACATTCTTGTACGCGATTCTGGGAGTTGCCTCAAATTTACAGTAAATTTACAGTTGCCAAAAATTTACAATAAAGACAACATGTAGTCTCTGCTAAATGGGAATTTAGGGCTCAAGCTGCCAGAATTTAGACCTGTTTTGTTGAAAACCACATAACACAGAATTACGGCTTACACTGTTTACATTTATTTCACTGACCATATTCAGTTTGGTTTCTGTTGACAAAAAATGGACATAGGTAGGTGAAGTGTCAAAATTAAATATTTTAGCTATAAAGTAACATGTGAATTATGTACAAGGCCATAACTGGGATTTTAAGATTTCTTTATTTTAGGTACTTTATTATTTGCAATTGCACTTACTTTGCAGATAAACTAGTACATGTTTTGTTTTGATTTCAACTCAATTTTCGTTTAATCAACCTTACTATTCTAAAAGATACTGACTTGCATCTCGGTTAAATTATGGTGAAGGCTGTGTTAACGAGATTTATTTCATGTCACTTGAATGATATAGTTTCCTTATGTGATATAGCTTTTCAGTTTAAAAGAGAAAATACTTTTCTAGCTCAGAAAATATACAGTCTGTAGTCTTTAAAGTGTATCAGAGGATTTTCAAATATCAACAGATCTGTCCCTTTCCAGATTTATTATTAGAATGCGGGCAGCATTTCACAGAAAAGGAGGTGGGAAAAAACAGGTTCCTGTTTAATATTATTTATAGGCTAGCCTTGGCATATATTTGAAGCTCTGTAAACCTTGTCAATATGCCACTTGTCAAGCACATCAGACCTTGTGCATCATTGTAGGTCAAAATACTTTATATAGTTCAGATATTCTGCTGTAAAAAGGGGGAAAAGAAAAAAAAGAAAAAAAAAGATCTTTTGAAAAGCCAGTCTCAATTCTTTTCTCTTTATAAGATAATTTTTTTATTTCTTTGTTAGTATCACTTAAGTTCCATTAGTGATAATACATCATTAGGTGTTTTCTTTTGCAAATACACAAGAAAAAGAGCTAAATGTTGTGAGGTACCCTGCAGGTTTACATAATGCATATTTATCTCTGCAAATCTATCTTTTAACTATGTAATATCCCCCCCACTAATACTTGACAGCATGATAAATAGATAAGGTGTAATAGGTTTATGAATTTTTGTAAGATGCCCCCTGCTAGACACTTTTCACATGGTGATCTCAGATTTTTGTGGTTTTTATTGATATTTTATTGGTTTTTATTTATGAGAACAAAGGCAAAATCTTTAATGTATTTATTCCTAGAACTCACTATAAGATAAAAATGAAAGAGGTGAAATGCAGCTTAAATGTCTGTAAAGCTAGTTGCATGAAGGTGTACAGAAGAACTTCTGTTGTGTTAGGCTAACTCCTAATTTTGACAGGACCCAGCATGTGAAGAACAACACATTTAAATAATTTTTTTTTGCTCTGGTAAAACATGATATGCCTACTAGTGAAGAAACAGTGAACAGATTTTTAATATTAAAATATACAATAAATAAAACCAATTAAAACCTTTGGAATTCAGTGCGTTCAACAGTATGAATTCTATCCTATGGGAAATAATTTGCTTTCAGAAGTGAACAAAGACACTTTACGGTGAGTTTACTGGAAAGACAGTTCAAGCTCATGGGTTATGATCAAACTATGAAATGCAAACTACAGCTGGAGAATGATATAAAAAAAAACTTCCTAAGTTTTCCACTAGAGCTGTCATTTTGGGTGTTAGGCAAGCCACTAAACCTTAGATATCTCTGAGTTGAATTTAAATGTGTAGGAGAGGAATTTTCAGGAGAGAAGATGTGATTCCAGAAAGTACGTTTATTAAATCAGATGTAAGTCAGTTTCAAATATAATATTTGAGGTAGGTCTTTTTCTATATTAGACTGACAACTGCAAACATCCCTTATTGTTTGAATAAATTCATTAAATACCCTTCTTTTCATACTTGCAGAGTTCTATAAGAGAGTTTTACCATAAATGAAAGTAATTTGGGGAGTGAAGGCTGATACTGATGCAATGTCCCTCATCCATAGTCTGTCCCGCACTTTGACAGGCTAAATTATTTATATAAATACTTTTCGTTCATGTCTTCCTTCTAGTTCCTCATTCATTTAGCATTTCTGCAGTCAATAGTGTCACTAATTGAAATTCAGTTAATTAAGCTAATGTGGCTTTTTTCATGCAAGTAAGTGTAATAACACTATTTTTGGTAGCAGATCTAAAAACCACTGTTCGGTGTTTTCAAAGCATGGTAAAAAAGGTTAAAGACTCATGGGTTATGATCAAACTATGAAATGCTATCTACAGCTGGAGAATGATATAAAAAAAAAAAACCTGAGTTTTCCACTAGAGCTGCCATTTTGGGTGTTAGGGTGTTACATCATAAGGTGTTAGTTACCATCATTCTTGGAAAATATGTATATATCTGCAGTTTTCCAAGGATGTCTGGAACTAAATGTCTCCGTGGTAGTTTAGAAAACTCAAAGGATTTGGATTTTAGAAAGTTACAGGAAAGAAAATGATTAATACAACATCATGGCCTCTGTTCATTTCCTTCTCAAATTATCCATGGTTGTGCTGGTTTATCCGGAACATCTTCTTTCTCATGGAAACTGGAAGAATTTGTGTATTATTCCCATCAATTTAAATAGTTGTTCAGCATTTTTATTGATTTCTTTTGTGCAGATTAACTATTCCCTTACCTTTTCCCTTCAGTTTATCAAACTATTACCACTGCTTGCAAATTCTAGTGTCACCTGTTCTCCTGTTCTTTGATCTTGACATATGTTCCTTTTTAAACTAGTGAAGAAGCTAAAATCTCCAGTGCCATGTGTATGTGCCCAGGAGTATTTCCCAACTCATTCTTCAGGTGTGTGCTTTGGCCACACTCAATTTCTGTGCTGAGTGAGGTAAGGACTAGGGTCTGGGTCTGTTTCCCACCCCACCATCCTCATAGCTTTGGTGGGAAGGAGACCAGTGGACAGTGGCAAGAATACAAGTCCATACACCATGTTATGTGTTACAGATTAGCCTGAAAGTGCCGGTCTACCCCCATAAACCCTGGGCTCCTGGGACTTCCATCTGAAGCAGTTCTGTGCTATTCTGCCACAAAGGAAATTACTATTTCTTTTGTCATTCTTGGGGTTTGTTTCACTGTATCTGCTGCTCTGTCAGTATCTACTGTAGGTGACATATTCAGAATTAACTATATACTTGCACATAAAACATCATATTGTGCCTTAATTCCTGCAGCGTTGTTAGCTTAGCAATCCTAGAAAACAAAACAAAACAGAACACTGGTTATCTGTGTGTTCAAGGTAGCTGAGAGAAGTTTAAAACAACAATCTAGCAACTAATCTCCTGCAGAGACTGTCTTCCTCCACAGAATTATTCCTAACACAGCTCCTACTTCTATGAACCCATGCATAAATTGACAGTCTCATAACATGTCCTGTTTGTTAATAACTTCACTTAGAAAATATTAACTGTGCTGTAACATATTTTGAGTATGGCCATATATGTGAATTTGCACTGGCCTTTAATTAAATTTGTATGCATGAAGATTCCCAAACGGGCCATTTATATAGATATTTATAGGGCTTGAAGCTGCATTAATGTAAGCATACAATTGACTGAGCTTAGTTTCCAAATGTCACTCCCAGGCCCTCCTACAACAATTTTTTTCTTAGGATATTAGCAATTATAGCAGATCAGGATCTCTCTTCTATCCATCCTGAAAGCACTGTCATAGTCCAGCACTTCTTCCAGATACGATGATAAGAAAGAATATATTTATTAGTGCTGTGCTAAACCAATATTTGTTAACAATGCTATATACACCTGCACTGCATGAAAATATATTATTAAAAGCATGTCTTTTATGGAAATGATATCAGTTTTATTGGACACAAGTATTAAAGGTCAAATTCAACTCAATTTCAATGTAAGTCCCTTCTCTTTATGCTTTACTAGCTTATAAAATGATAGATCTGCAATATTGTCTGAGATTTGAAGAATAATATTACATTTTAACTGATGTTTCAGCTGACAGCTGTGAAAAAAGTGCACAGATAGTCACCATTAAAAAGTATTTATATGCAATTATAATGAGTGATAGGTCAAGGAAACCGTATTTTAAGAGGAGGTGTACAGGAAGTTTTTATATTCATTAAAAAGAAGAATTTACAGAAGAAGCTACATCCAGTTACTGTAGAGGACAGTTAGGAAATCTGAAAGCCTTCTTGAGAACCTCTGCCTGTATCCTAACTTTTAATTCCAGTCATGGTTGGTTGCTCAACAAAGGCAGTTGTCACTATGACAGTTATTCCACTTGTTGTCTTGTTAATATGGTCAAATCCCTTTTCATTTGTAACAGTCCTATCTTTAAATCCCTGTTACAGAGCTGAATCTCTCTGAAGATTAGCACCAGACTTCATCTACTTTACAACAACCAAACAGGAAAGGAGAGTTTACCTTGTACTTAGCTTCAGCATATGTGGGTTTATTTATATCAGTACTTTTTTCTGATTAGAAAATAGGGAAAGTGACATTAGGCACAATATAAAAGACATTTTGAAAGATAGAAAATCAGTGGAATTACAAATTATAAAGATTATTTTATCTCTTAGCATAGACTGTCCTATATTCTGATATAATTAAGCCAGATGGAAGAGCAGAATGGAATGAGTTTCAAAACTGGAGCTTATCAACAAGATATGTGCATAAAGAATTTATCTTATTCAGGTCTTCTGAAATTCATTTTTCCTTTTGTTCTTTCTGAAAGAATGAAAATTTGAGAAAAATTAATGAGACATTACTTGTGTACTTCAGTTCTGACTTTTATAAGTAGTTTTGGGATAGGATGAGAAATTCACTGTGAAGGTGTCAGGAGGGGTCATTATACATTGATCAGCAAAGCATATAGGAATGTGGATAAGTTCTCTATTGAATAGAGATAATGCATTCAATACGTTGCAGAATTGAATTCAAACACACATAATGTCAGTATGTACAGCATGTGACCACTGCCAAACCCACCCAGAACCAAGAAAAATCAAATAATGGTGTAGGTTAGACCCTGGTAAGGTTGCCTGTCTGGAGATGTTAAAAAAAAAAAAAAAAAAAAAAAACAAAAAAAAAACAAAAAAAACCAACACAACAACAACCAAACAAAAAAACCACACCACGCCTTTTTTTCCCGCCATGGGAAGGGTGTGCTAAAGTTAAAATGCTTTCCACCTCCAATTTCTGTCTCTCTAATGCTAGACTAGTTAAGGCTCAGTTTCCCATACAGTCAGTCCAGCTGCTGCAGAAGAACAACTGATCCACAGCTGAAGTTACGAGGCAGCTCCCTGTGTCTTCAGGCAGGACTTTTCAGAGCTCATTTGCCCCCAGGGACCCCCCCTCTCTCTCCGCCAGATGTTTTCATGGGGAGAAAAACTGCCCTCAGATGCCTGAGCAACACCAAAGGCAAAAAAATATAGAGTCAAGCTGAAGAACTTGGTCCGCTGGTTCAATAAAGCACAGGAATGAATGTTCCTGAAACTCCTGAATATTTCAAACGCAGAATGATCTGCTTCAGGTGTAGGATAATACTCACTGCGAAATGGAAAGGGAGGGGAAGAAGACCACGAGCTTCACGTAAATCCTAATCCTTCCCCCCTCCCCTTGGCAACACGTATGACTCACCTACATAAGGGATGTTGCAAACACACTTCTTGAACCTCAGCCATACAGACTTAACACCCCCCAAAAAAATGATCAGTGCTTAAAAGAAGCCCACGAGAATCTGGCATCCAGGTCAAATCTAGACAGGGGGGTTTATAAACATCAGGTAGGACTTTTTCCCCCCCAACTAAAACCCCACGTTTACCCGGTTGGCTTTGACTGCCTCCAAGAACCTCATCCAACAGCAACTGGGCTGCCAAAGCCCCCCTTGGCCCCGCCAGCTCTGCCCCTGAGCTCCCCTAAACATTTTGCACCAAGACCCATTACAGCAGCTCCCTGCAAGAGTTCGATTTTTGAACTCTATTTTCCTCCATTTTCTTCTGGAGTTAAACCCAGTAAGAAGGTCCTGAATGTGGTCTGCAGCTCAGAAAGAGCATCACACCCAGGAATTTTATATGTACAGTCATAGTATGCTTTCTTCATGTCTGAAGATACCATGATGGATCACATATTGCAGAAGGAAAGGGGCTTATCTTAAGATAAACATGGAGTTCGGAATGTCCTTGCTGCTTTACACTGAAACTAATGTGTATCATTTTTAATGCTGTGTACATAAACCTTTGGGAGCCACAGATATTAAAAAAAAGCTATTTAACCAGTACACGGGGGAAATGAATGCTACAGAAAAATTATTAAATTGTGTTCTTTTGCTGTGCAAGCTTCTGTTCCCCTTTTAGGCTAAAACTGGGGGTTATGCAGGATAAATTACTTGTTAACTCCCAATTTCAATAATGGATTTCAGTGTCCCCCTGAACAGATTAAAGAGGTGAAACTAATACCAATATAAAGAGTAACTAAACCTGACAGTCCAATAAATCAAACTGCTTCAGACAAAA